>VONZ01000949.1:0-245000 GCA_012976165.1 Labeo catla
TTTGACTTCGATACGATACCTGACTAAAATATCACGATACTACTACTGAACCGATATTACGAAAAAACAGGAAAAGTAATTGAATAATAGATGATCCAAATGGAGATCATAGTTATTTTATCTATTAAAACATTAATAATAATAAAAAAAAATAATAATAATCACATGCAAGTGCCACTACACAGGATTACGGTGAACACCTATCGACCCTACAGGTATGTAAAGATCTTTGCTATATTGGTAAGTTAGCTTAAAGAATAAAGCTAAATCTTATTTCATGATATAGTAATTTTATTTCACAACAGCAATTTGTATCATGACATTTTTTGTTATTTTATCTTTGTTATTAATAATAAGAACCCAGATGCAAGTAACAAACTAAAGGACAACTACAATAAAACAAAGACACAAATGAAATCTGTTTTATTTTTTCCTAAATTCCATTTGAACTCTTCTAGACTCTATTTTAATGGTTACATTAAAATAATATTTATTAAAGAGCATGTCTAATTAATTGAAATCATGAAACTTAATTTACCAGCAATCTATTAAAAGTTTAACAAAAATGTTTTTAAGGTCCTATGAAATACGTTTTATTATTTTTCTCAAATTCAGTTGTTTGTGAATCTCTGTTTTCCATTAATTTTCTGGATTCTATTTTAATCGTTTCATTACATTTTAATAAATCAAAAGCACGTCTAATGAATTGATAAAGGATAATTAGATTTGATAAAGAATTAATTTATTATAGGCTATTTTTTTTTTTTTTTTCAGAAATACTGTGTTGAGTATTTACAATTTTCTGGTAAATAAATTCTGGTAAATATTTTTTTCTGGTAAATATTCCTTAAACATTGTTTTAATAATATTTTTATTAGTAGTAGTAGTACCACTATCTTTACATTAAGTAATATATTAATATATTTCTGACTGTCAAGTTGAACCAAACTTTTATTTTGACAGGTTGCTGTGAAGGCCTTTAGGGTCCTCATTATATGACGATAATTTTCCACAAAAGAAACTGTAAAATGTTCATGAAGTGACTCTCAGAGCAATTCTAGAGATTATGTTCATGTGTTCATGTACTCAGATATTGAGGCAGCAGAGGCTGAAAACACTGTGAGCTTCACGCGTATAAACAAAACTGCACATCTGCGCCATTCACTAACACAGAAACGCAGAAATACAGCTCTTATTAAAATGCATTTTAAAGTACAGCTACTAGTAAAATGCGGAATCGTACCATTTTTAAAAGCAGGGTATTGCGATACTTTTTAAGTACAGGTATATCGTGCAACACTATACACTACCAGTTTTAAAGAGTACGATTTTTAGTGGGTTTTTTTTTTTTAAGTCTCTTTTGCTCACCAAGCCTGCATTTATTTGATCCACAGTACACCAAAAATAGTAAAATTTTGAAATATTTTTACTGTCTAAAATAACCGCTTTCTATTTGAATTAATTTTAAGATGTAATTTATTCCTGTGATTTCAAAGCTGAGTTTTTACCATCATTACTCCAGTCACATGATCCTTCAGAAATCATTCTAATATTCTGATTTGCTGCTCAAAAAACATTTATTATTATTATTATGTTGAAAACAGCTGAGTAGAATTTTTTCAGGTTTCTCTGATGAATAGAAAATTCAGAAGAACAGCATTTATCTGATATAGAAATCTTTTGTAACATAAATGTCTTTATCATCATTTTTATCAATTTAAAGCATCCTTGCTAAGTAAAAGTATTCATTTTTATTAATTTTTTTCTCATGAAAAAAATAAAATAAAATACACATATACTAACTCTAAGCTTATTAATGGTATAGTGTATAATGTTACAAAAGCATTTTATTTCAGATAAATGCTGATCTTTGGATCTTTCTTTTCATCAAAGAATCCTGAAAAATATGTACTCAGCTGTTTTAAAAACTGATAATAATAATAAATGTTTCTTGAACAGCAAATCAGAATATAGGAAAGATTTCTGAAGGATCATGTGACACTGAAGACTGGAGTAAAGATGCTGAAAATGTAGTTTTGATCACATAAATAAATTACATTTTAAACTATATTCAAATAGAAAGCAGTTATTTTAAATAGTACAAATATTTCACAATATTACTGTTGGATCAAATAAATCCAGGCTTGGTGAGCAGAAGAGAATTCTTTAAAAAGCTTTTGACTGGTAGTGTATACTTCACAGTAATGGAAGAATATCACAATTTTGGTCTTAAGCTGACTTTAAAGGCACAATCCTCCGAATTATCAAACTTTTTTAAACAATATTATGGGGTTGACATTTTGTCGATTCACAGTGTTGTTTTCCCTTTTTAGATTCTTACCCATGTTGACCCGTTGACTGGCTGCATTAAATACTACACTCCTAGGGGGCGCTTTTTACACATACCCCCTCCCTGCCCTCGCACTGATTGGGCCAATGACTTTGGAAAGCCGTGGTGGAAGGATAACTGCTACGAGGTTGGGCTGCTGTCTGCCAAAACACGCTGGATCCGCATTATCAACACTCTAACCTCCCAAGAGCAGAGGCTGGAGGTAGGCCAATATTAACCTGGCATAGATTTGCACAGAGCAGAAAATGTCGATGCTGACTCATCTGCAAAATGATTTCAGAATTGTGGCCCAAAAAGTGCATATTAATTATTGAAGCATTCCTGAGATAAAATGCCTGTACATTCCTTATGCTTGCACTGTGCTTCTGCATACTGAAGAGGGCAGGGTTGCACTGTTTCATCTCTTTGTAGCTCCTCTCCATCTTTTGATTTCATGCTCCCTCCCGCTCTTTGCATCTGATCCTTTTCCAGCTCGAAGGAAATGGACCTAATGTTGAGCCTCTGGCTTTACAAGCGTTTTCAGACTGACCGTGCTGATTCACTTGCTTCAGCAGCCACCAGGCTGCATCTTAAACTCTGGGCTGAATAACCATCTGGAGGTTTTCATTCAGCCCAGATGCTTCTGTCTCTCCTTTCCATGCGCCTGTCGAAGACAAATTCCTGCACTGTGTCTTTCTGTAGGACTGCATTCATAAAATAAACATGGAGCACTTTTTAGCAGCCAAATAGTTCTAAGATGTTGTTTTCCAAGCAGGTTTGCTCTGAGGAGACTCTGGATGAGATTCTCCAGCGATACCTGCGCTACAATTCCCATGCAGAAAGCTACACTTGGAAGCACAATGGCGTAAATTTGGATATGAGCAAGACCCTGAGTGAAAACGGCATCCCTGAGGAGGACGAGTTTTACTGTGGAAGCCCAGACTGTGACCTTTTCTCTCCATCCATATGTCTGTATTTCAACGACGACCTCACTGAACTCTAAAAACGTATGCTATTAATATGAACAGTGGCATATAATTCATTAGAAAATCATATCCACTGTGAGCCAATTTGAGCAAGGAGCATGAACGGCACATCAACTATTCATGTGTTCAGTGTTTCATCGATTCCTGTCTGTGGTTATCTTATTGCAGCTCTCTGGGCTTCATCCAATCAAATGCTGAGCAGCAGAATAAAAAAGATGAATGCCAGCCTACATAATAAACCCCTGAACCATAAAGTCTGGTGGTTGCCATGGTAATTGCTCGGAGGAAATGCAGCAGCTACTGTATTGTGGGCCACAGCGGGCTCTCAACCCTAATTAAGTAGCATTATATATGTATGCATGTACACAGAAATGATTTCATGCAGCCAACATTTCAATTTAATCACTGCTTTATGAGACTATGCCATTAACGTCTGCAACGTGCATCTTTTTGCTAAGCAGTTTCCTTTGGTTGTGCTCAGTGTACTTGGTCTAATGAATTTTTTGGATTGTTTTGTTCTATGTGCACAGGAAGGAACATTTGACACAGTGGTTCTCATCCAGGGGGCCCACTAGGTGTTTTGAGATGGCTTAAAATGATTTAAAAGACGACTAAATATGGATTAACAGCTAAAACTGAAGATGTAAGCTGATGTCATATTTCTCCATTCCCTCAACATCTGTTTCTACAATCTTGGATAACCTAGATTTATGTGGAATTTAAAAAATGTGATTTCAAGACCTACAAAAGTCATGCACATTTCTATAACAAATATACATTTTTCTGGTTGTCAAGCTCAGAAATAATCTACTGGGTAGAAACTGCTGAGAAATCACTATTTTCATATAAAAATAATAATAATAAAAAAACCTGTAATCACAAATTACTACAAAAATCATGTAAATTCATTAATAATATCATGATAAATATTCAGTTATTGAAACTGCATCTGTAATTATGGAATTGTATTAATTGTTTATAATATTTTATTTAACTACTTTAAATAAATGTTGCTATTATAAATGTAATTTAGATAGTTGATATAAATATTTAAGTAAGTTAATTTCATATTGCAACTTCTAATTTCTGTAAAACTTCTGTAGCTTTTTTCATACTAGGAATATATTGGTGGGACTTAAAATATTGTCAAATGACTGCAAAGGTCATGTAAATTCATTAATAATAATGTAAATCATGGTAAATATTTGGTTATTGAAACTGCATCTGTAATTATGGAATTTTATTGTTTTAATTATTTATAATATTTAACTATTTTATGTAAATGTTGCTATTATAAACAGTGTTGGGTGTAACACATTACAAGTACTGCAAGTTACGTAATATTACTTTTTCAAAGTAACTAGTAAAGTAACGCATTACTTTTTAATTGACAAGAAAATATCTGAGTTACTTTTTTCAAATAAGTAACGGCAGTTACTCACCCCCCCCAATTGATTAAAAGCTCTCCTGTACCCATGTTGAGAGAAATTGGGAGTAAGATGTTAGTTCTAGAATAAATGTGAACATGCATTAATTCATCTCACTTACAAAAAACAGATTCAGCATTCCTCAAAATGAATAAAAACAGTGAAATTCAACTCAGAATATGATACAAACCTGCAATAATTAAATATGTTAAATAGTACAAATATCCTTTATGCATTTAATACCATTTTATTAACTGACGTCTTTGCTGCTGACCTTTGATGATGCAATTCAACCATAATAAGAAAAATTACTTAAGATAATCTAACATTTGTTTTCCTTTTTTTAATGCTGAAGAGTTGATATTTTTTCTTCTGCAGTCTACTGTACAGACGTGAATTTACTTTTCTGAAAGCCTGAGGCTTTTGGTGTGCAAAGGGTTTTACATTTGCCAAAAATAGAACTTTTTATATTAAAAACAAACAAGCAAGCCCTGCCCAGATTTAAAAAGTAACACAAAAGTAAAGTAACGCATTACTTTCCATAAAAAGTAACTAAGTAACGTAATTAGTTACTTTTTTAGGAAGTAATATTCATATTGTAATGTATTATTTTAAAAGTAACTTTCCCCAACACTGATTATAAACATCATTTAGATCATTTATAGAAATATTAAAAGTAAATTAAGTGTATATTGCAACTTCTACTTTCTTTAAAAAAAAAAAAAGAAAAGAAAAGAAAAATTTAAATAAGTAGCTTTTTTTCACACCAGAAGTATCTTGGTGGGACTTCGGATATTGTCAAATGACTACACATATCAGGTAAATTCATTAATAATAATATAATAATAATATAAATCATGATAAATATTCAGTTATTGGAACTGCATCTGTAATTATAGAATTGTATTATTTTAGTTATTTATTATATTGTATTAAAGTGTTTTAAGTAAATGTTGCTATTATAAATATAATTTAGATAAGTTATATAAATATTAAAAGTAAGTTTTGTATATTTTGCAACTTCTAGTTTCTGTAAAAAAATGAATAAGAAGCTTTTTTCATATCAGGAATATCTTGGCAGGACTTTATTGTCAAATGACTTCAGAGATCATGTACATGTATTAATAATAATGTAAATCATGATAAATATTAAGTTATTGAAATGTCATCTGTAATTATGGAATTTTATTATTTTATTTATTTATAACATTTTATTTAACTATGTTAAGTAAATGTTGCTATTATAAGTATAATTTAAATCATTTATATAAATATTAAAGTAAATTAAGTTTCTATTGCAACTTCTAATTTCTGTAAAAAAAAAATGAAATAAGCTGGTTTTTTCATAGCAGAAATATCTTGGTGGGAGTTCAAATATTGTCAAATGAATACAAAGATTATGTAAATTCATTATAATGTAAACCATGATAAATATTCATTTATTGAAATTGCATCTGTAATTATGGATTTTTTTTTAAATCTATGTTGCTATTACACATATAATTTATATAATTTATATAAATATTTAAGTAAATTAAGCTTGTATTGCAACTTTTCATTTCTGTAACAGAAAAAAATAAGTGAAAACTGAAATAAGTAGCTTTTTTCATACCTGAAATATCTTGGCAGGACTTCAAATATTGTCTTTCAGAAAGGTTGAGAATCGCTGATCTAGAATACCAACCAAGCATTAAAAACGAAATCAGACTAAATAAAAAACTAAATAAGTATTTAAAGCAGGAAGAAATGCACAAAGCTTATTTGCATCAGTACCACTGAGTAATGTTTTGCTTGTGGCATCCAGACTCAGAAAGTTCCCAATGCAATATATTTGCAAGCTATTACTGTAATTCAGCAGCTAAAAGTGTCAAATGACCTATTCCATTTCATTTTCCCTAATAATTGATTCTATTTTGGGCAGCTCTGATAACTTGCTTTATTTTACCCTGTCCTCAAATAGTTAATTTTTAAGCAATGCAACATGATGTAAGTGTGGGCATGGCTGCGGCAGCGCTCCCCCTCTAGCCAACCTCACATCAGCCCCTTCGTTCCACATTTTTTTTTTTGCATTTGTTTTTACAAAGGTGGGGGCCTTAAAAGAATATTAAGGTGGCCATGTTTGTTAGATTCGTGTGGTGCGCTGCGTAGTGCGCGCGGGCGTTACTACGTGCACTTTCGGAGAAAAGCAGCAGACACAGTTACTAGGGAAGTCTGAAGCAGTGAGGGAGCGAAAGCACACACAATAAAACGAGTTGAAATACAAGTTGCAATCAGCTATACGCCCCCCTCCAGTAACAATGTGATTATTTTTAAGGAGGGAGGGGAGTCTGGAGAGAGAGAGAGTGAGAGGGAGAAAGAGAAAAAGGAGGAGGAGGAGGGGGGGCGTTCTGAAATAATATAGTCAGCCATTTTTATGTAAGGGGATTTTTCTTATTGGGGGGGGGGGGTTGTTAAAAAATAAATATAAGGGCGGCCATCTTTGTTTCTCTGCCTTGTAGTGTAAAATATTCCAAAACGCCCCCCACTTTTTGTGTGTCGATTTGAATATTAAATAAATATCATAATTCGCAAGGAATACACTTTTAGATCTCGCGGAACGGGGTCACCGACGGGAATATAATGTCCTCTCTTCTCCGTTCTTGTGAGGAAGATGAGGGCACGGCGGTTAATTCCGAGGGAGGAGATTTTGATGAAGAAGAAGAAGACGACGGAGACCTGGACGAGAACGCAAGCGACATAAACTCGCCGGCGGCGCCTAGAGAAACTGCAGCAAGAGCCGCGCCAGGTACCGTACAGTCCGCGGCGCACACGGGAGCGCACAAAAACACACCGAAACAAACGCGAATGCTCCTAAAACTGCGACAGCGACATCTGCGCCGCTGCATACTTCATTCTTGCTTCTCTGAAGCGCTTGTGCGTTGTGCATGCTTGATTTATTCGCGGCAAGGAGTTGCGTAGAGTTTGGCTAAAGTTGACCGATCCCCCCTCACTCTGTCCCGTCTGTGTCATTCATCAGGTCTGTCATACGATGGTGCTTTTTCATCTCCAGCTGTGATCCGACAAAGGATCATTAAGCCGCCACCATGTCGTTTTTGTGTGCCCTGAAGGTTACAGACTTAACACTTAAGCAGATAAAGAGTAATATGACAATGCATTGATCTAAATGCGGGTCAGAAAGAGGCGTGAGCGTCAAGATTGTGACAATGTAAATAAACTTGACCCGACCCACTGCCGCCTGGTTCAGCACAGGGCAGAGATCTGAGCTGCGATGCTTTCACTTTGCAAGATGCCAGTTGGTACAGTCACCAGCCCTCGGGCTGTTTTGGTGTGTGACTGTGTCAATAAAGCGGTGAAATATTATGTATACCCATGGCTTAACATCAACAGAGAGTGATAAGTCCAAAGTTTACACTAATGTGTCACAGCATGAATTTGCCATCACAACGCGTAGTTACAAACGTGTTGCATAAACTGATGCTCTGAGAAATTTAGTCCTTATACAGTTACATTTGTTTTACTTATTTGGCTTATTTACTTAATTCTAACTTTTACGTCACACTGTGCTGATGTTTGTGGTATTTGAGGCCTCGTTTAGTGCGTAACCGCTGTTTCGCGCATTCCCACAGTGTGCGTGAATCAATTAGCACGTGCGTCCTGTCTCGCCCCCGCGACCTTCAGCTGCGGTTCATCTGGTGGTCTGCTCCCCAGGTGCTGGAGTTCATGACGAGGGGAGCATCAGCGCGACTCGCGGCCTCTCAATCACCGAGCCCCGAGTGCGTGCTACTGCCGCCCCTGGCTGCAGCGAGCGGGAAAAAAGGGCTCTGCCTGCGCGCCCCAGCAACAAAGACACAATCAAATCTAACTCGTTTATCGCAGCGCAATGGCGAGGCTTCTGCGTTAACAGAATCTGCATTTATACAAACAAGCTGTTTCAGAGTGAATGGTACAGTGTAAAAAGTGAGTAGGTGTACTTGTTACCGTTAGGAGGTATTTCCGACCCTAAAATATCTTTATTTGGTGTAAACTTTGGTGTTAGTCAAACATATTATATTTTGGACATGTCATATTATGACCAAAATGTACTTTTGAATTTAAACGAGCTGAAAAGAGCTGTTCGTGTGGTCTATACAGAGATATTTGCTTTAAATGAAAGAACAGACTGGTTTGGTTTCATCTGAACGATTTTACATGGCTGCTGTAAATAGTCACATGACCAGAGCTGTTTAACTCCACTTTGCCCTTCTGAAAGATGATGTCTGTGTCAAAGCTCCTTTTATGGAAGCGTGTCATATTTGTCATAATACAGGTACCTTATTTGGAAGTTAAAATATTAACCATTTTTGCACATTTTTACTTGAACTGACTGTAAGTTTACAGAAAAAAAATATTTTGAGAAAGAAAAAGTGGGTTACTCCATCATTTAATTATTCCTTATATGTGACCCTGGACCACAAAACCAGTCATAAGGGTCGATTTTTTTAAATTGAGATTTATACATCATCTGAAAGCTGAATAAATAAGATTTCCATTAATGTATTCAAATATTTGGCGGCGGTACAACTATTTTAATATCTGGAATCTTGAGGGTGCAAAAAAATCAAAATAATGAAAAAGTCGTCTTTAAAGTTGTCCAAATTAAGTTCTCACCAGTGCATATTACTAATCAAAAATTGATATATTTAGGGTGGTAAATTTACAAAATATCTTCATGAAACATGATCTTTACTTAATATCCTAATGATTTTTGGCACAAACATTTTTTGGCACCATAATTTTGACCCATACAGGGTATTTTTGCCTATTGCTAAAGAAGAAACCCGTGCTACTTGAGACTGGTTTTGTGGTCCAGAATCACACGTTTTTACTTAAAGCAATAGTTCACCCAAAAATTAAAAAAATTAATTATACTCCCACTCATGTCGTTCCAAACCTGTAAGACCTCTGTTCATCTTTCAGAACCCAAATGAAGATATTTTTTGATAAAATTCATAGTAAGGATGCCTTTAAAATAGTCCATGTGACATCAGTGGTTCAACTGTAATTTTAAAAAGCTACGAATATGCTTTTGGTGTACAAAGAAAACAAAAAATTTAACAATTTCATTGTCCGGGACAGTCTGCCACAAGTGCCTCGACGCATGCTTTCCTCTGGTTGTAAACAAGGCGCAGCATGTGTTCTTTTGCCTTTTTTTTTTCTTTGCACACAAAAAGTATTTTAGTGGCTTCATAAAATTACGGTTGAACCACTGATGTCACATGGACGATTTTAATGATGTCCTTACTACCTCTTAGAGCTCTTAGATTTCATTAAAAATATCTTAATTTGTGTTCCGAAGATGAACGAAGGTCTTATGTGTTGGTATGACATGAGGTTGAGTAATTAATGACAGAATTTTCGTTTTTGGATGAACTATCTTTTTAAAGTAATTGCTTCTGCTCACACATTGACCTAAAATACTCATCTTATGGAGGGCTGCATGCAATATTTATCATCGTCTTAAAATTCACTCCGTAAATAGCTTTCGGAGAGTCGTAATCAGGTCATGTAGATAATCATGTTTGTGAGATTAATTCATTAAGTATTACAGCTTAGTTCAAGTCAGAAGTGGAATGGCTTATTTTTCCTGTGTGATGGTCTCGGTCTCCGCACTGCTTCGCTCATGTTGTTCAATAATTGAAGTGGGAAATGATTTGATGCAAACGTTCTGAGGGTTTGCAAAGTATTATGGTCACTTTCATTTTAACAATCCTTCCATGTTTCCTCATTTCCCTGCATCTCTCTTACTTAGATGATGGAGACGACATTACTGAGACATCGGACAGGGACAACCTGGGGAAAAAGAAACGAGGCCCTAAAAAAAAGAAAGAGACGAAAAAGAAAGACAAGGACAAGGAGGGCAAGATGGCCAAAGCACGCAAGCGCAAAAAAATAGTATGTGGTCGAATGCATTTTTTCTTTAAACTTTCTTTCAGTAGTAATTAATCATTTATTAATTAATCATACGTATCAGTATTTTCTAAAAAGAGCCCATTGAATAGCGATAATTAAGATAATTGTGCTAATTTATTATTACATTTTATTATTACATTATTGATTTTTCTAAATGAATGCATTATATATAGTTGATTTTACTTTCTCTGCCTCTTGCAGGAGAGTGACATAGAAAGAGACTCAGAGCCGGAGTATGCCATGAACTCTGACAGTGCTGCCAGCGATTATGGAGGAGAGAAGAAAAAGAAGAAAAAACACAAGGACAAAAAAGAGAAGAAAACCAAGAAAAAGAAGAAAGAGGATGACGACAGCACACACGAAGAGACCACAAAGGTTATCCTTTAGCACTTTCTATGTCTTTTCTTGCTCTGCCTGCTGAGTTGCATGCTATTTCCCTTCAACTTTGCTGATATAGCTTGTGCACTTTTCTTTATTCTCCTCTGTATCCAGATCAAACACAGACGGCTCATTATAAAGTGTAAAGCTGAATTAGTTTACTTCACTTATAGCAGTAAACTGAAAACTGATTCAAGAAGTAGTTAACTAAAAATTTATATTTGCTGGAAATTGACACCCTCAGGCCATCCAAGTTGCTGATATGTTTTTTTTTTTTTTATCAGAGCAGATTTTTTAAAATTTAGCTTTTCATTTCTTGCTCACCAATGAATCCTCTGCAGTGAATTTTTCGTGAGTTTGAACTGTTTTGAACTCTTTTTTTTTGCTGTAGTTGGTATTCATGTTTTGGAAGAAGTCAGTGTTAAAGGAGAAGTCAACAATTTACAGATAATGTACTCACCCCCTTGTCATCCAAAATGTTCAAGACTTTCTTTCTTTAGTCATAAAGAAATTATGTTTTTTGAGGAAAACATTTCAGGATTTTTCTCCATATAATGGACTGATATGGTGCCCTGAGTTTGAAGTTTCAAAATGCAGTGTAAATACGACTTCAAACGATCCCAAAAGCGTTGTAAACAATCCCAGCCGAGGAAGAAGGGTGTTATCTAGTGAAACGATCAGTTATTTTTATACAAATAATACAATTTATATACTTTTTAATGTCAAACGCTTGTCTTGTCTTACTCTGTCTGAACTCTGTTTTTTTCCGGTTCCAGGGTATGTTGAAAAACTCCCATCTCATGTTCTCCCTCAACTTCAAATTCATCCTATATTGCTGTTTTACCTTTTTTGTTAAGGGTGTTTGATCTTCTTTGCATGTTCATTTTGTAAAGACTGGGTCGGTACTTCTGCAGCGATGTAGGATGATTTTGAAATGATTTTTGAAGTTGAGGGAGAAAATACGATCTGAGTTTTTTGACATACCCTGACTGTCTTGAGCCAGAATACACAGAGTTAAAGGAGAGCAAGACAAGACGAGCGTTTGAGATTAAAAAGTATTTAAATGGTATTTTTTTTATGAAAATAACTGATCGTTTCGCTAGATAAGACCCTTCTTCCTTGGCTGGGATCATTTACAACCACATTTGGGATCGTTTGAAGCCGCATTTAAACTGCATTTTGAAAGTTCAAACTTCGGGCACCATATCAGTCCATTATATGGAGAAAAATCCTGAAAGGTTTTCCTCAAAAAACACTACTTCTTTACGACTGAAGAAAGAAAGACATGAACACCTTGGATGACAAGGGGGTGACTGCATCATCTGTAAATTGTTATTCTGGAAGTGGAATTCTCCTTTAAGATGATTATTTTTCCTTTGGTGAACTTGGACACTGTTAAAATTAAGCAAGATTTCTTTCAAAAAAAGAAAGAAAGGTTCCCAAAAAATTAAGCAGGACAACTGTTTCCAGCACTGATAATAAATCAGCATTTTAGAATGATTTCTGAAGGATCATGTGACACTGAAGACTGAAGTAATGATGCTAAAAAAATTCAGCTTTGATCACAGGAATAAATTAAATTTTAAAGTATATTCAAATAGAAAAACGTTATTTTACATCGCAATAATATTTTACAATATTACGTTCATTTTTGATTAAATGAACACAGCCTTGATGAGCATATAAAACATCTTTATTAAACATTAAAAATCCTACTGATCCCAAACTTCTGAACAACAGCATTCTGTTTAAAAAAATGAACAAACAAAGAAATATCACAATAATCCGCATATAATCCACGACTTCAGTCCATCAGTTAACATTTTGTGAAGCGAAAATCTGTGTTTGTAATAAATTCATCATTATTTCTTTTTTTCTTTTTAACATGTAAACACTGATAAAATATGAGTCCATAATATTGCTTTTGTCCGATGAAAAAGTCAAATCAAGAAAAGAAAAAACAAACTCATCTGCATCTTGGATAAACTAAGGGTTGCTCAAAAATGTTTTGAGCAAAAACTGTTTTCGGCAATAACAATTTCTTTATTAAGTTAACTCACATTAACTCAGAACTAGGATTAAGGCATACATTTTTTATGTAATTATATAAAATATATATATTTTTATGAAAAGAACTTGCTTAAATTCAACAGGGTCCAAGTTCACCAAAGGAAAACTAATCACCTTAACTCTGACTTCATACAAAACACGAATACCAGCTACAGCAAAACAACAGAGTTCAAACGAGTTCAAACCCATGATAAATTCCCTCGGTTTGACCAAGCATACATAATTTAATTATTCAAGTGCAACTGCCTCAGTTTTGTACTTAATTCTTTTGAATTATTAATTCTTATGATTTCATGGATTTTAAACCAAATAAGTTTAAGGAACAGCAGTTTTTCAAATTGTGGCACTTCAAGTAATGTTTAATTAGGACTTTTTTTGTTAATGGCAACTTTAGGGTTCCATGAAAACAGTGTCATGATTAACAAGTAAGAATGGCAGAATATTAGGGAAAGTTCACCCAAAAAAAAATTTTCTGTCATCATTTAATCACTCTGAAGTTGTTCCAGACCTGTATGAATTTTCTCACAACAGAAGATATTTTGAAGAATGCAAGTAACCAAACTGTTCCTGGTCCCCATTGAATTCCATTGTATTTTTTTTATGAAAACCATTTGGGAGTCAACAACTGTTTGGTTACACACTTTCTTCAAAATACCTTCTTATATGTTCAACAGAACAGAGAAATTCATACAGGTTTGGAACAACATGTGAGTGATTAAATAATGACAGAATTTTATTTTATGGGTGAACTGTCCTTTTAAGTTTAAGATAGCCGTTAGTATTTACAGTGTATCAAAAGATGAATTGCTTTTATCTGCTGAGCTGGTGTTAGTACTGTATATGCAATCATTTCCCTCAATATAATGTGTTTGCAGACAAAACTTCACGCATTCATAAACATATGCAAAAGCATCATCAGAGGTTCTTCTCGCACTTGCCTCCAGAAATTATGAAAGATTGACAAGTACATGGTGTTTCTAGCTGTTGCATGTCCATGATAATGTACAACACATATAATTACTGATCCAGTAAACATGTAGTAGATTCTAGGGTGCAGATGTTTGCAGACATTTATTACCCATCCACATTGTGACAGCCATATGATGAAGCCTTTCTTCCAGCCGGTAGAGATGAAAACGTCGGCCCAGCTGGCTAGAGAGTGGGGACTGGAGGATGTCGATCACACTTTCACAGAAGAAGATTACCGCACACTAACCAACTACAAAGCCTTCAGCCAGTTCATGAGGTACTGATCTGCACCAGAGGACTCATACGTTGTAGTACTTTTGCAGCAGCATTTCTGTATTAAATTTATTATCCTCTGCAGACCCATGATTGCTAAGAAGAACCCTAAAATCCCCATGTCCAAGATGATGACCATTCTGGGGGCCAAATGGAGGGAGTTCAGCTCCAATAATCCATTCAAAGGCTCGGCAGCAGCCGTTGCTGCCGCTGCAGCCGCCGCCGCTGCGGCCGTTGCTGAGCAGGTCTCCGCAGCAACAGCCTCCCCTGAACCTCCACCTCAGCCACCGCCACTTCGCAAGGCCAAGACCAAAGAGGGCAAAGGTCAGTAGCTGTATGGGTTTCAGTACAGGATTTATATATATATATTTATGTGGTGAGCAGAAGAGACTTCTTTAAAAACATTCAAAGTCTTTCTGTTCAAAAACTTTTTACTATTAGTGCAGATATCACCATACTTTCCCCAGCTGATTAATCACAGTATATAATTATTTTGTATTAAAAGTTTATTGAAATGTTATGTTTAAATATGCAAATGAGACACCACCTAATTAAATATGGACATATTTGCATACAGTTCAAAAACAGAAATGTGTACTTTGCCATGAAATCTTTTGCCACAAAACCTGTACAAAATCTGATAAAACCATATTCAGAATTCTTGTTTACTTCAAAATTGTACCTAAAATTTGGGTGCAATAACCTTATTTATTACAACACAAAATTGCATAAGTCAGAAACAATACATTACTACATTATATAATTAGTTTATTTTTTGTGGAAGGGCGAGTGAATATTTTGTCAGGGGCCAGTAGAAAAAATCCTTAGTGTGGAGCCCTGCATGCATATCCTATAATTTTACATTAATGTTGTGTTTACACTCAATTAAAGTTAATATTTAAAACACTAATTACATTTTTAAATGTCATTTTATCCAACTCTCTAAATATATTCATAATTTTCTGACGCCTAAATTCATTGATTTTAGTTTTTAGTGTTTCATTTTTAATGCATCTAGACAAATACTGTCAATAATGTCAATACTGTTTAATTTTAATATTGCTATTTATTGGTTATTGACAGGCCCTGGCTACAAGAAACGCAGTAAGAGTCCTCGTGTTTCTGATAAGAAGAAGCCAAAACCCAAGAAAATGGCTCCTTTGCGTATTAAACTGGGAACGCTTGGTAACAAGAGGAAGAAGAGCAGTTCGGTGAGTTATACTTGTGTAAAACCTGTGCACATAAATGTTTTTTGGGTGCAGTGGATGTGTTTGATCGTATGTGTGGTTGTAATGCAGAGTGAGGAGGTGGACGAGGACGATTCTGAGCAGGAGAACTCCAGCGTTCACAGTTCTTCAGTCCGCTCTGACAGCTCAGGACGGGCCAAGAAGAACAAAAGGGGTCGCCCGGCAAAGAAGAAGAAAAAGGGTGAGACATTTGTTTGTACTGTATGCAGTGACCTGGTTCTCTCTTTAAAAATAAAGTCTGATTCATTAATTAAATAAAAAACAAAAAATTCTTTTGGCTTGGAAACAAGAATGTAATCATACACCCCAAAAAAAATGATTCATAATTATTCAAAATTGTTCATCGCAATTAAGTTTTCTTGGTTCATCACCATAGAATTGTAGGTAAGTACCAAAGATAATCAGCCGTAGAGGTCCATATGCACACCCTTAAGGCCTTGATATACTTAAATTCTTTGCTTTGAAGTAAAAAGAAGTTTGCATACCTTTGCAGCGGTATGAAGTGCATTTATTTATATAGCACTTCATATAATAGATTTATTTTGTTCGAAATGACATTACATTTCACTTTAAAGTATTAGTTCATTTCCAGAACAAAAATTTACAGATAATGTACTCACCCCCTTGTCATCCAAGATATTCATGTCTTTCTTTTTTCAGTTTTAAAGTTGTAAATTATGTTTTTTTGAGGAAAACATTTCAGGATTTCTCTCCATGTAATGGACTTCTGTGGTGCCCCCAAATTTGAACTCAAAATGCAGTTTAAATGCAGCTTCAAAGGGTGCTTTTTTCTAAAAAAATTACAGTTTATATACATTTTAACCTCAAACGCTTGTCTTGTCTACCTCTGTGTGAACTGTTTTTTTCCGGTCATGGCAGTTAGGGTACGTCTAAAAACTCCCTTCTCATTTTCTCCTCCAACTTCAAAATCGTTCTGCGTCACTGTTTTTACCTTTTTTGTAAAGGGTGTTTCACTTTTTTTGCATGTTCACTTTGTAAACTCTGGGTCGGTACCTCTGCAGTGATGTAGGACGATTTTGAAGTTGGAGGAGAAAATGAGATGGGAGTTTTTAGATGTACCCTAACTGTCATGACCGAAAAAAAACAGAGTTCACACAGAGCTAGACGAGACAAGGGTTTGAGGTTAAAAAGTATATAAATTGTAATTTTTTAAAAATAACTTATAGTTTTGCTAGATAAGACCCTTTTTCCTCAGTTGAGATCATTTAGAGCCCTTTGAAGCTGCATTTAGACTGCATTTTGGAAGTTCAAATTTGGGGGCACCATAGAAGTCCATTACATGGAGAGAAATCCTGAAATGTTTTCCTCAAAAAACATAATTTCTTTATGACTGAAGAAAGACAAGGGGGTGAGTAAATTATCTGTAAATTTTTGTCACTTTTGAATTTAATTGACATTATGCATCAGAGGATTAAAATTAATTTAGCTATGTTTCTTTAAATTAAGTTTCTCTCTCAGCGCTGGGTGATGAGGATGGCGATGGCTATGAGACTGACCATCAGGACTACTGCGAGGTGTGTCAGCAGGGAGGAGAGATCATTCTGTGCGATACCTGTCCTCGAGCGTACCACCTGGTGTGCCTTGAGCCTGAGCTTGAGAAAGCCCCCGAGGGCAAGTGGAGCTGCCCTCACTGCGTGAGTCACTTCCATCCGAGCTTCAGAACTTCAGATTGATTTTAAACTGGAACCCGGTCTCATCTGATAGTTTTTTCACATTTATATTTGAGAAGATTTAAAAAACATCAAAAACTGTTGACTTTGAAGTAATATGAGATGAAACTGAATTTTTTCAGTTTAATGTTCCTCTATTTAAGTGCATGTTTTTTATTTAGGAGAAAGAGGGGATCCAGTGGGAAGCGAAGGAAGAAGACTTTGAGGACTTTGAAGAGGAGTGTGACGATGTCCGGGATGTGGAGCCAGGGCTGGGTGGAGAGGAAGAAGAGGATGATCACATGGAGTTCTGTCGCGTGTGTAAAGATGGAGGAGAGCTGCTGTGTTGTGACTCCTGCCCGTCATCCTATCACATTCACTGCCTGAACCCCCCACTGCCCGAGATCCCCAACGGAGAGTGGCTCTGTCCACGCTGCACTGTGAGTAATGCTCCACCGCTGTACTGCTAATTTTATGTCACAGGGCTTAATGTTTATACAATAAACAATCATTACAATACCTTCATCATTAATATTTTCCAATCAAGTGTTTTTTATGCTTTCACACAGTTTATTGTTTTTCCCACGTCACAGACTCAAACATTAATTTTTAAACTAAGATTCCACAGTGGTGGCCAGAATTATTAGAACACTAGTATTTTCACCAGCTAAAATGGTTTTAAGTCAGTTATTTCTATCTTTTGCTGTAGTGTTTCAGTAAGAAATATCAGTTTACTTTCCAAACGTTAATTTTGCCATTAATTGTAATACTCTAGTGAGATTTTTGTTTGCACAAGCAGTATGACAACAGCCAGTGCTCCACACAGAGATCTGATCTCATCATCATCCGGTCTGTCTGGAATGAAACAGAACAAACTGAGAGACTAAATCCAGAAGAACTGTGGCAACACCTCCAAGATGCATCAAGAGACCTACCTGAAAAACAATGCGCAAGTGCATCTAGGGGAAAAGCTGCTTTAAACGCAAAAGATGGTCACACCAAATTTTGTTAACAGAAGTTAATTGATAAAGAAAATCCATTTATGACATTTTTGACAGCATCCTCACAGCACTCTACAGCATTTTTACACAAGTGACTAAAACTTTTAACAGTACTGTAGCTTTGCAAATATGTTTCTTGAAGCATCCTGGAGACGTTGCCACAGTTCTTCTGGATTTCAGTCTCAGTTTGTTCTGTTTCATTCCAGACAGACTGGATGATGATGAGATCAGATCTCTGTGTGGAGAACTGGCTGTTGTCAGAATCCTTGTGCAAACAAAAATCTCACCTGATTATTACAGTTAAAGGCAAAATCAATGTTTGGAAATGTTAACTGATATTTCCTACTGACATACTACAGCAAATGATAGAAATAACTGACTTAAAACCATTTTTAGCTGGTGAAAATACTTGTGTTCTAATAATTTTGGCCACCACTGTAAAACTATGATAATAGAAACACAAACCAGTGTTTATTGTGGACATAAAATGAGTTATGGGACAGCTGACCTGTAGTTGTGGAGTGACCACAACAAACAATTTTGGCCCTAATAAAGTTTTTTCAGGAGTTAATGTACTTGGTTACAATGGAGACAACACTGTCAGTGAACAGTGCATGCTTGGGATGAGTTATGAGAAATGTGATGTGTGAAGAAAAGAAAGAAATTCAAGGTAAATATCACTTGTGAACATAATATTATTTTCATTTTCAGTCAAGCTGAAATTGTGTTAAATTATGCAAAAATGTGTGAAAATATTATTTTATTGTGGGTATTCTTTTTTAAAGAAGTTGATACTTTAATTCAACAAGGCACATTAAATTAATCAAAAAAGACTTTTGTTTGCCAAAAAAGTTCTGTTTCTGTTAATCAAAAACTTCTGAAAAAGGTATTACAGTTTTCACAGAATATTAAGCAACACAACTGTTTTCAACATTATATATAATAATGGTAGGAGGTGTTTTTAACACCAAATCAGCATATTAAAATGATTTCTGAAGAATCATGTGTAGGTGTCGACCTATTGGCCTGGCCGATTATCGGCACCGATGTCAAGCATTTTTATGGTTATTGATATTGTTCACTTTCAAAAACAATTTGCTAATAAAATAATTTAAAAGCATTTAAAGAAAGTTTTTGTCAGAGCCTTTGTTATATTTTTACACGACATGTTATATTGGTTCAAAATATCGGTTATCGGTCTACTTGATCTGTAATAATCAATATTGGCACCAGCCCTGAAAAACACATATCGGTCAACCCATAATCATGTGATTCTGAAGACTGAAATAATGGCTGCTGAAAATTCAGCTTTGCATCTCAGAAATAAATAAACTATATAAAGATAAGCGTTGATTTGAGGTGAGCACAGTTAAAGTAAGGGAGTTGATTTTAGTTGTGCTGATTTTGGTTTGGTGCAAAATTATTGTGGTTGGATTTAGCTTGAGAGATTGTTTTGAGGGGACTAAGTAATTTATTAGGTTACTTTAGGTTACTGATTTTTAATTTGTAATTAATACATTACAAATTCATCAATGATCCATCTAGTGGAAATGTTTAATATGATCGGCAACTTCTGTTGTCTTTCAGTGTCCACCAATCAAAGGGCGAGTGCAAAAAATTCTGCACTGGCGATGGGGTGATCCCCCACCCCCTGTTCCTGTCCCTCCACCCCCAGATGCACCCCCTAATGCACCGCCCCCTCCGCCTATGAAGGGTCGTCCAGAGAGAGAGTTCTTTGTGAAGCTAGCAGCACAGTCCTACTGGCACTGCACCTGGATCACAGAGCTACAGGTGTGAGAGTAAGACAGTGTGAGACAGACTTAGCTGTTACGGGATGTACAGACTTTTCCCTTATCATATCTGTCCTTCCTCAGCTCGAGATCTTCCACTCTGTGATGTTCCGGAACTATCAAAGGAAAACGGACATGGACGAGCCGCCCAGTCTGGACTATGGCTCTGGGGGAGAGGAGGATTCTGGGAAGAGTGAGAAGCGGAGGGCCAAAGACCCTCAATATGCCATTCTGGAGGAGAAGTACTACCGATATGGCATCAAACCTGAGTGGATGATGGTGCACAGGATAATCAATCACAGGTGTGTGTTTTTGTGCTAATGTAGTAATTTGTACTGTCAGAATATTACATTTTATGTGTTTGTGTGTTTGCGCACAGCATGGATAAGAAGGGCAACTACCACTACCTGGTTAAATGGAGAGATCTGACCTATGACCAGTGCACCTGGGAGAGAGATGAGCTGGACATCCCCGAGTTCGGTGGGCACAAAGCGGTGTACTGGAGACACAGGTGCAGTTATACATAGATGTTTCAGAAAACTGTCCCAAGGGTTTGATTTCTCACAGAATCTTTGTTTTCTAGAAGTATATAGTGGATAATGGAATAAGCAGTGTTTTGTTCTTTTTTTCTCACAGGGAAGAAGTGATGAAGGAAGACCCAGAGAAGCCAAGAAAGATGAGGAGGAGAGAGGAGAATGATGATGCTCCAAGCACGCCTGTTAATGATGTTAGTGTCACACGTGTTTTTTATTCTAGTGCTTCTGGAATGTATTTAATGTATTTAAAGGGATAGTTCACCCAAAAAATGAAAAAATTCTGTTATTAATTACTCACCCTCATGTTGTTCCATACATGGAAGACGTTTATCTTCAGAACACAAATTAAGATATTTTTGATGAAATCAGAGAGCTTTCTGACCCTGCATAGACAGCAGTTCAACTGAAATGTTCCCAGGCCCAAAAACGTAGTAAGGACATCGGTGGTTCAGCCATAATTTTACGAAGCTACAAGAATATTTTTTGTGTGATTTCATCAAAAATATGTTAATTTGTGTTCTGAAGATAAGCGAAGGTCTTACCGGTTCGCAACGACATGAGGGTGAGTAATTAATGACAGAATTTTCATTTTTGGGTGAACGATCCCTTTAAGGCCAAGTAGCATTTTAACTCAAATCTGTGGTTAAGACAAACAAGTACAGCCTTGTCAGAATAGTGTTCCCCTAATTTTTTAGCAGATTGTCATCTCTTTAAGCATAATGTGTAATGTTATTTTTGAAATAATATTGGTAATATTCTGTTGTTAGAATAAATCACACTGCTGCTAGACCAGTGTTTTTTCAACCAGGGTAATACATGATGACTTGATGTTTAGTTTGGTGAATTATTATTAATATTTAAATTAATATTTTTTATATTATTAAATAAAAGTAATATTAATTAATTACTAGTTTATTAATACTTTAAATTAAAATGCTCAAAAAACTAATCAAATCATGATTTGAACAGTATCGTATTTATTTTTCCCCTTTAACAACTATTGCTTTTATTGAAGAACGCAGTTTTCAAAACGTATGGAATTACAAAATTGTGGTTAATGCATTTAATATATCAGGACTGTTAAAAAAATTAAAACAAGCATTTTTTTTCATAATTACAGCAGAAATACTAGAAGTATCTTATACAGTATGAGAGATGGGAGGATTGTGAATCAGAAAGGTTCCTGGCACTTTTGCAGGAAAAAAGAAGCTTCTAAAAAAAAAACATATAACAAAATGATCATATTTAGAAAGATCTACACTGTCACAATGTAGCACAGTAATATGCAAATTCTGCAGTTCAATTCAAACTTGCCCTCTTGAAAACGAGCATCTAGATGCTTACATAATTTGAGGCCAAACATAACAATAACTCACCTTTTGTTGATCACTTCAGTTGTCTGCTTCTTTCTTTTTAGTGAGCAATAAAATTGTGGCATGCAGTGCTGTGTCTGCGTACAGACAATGCTCAGCATTTTAAATATTCACGTCCTGTATTGCAGAAAAATGTAGGCTATTCATTACAGCCTTAGACACAAAGCTATATTAAAATCATGAATAGACTGGGGAAGAATTTCAAATGGAAAAAATTGTGGATGCTATTTTTCATGTTAAAACAGGGGTGGCCAATCTGCCTAGAGGTTTACAGTAAACCAGTAAAGATTTTGATTAGCCGGTTCGGTTGTGTTTGATTAGAGTTGGAGGTAACTCTGCAGAATGCTGTCCCTCCAGGAGCAGGACCAGGCACACCTGTTTTAAAACTATTGATTAGTGTAGCGTACCACAGTATGAGAACCACTCTTTTATGCTGTTGATTCACTATATGTGATCCTGAACCACAAAACCAGTCATAGAATGTCAGAAAATGAGCTTTATAAATAAGCTTTCCATTGATGTATAGTTAGGATAGGACAATATTTGGACGAGATACAACTATTTGAAAATCTGCAATCTGAGGGTGCATAAAAATCAAAACATTGAAAAAATCACCTTTAAAGTTGTCCAAATGAGGTTCTTAGCAATGCATATTACTAATCAAAAATTAAGTTTTCATATATTTATGGTAGGAAATTTACAAAATATTTACTAAATATCCTAATGATTTTTGGCATAAAAATTAAAACATCAGTAATGTTGACCCAAACAATGTATTGTTGGCTATTTCTACAAATATACCTGTGCTTACAACTGGTTTTGTGGTCCAGGGTCACATATTTGTTTTCTTACACATTCTACCTGTCAACAGCCCACAAAACTTGGTCCTCCTACCTTTTTCTGCCTTCTTGCCATCTATTTCAACTTTCTCTGATGTTATATTTTGTCACATCTGCTTTCTAGCACAAAGTCCTCAGTGCGTTCAAGCTTCCAGAGGATGTAGGACCACCTTCTCTCTGTCTTTTCTCATCAGTTCTCTACCCATCTTTTTTCTTTCAGCCTACAATCAAGTATGAGGAGCAGCCAGACTTTGTGACAGAGACAGGAGGGACTCTGCACCTCTATCAGCTGGAAGGGCTGAACTGGCTGCGGTTCTCCTGGGCGCAGGGAACAGACACCATCCTGGCTGATGAAATGGGCTTGGGCAAGACCATCCAGACTATTGTTTTCCTCTACTCACTCTTTAAAGAGGTCTGTGAGGGTCAGGTTATAAAATTGTATGTTAAATGACAAGTCATTTTTTTGAACTTCACATTATATTTCTATCTCCCATCCTGTTGCTCTCTGTGCATCCTTCCATATCTCTCTGTCCATTTCTTTAGGGACACACTAAAGGGCCATTCCTGGTGAGCGCACCGCTGTCCACAATCATTAACTGGGAGAGGGAGTTTGAGATGTGGGCTCCTGACTTCTACGTTGTCACTTACACCGGAGACAAGGACAGCCGGGCCATCATCCGTGAGAACGAGTTCACCTTTGACGACACGGCGGTGAAGGGAGGAAAGAAAGCCTTCAAATTACGGGTAAGAAGGAGAGGAGATGAACGCTGGAGGGGAAGGAATAACTACTGATTGGAGAGGTGAAATGCAAAGATGGACAGTGTGAGAAGGAAAATGAAGAGAAGTAAAATAAAAAAAATGGCAGAAGGAGAGCCATTTTTTGAGTGAAGAGGAGAAGGATGTCATTTGGTGCTGTAGGAATGTGTTATTTTCCTCTAACTGTTGTTTTCATTTTCTACCCATCATCCCTCCAGAGAGAAGCGCCCATTAAGTTCCACGTGTTGTTGACCTCCTATGAGCTTGTGACCATAGACCAGAATGTTCTCAAGTCTATTGACTGGGCATGTCTTGTTGTGGATGAAGCCCACCGGCTCAAAAACAACCAGTCCAAGGTATACTGACTTAGTTGGGTTTTCCTGTTTTTTGTCCAAGTTTTGTTTGGTTTGAGAGAGTGTGTTTGCATGATTCATCCTAATTTAATGCCGCACAGGAAATTACATCTTGGGCAACACAGTAGATTGAGGATGACAGAAATAAACCAGCACTTTTTATAAACCACCATAATAAAGCCATTACACATTTTCATTCAATGAGTCAGTTAAGAAATTCACAGAGGGGACCAAAATATAGATGAATGTGTCTAATACAATGATTTTTTTCTTGTATGTAATGTGTCTGCAGGAAACTGAAGACACAAATTATATATATAGACGTTTACATTTAGTCTACAAGAGAAAATAATAGCTGAATTTATAAAAATTACCCCATTCAAAAGTTTACATGCGTTTGATTCTTAATACTGTGTTGTTACCTGAATCATCCACAGCTATGTGTTTTTTTTAATTTTGTTTAGTGATAGTTGTTCATGAGGTCCTTATTTGTCCTGAAGAGTTAAATGTTGTTCAGAAAAATCCTTCAGGTCCCTTCTTTGGTTTTTCTGCATTTTTATGTATTCGAACCCTTTATAACATTGACTGTATGATTTTGAGATCCATCTTTTCACACTGAGGACAACTGAGGGACTCATATGCAACTATTACAGAAGGTTCAAACGCTCACTGATGCTCCAGAAGGAAACACAATGCATTAAGAGCCGGGGGTTAAAACTTTTGATGAGTTTTTCAAACAGAATGAAGATGTGTACATTGTTTTTTATTTTGCCTAAATATCTTTTTTTTATTATTTAGTACTGCCCTTCAAAAGCTATAGAAGATGCTTACATGTTTCCCAGAAGACAAAATAAGTTCAATTTACCCTGATCTTCAAATTCAAAAAGTTTTCACCCCCAGCTCTTAATGCATCGTGTTTCCTTCTGAAGCATCAGTGAGTGTTTGAACTTTCTGTAATAGTTGCATATAAATCCCTCAGTTGTATTCAGTGTGAAAAAATTGATCTCAAAATCATTCAGTTATTGTTGGAAAGGGTTCAAATACACAAAAATGCTGAAAAAACCAAAGAATTTGTGGGACCTGAAGGATTTTTCTGAAGAACAGCAGGCAGTTTAACTGTTCACAAGACAAACAAGGGACTCATGAACAACTATCACTAAACAACAACAAAAAAACAGCTGCGGCTCATTCAGTTAACAACACAGTATTAAGAATCAAGTGTATGTAAACTTTTTAACGGGGTCATTTTATAAAATAAATTAAAACTATTAAATAATAAAACTATTATTTTCTCTTGTGGTCTAAATTTAAACATCTTTTATGTGAAATATCTTATTCTGGTCGGTACTAAAAAAACAATAACACGCATGCATGATCCCTCTTATTTTGGTAAAATAAATAACATTTTGCAAGGTGCATGTAAACTTTTGACCTGTATTTTGATGACTTCAGTCTTCCTTGTCACATAATACAGATTTCATTTGTGTGGTTTATTAACTGAAGACAGTTGTTGTGCTGTGTTAGTTCTTCAGGAGACTCAACGACTACAAGATAGACCATAAGCTGCTGCTAACAGGAACTCCACTCCAGAACAACCTGGAAGAACTTTTCCACCTTCTCAACTTCCTGACGCCTAACCGCTTCAAGTATGCACATATGCATAAAAGCACATTTATATGCTCAAACAAACTATAGAAATGTCCCAAAAAGTATTTGGACGTAATATGTTACACAATGCAATGATGTACATTTTTAGTGTGGCTGAAGTTTCCTTTTTGAGGCCACTGTATGTACACATCAACACAAACATGTTTTAAAACTTTAAAATAATTCGACTACATTGCTTTATTTCTATCCCTTAGTAATCTAGAGGGTTTTCTAGAGGAGTTTGCGGACATCTCTAAAGAGGACCAGATTAAGAAACTGCATGACCTGCTCGGCCCACACATGCTCCGGAGACTCAAAGCTGATGTGTTTAAGAACATGCCGGCCAAAACTGAGCTGATCGTCCGAGTGGAGCTCAGCCCCATGCAGAAGTAAGTACCACAGCATTGATTTTTTTATAAACAAAATGTGTTGACATGTATTTACTATCTCATGATAATCAGCAATAGGAAGCAATGAAAATATTTCATTTGTTTAAATAAATTTCTATGTGTGCTTGACTTTTTTTATATGTTTTTGTGTGCACACTGTGTATAAACAGAAAATACTACAAGTTCATTCTGACGCGTAATTTCGAGGCGCTGAATTCTAAAGGAGGAGGGAACCAAGTGTCTCTGCTCAACATTATGATGGACCTAAAAAAGTGCTGCAACCACCCCTACCTCTTCCCCGTCGCTTCTGCCGTAAGAACACACACTGTATTTCTGACAGCAACAAAAAAAACTTGTAATTAGGATGAGGTTTTCACTCTTTTTGGTCCTAACTTATGTAGTGTGAAATACTGCCATCTGCTGTCAGAAAATTGTATTCAAATGCCAGAATATTTAAGATAATAGTATGTTTAAAATAATAGTTAATAGTTGTGTTTAGTGTTTGACAGGTTATTTTGTTGTGCACAAGTATCATAGGCTGTCTTATTGTGTTACAGGAAGCTCCTAAAACACCAAGTGGAGCATATGAAGGAGCAGGTCTCACTAAGGCTTCTGGGAAACTCATGCTGCTGCAGAAAATGCTCAGAAAACTGAAAGAGCAAGGCCACAGAGTGCTAGTGTTCTCTCAGGTACAAACATACATGTAAATACTTTCACTCAGCCTGTATTTTGCACATAAGAACCTGTACTGTATTTGCTATTAAAAATTGTGGTTGTTTAGTGCCCCCAGGTGGTGCACAGCCCAACTTTTGAAATGAGAAAATATTACAAAATATATAGGGTTTACCCTATTTTATTTTCTACTTTGTATTTTTGTTCAAGATTAATAGTTTTTGTTTCTAATCAGTACAGTCTAATACAGTGCAGCTCATTGCAGGCTAGGTAGAACTTTGTTGGTCCGTTTTAATCAGATGTGGTACTTTGCATTCATTTTGATTTTATCATGACTTACTAGATCTTATTTGTGCTTACACACTCTGTTTCCCCATCAGATGACCAAGATGCTGGATTTGCTGGAGGATTTCCTGGATTATGAGGGTTATAAATATGAGCGGATTGATGGAGGCATCACTGGAGCTCTCCGACAGGAAGCCATTGACAGATTTAATGGTAAGCGCAGCTAGAGAATTCTAGGTGATATATGACACGAAAAAACTATATTTCAACATTAAACATTTTTCAAAAAATGGTGACTAGAGTTAACATGTTATTTCCTCCCTACTCTGTTCACTTGTAAGAAGGTTTCTCCAGGTTAAAAAGGAGGTTAGTGTATGTGCCGGTTCAAAGGTGAGCGCGCAGTGAAAAGGGGACAGAGTTGTGTTGGAACGGAGTTGAAGTGTGTTGCTGATGGGGAAGACGAAAAGATGTAGGAAATAAAGTGTGCTAACTGTGTAACGTAAACGTCGTGTTTAATTGAGTTAACATGGTAGCAGAGGATGGTTGAAAAATGCCAGCTAGTTATAAAGTTCTGCCGAAGTTTGATGAAACCAGGCCATACAAGTGTTGGAAAAATGAAGTTAATATCTGGACGCAGGTTACCGAGCTCGACACAAAGAAGCAATCCCTCGCTGTCGCCTTGGGGCTTGTTTTTGCCCCCATTTTTCATGAGCTGAACTCAAAGATCTAAGACTTTTTCTATGTAAACAAAAGGCCTATTTTTCTCAAATATTGTTCACAAATCTGTCTAAATCTGTGTTAGTGAGCACTTCTCCTTTGCCGAGATAATCCATCCACCTCACAGGTCTGGCATATCAAGATGCTGATTAGACAGCATGATTATTGCACAGGTGTGCCTTAGACTGGCCACAATAAAAGGCCACTCTAAAATGTGCAGTTTTACTGTACTGGGGGGGTCTGGGGGGGTTCTGAAAATCAGTCAGTATCTGGTGTGACCACCATTTGCCTCACGCAGTGCAACACATCTCCTTCGCATAGAGTTAATCAGGTTGTTGATTGTGGCCTGCGGAATGTTGGTCCACTCCTCTTCAATGGCTGTGCGAAATTGCTGGATATTGGCAGGAACTGGCACACGCTGTCGTATCTGCCGATCCAGAGCATCCCAAACGTGCTCAATGGGTGACATGTCCGGTGAGTATGCTGGCCTTGCAAGAACTGGGATGTTTTCAGCTTCCAGGAATTGTGTACAGATCCTTGCAACATGGGGCCGTGCATTATCATGCTGCAACATGAGGTGATAGTCGTGGATGAATGGCACAACAATGGGCCTCAGGATCTCGTCACGGTATCTCTGTGCATTCAACATACCATCAATAAAATGCACCTGTGTTCGTTGTCCATAACATATGCCTGCCCATACCATAACCCCACCGCCACCATGGGCCACTCGATCCACAACGTTGACATCAGCAAACCGCTCACCCACAGGACGCCATACACGCTGTCTGCCATCTGCCCTGTACAGTGAAAACCGGGATTCATCCATGAAGAGAACACCTCTCGAAGGTGCCAGACGCCATCAAACATGAGCATTTGCCCTCTCAAGTCAGTTACGACTGGTATAAGTCGGTTGCAGTCAGGTCGAGACCCCGATGAGGACGACGAGCATGCAGATGAGCTTACCTAAGACGGTGTCTGACAGTTTGTGCAGAAATTCTTTGGTTATGCTTCCTGACGCTGTGCTGGCTTTTAAGCTATTGGACACGGCTTGCCACGATTAAAAAACAGACAGCTAGCACTGACGGCCTGCACAGAGTTGATGTTTTCATCTATGAAATCAGCTCTGAAACGGATATTCAGAGGAAAACAGAATTCAAGTGAACAAGGACGTGGCATTTTTCACCACACAAAGATCACAAGGAGGAGGAGAACAGAATGCTGCAAAGTGGGCAACCAAAGCAGCCATGACCAGGGACTAATCCACCGGATAAATACGGTAAGAGATCCCAGATGTGCTATTTGCCAGTGCACATTTCATTAGGCTAAAGACTGTCCACACTTAATGCTCAATTGAAACAGAAGTTGTCAAGGTTGACATCCCACTCCTGCTGAGTAAGACGTCACTGAAGAAAGCAGGGACAATTTTGGACATGGAAAAGGAAAGTGCAGTGATGTTCAAACAGTCCATTTCTCTTGAATTTACTAGTTCTGGACATTACTGTGTCGATATCAGAGACAAAGACACTAAAAAAGATCAAACTGAAGAGGAAGTTCTAACAGTGACAGACGATATGTCTCCAGATGAGAAACACAAAATCCTTCTGAAGCTCCATAAGCAGTTTGGTCACGCGTCGGCAGACAGGCTACAGAGGCTCATTTACAGTTCAGGAAATAAGGACAAAGAATGCTTTACTATTCTACAACAAATAGTATATGACTGTGAAATATGCAAAGAAGTACAAAATAAAGTACAAAAGGACAAAGCCAAAGCCCGCTGTGGGGTTGCACATGGCTTCAGAATATAACGAGACAGTGGCGGTGGATCTGCACTTGGATAAGTGTCCATGGCACTCCCCAAAAGCTGTACAGTGATAATGGAGGGGAATTCAACAACCAAGAGATCAGAGACATGGCTGAAAACTTTAACATCGAAACAAGAACAACAGCTGAATACAGTCCCTGGAGCAGCAGACTACTCGAGTGACATAACCAAACACTCACCGAGATCATCCTGAAGGTCAAACAAGAAAATAGATGTGACTGGGACACTGTCCTTGACTGAGCCCTCATGGCTAAAAACAGTATGTTGAATGTGCATGGTTACAGTCCATACCAATTAGTGTTTGGACAGAATCCTAACCTTCCGTGTTAGTTGATAAATTGCCTGCTCTAGAAGGTACTACTGTGCTAAAGTAGGAGAACGCATTTCTGCTTTACATGCTTCTAGGAAAGCATTCACAGAAGCAGAGTCTTCTGAGCAAATAAGAAGGGCACTACACAGGCAGCTTAGGCCCACAGATGACATCTATGTGACAGGTGACAAGGTCTATTACAAAAGGGTAGACTGTCCTCAGTGGAAGTGGCCAGTGGTAGTTATTGGTCAAGATGGAGCTGCTGTGTTTGTAAGACATGGGGGGACTCTTGTTAGAGTACATCAATCCAGGCTCTGTAAGACAAACACACAGGATCAGGAATCTCAAGATAAGCAAAATGAACAAGACAACAGCCCAAAAGTAAGTGAAAAGGGTAGTTTAAACAATGTAGCAGATGGTTCAGATAGTGAAGAAAACCCAGAGAGTGACCAAGAAAACACCAGCATCAGGGAGTTAAAAGAGTACTCCACTTCCAGAACAACAATTGTCAAATAATTTACTCAACCCCTTGTCATCCAAGATGTTCATGTCTTTCTGTCTTCAGTCGTGAAGAAATTATGGTTTTTGAGGAAAGTATTTCAGGATTTTTCTCTATATAATGGACTTCGTTGGTGCTCTGATTTTGAACTTCCAAAATGTATTTAAATGCAGTTTCAAAGGGCTCTAAATGATCCCAGCCGAGGAAAAAGTGTCACGATCACAGTGAAACGATTTGTGCTTAAAAAGTATTAAAAAGTTTAGCTTTCGAAAAAAATGACAGATCGTTTCGTTAGATAAGACCCTTCTTCCTCAGCTGGGATCATTTAGAGCCCTTTGAAGCTGCATTTAAACTACATTTTGGAAGTTCAAAATTGGGGCACCAGTGAAGTCCATTATACGGTAATTGGAAAATGCTTTCCTCAAAAACCATAATTTCTTTACGACTGAATACAGAAAGACATGAATATCTTGGATGACAAGGGGGTGAGTAAATTATTCGTAAATTGTGTTCAGGAAGTGGAGTTCTCCTTTAAATACAGAAGAAATGGTTCATCCTAGTATGACACAAACTGAAACAGATCGTGATGTGTGTGTGGTAATCCTGTCTCTTCAGCTGGTGTAAAGCTAAAAACAGGACAGACTGTAACATTTATGAAACAGGACAGTGGTGGTCTGCAGAGAGCCAAGGTTTTAAGCAGAGCAGGCAAAACCTCTGGAAAATATAAAAACTGGTTTCATCTGCAACATATTGAACAAGATAGCTGTGATGGGCAAAATAAGTCATTGGATATGTCTTGTGTTGATTATCTTCACATTGAATCAACTGATAGAGAGTCTGATGTACTTACAACAAAAGACTTAATGCAGCTGAAAAAAAAAAGATGAAATAGTCAATTGGTACAAAAACAATGTTTTTGAGGAAGTTGATGATGCAGGTCAAAAGTGTGTCTCTACCAGATGGGTCTGTAGTCTGAAAGAAACTCAGAATGGAATTGTGCCTAAAGCACGACTTGTAGCCAGAGGTTTTGAAGAGCTTAATATTCACGAGCTGCAGAAAGATTCCCCAACCTGTGCTTCTGACTCTCTTAGGCTATTATTAGCTGTAATCTGTCAAAGTAAGTGGCAAGTCCATTCTATGGACATCAAATCTGCTTTCTTGCGGGGTATGCAGTTGTCCAGTGAATCTATGTCCTGCTATGTGGGAATGGACTTTGTTACTATTAACGGTGTAGGTCATGTACATCAGCATAGTTACACTGAAAACCTACAGCCTATTTGGCTACAAGCAGCACGTGCAGTGCAGAGGGATGTCTCTATTAATAAGACTGAAAAAGAGCAGCTTAGGTCAAAAATAGGACAAATACTATGGGTTGCAAAACAAACCAGACCAGACATTATGTTTAATGTATGCAGTCTAGCATCAAATATAAGGTATGCTACAGTCCAGTCTACTCACGAGACAAATTAGGTCATTAGAAAGCTTAAATCTGAAAAGGTGACTCTCAGGTTTCAACATTTGGGAAACAGTGATGCTCTAAACGTTGTCGTTTTCAGTGATGTGTCCCTTGGAAATCTCCCTGATGGGGGCACGTGAGGGGGTACATCGATTGGTCTCATGGGAGAAGGAGAAAATTTTCTCCTTTCTGTTGGCAATCCAAGAAAATTTAGACGTGTGGTGAGGAGTACTCTGGCAGGGGAAACTCTAGCCCTGTCAGATGGAATAGATAATGCCATTTTTCTGACTACTCTCTTTTCTGAACTTACTACTGGAAATGCTGAGCTGAATACACCCCCGTTGATCTGTGTGACAGACAACCACCCTCTGTTTGATGCCCTTAAGTCAACAAAACAGGTCTCTGAGAAACGTCTTCGACTGGAAATAGGCAGCATAAAGGAGCTCATACAGAGTAAAAGAATCAAGAAGGTACTCTGGTCAGACACAAAAACTCAACTCGCTGACTGTCTTATAAAAAAAGGAGCATCGGCCCTGATGTTATTGAAAGTACTCAGTGAAGGACTATGGTGCTATTGAAAGCACTTAGTTAAGGACTGGGGACTTAAAAAAAAAGAGACAGGAAAGAGGGTCATTTAAAAAAAGACTCTATTGGTAACTGTAATCTTTGTTTTGTATGTGTTTTTTTTTTTTTGTATTTATACTTTGTTTTGTTTAAAGTATAGGGAGATTGTTAACATGTTATTTCCTCTTTACTCTGTTCACTTGTAAGAAGGTTTCTCCAGGTTAACAATTAGGTTAGCGCATGCGCCGGTTCAACGGTGAGCGTGCGGTTCGTTCATATTTTTCTCTCCATTTTGCCCTTCCTTCCACACTGAGACAGCCAAGGAAGTCAAGGAAAACAGAGCTTTTTGAAAACACTCTCCAGTGTGGATAAATCTGAACACTGTTTTCGCGCTGTAGTGTGGACTGTGAAAACAGAGGCTTTTGAAAACGATGATGCATCTTTAGTCATGTGACGCATGTTGTACCAATAGACATCTATGTTTATACCACTAATTGTGTCTGTTATGTGTTATTCACTTTCACACTGTCGCTAAAAATATTTACTTTGTACACTCTTCATATGACAGTCCTGAAAGATGACAGAAAATGTACTCACAATTGCTGTCCTGCGGCAAAACATGAGGGCAGCTGCTTTTTAGATCAAACATGAGTGAGCGCGACATGGACGCGTCAGTGAATGATGAGATATTTCCGTAAATAAAATGATCCTGCCAGAGGAATTGCATGAAAACTTATGTTCTGTTCTGTCTGGATCATCTCAGCGAGCTTTTATGAGGTTTTACATTTTCTGACGTTCCAATGTGGATGAGAAACTTTCGGAAAACGCTTGAAAATGCGAATGTGGATGGAGAGCGTTTCAAAACGAAAACTCAGATTAATGTAGACGTAGCCTGAAATGTTTGAGAAGCCAGAGGTTTCATTTTAACTATTAAAATGTCATCACAAAGTCTCTTTTCTCTCTCTCCTCTTTTGCCAGAAAGAAATTTTTTTGTTTGTTTGTAAGACTCAATCCATTCTTGGAGTTGCTGAGTCAGTTGTTTTCAGATGTGGAGAAAAGTTAATGTCATATGCCAAATGCCTAATGTCTGATTCTGTGATGGCAGCTAATTTATTTTATTGTTGGGTAAGCAAAACTTGCAATTTACAAGGGCAAAATTACAGAGAACAGATATAGTTATATCGCTGTTTAAAGCATTTAGAAAGTCTGGGATCATCACTGGGATCAGACATATAAACATTTGAACAACAGTAGTGCTATAAATATATTTTTGTATTGTATTGAGTATTTAGCTGTTCTGTGGTGTTGAGGTTGACTTTTTTTTAATCAGTGAGATTTTAATCGTGTTATTTACTATGTTATCTTAATGACATTTTACTGCTACTGCCAAAATGTATGAGCTAATCTTATATCATACTGAGTAATTTCATATAACTTTAAGGAATTTTCATGCAGTCGTACCCCTTTTAACACCAAGTTCTTCCTTATATTGACTTGTTTGGAACACATCCCGCATGTTTATTCATCATGTGTATATAGTATCATCCTACTCACTGATATATTTACATAATGGTATTTACAATTTGTGATAAACCATATTAACGGCTTAGCAAAATCTCTACTGGTTGTCAGCCATTTTTTAACCACATAATGACTAAATCAAATCTCTCTCTGTCTGTTTCTCAGCTCCTGGTGCATGTCAGTTTTGTTTTCTTCTCTCTACACGAGCGGGCGGTCTGGGAATCAACTTGGCCACCGCGGACACAGTCATCATCTTTGACTCTGACTGGAATCCTCACAATGACATTCAGGTAAGTATAAGTGTCTCATACAGTCATCACCAGCGTTCACTGATATTCACACTACTTGTTAAGGGTTTCTGTATCATGTGTCTGCCACCTAGTGGACAGTTTGTGTACAGACTTTTGAACCTTACCATAGCATCTGTCAGGTTTCAAGGCGGGATAGTTAACCCACAAATGAAAATTTGATGTTTATCTGCTTACCCCCAGGGCATCCAAGATGTAGGCGAATTTATTTCTTCAGTAGAACACAAATGAAGATTTTTAACTCAAACCGTTAAATTCTGTCAGTCATATAATGGCAGTCAATGGGAACCACTGGAGTCAAAAACATACACAGACAAAACCAAATGAAACCCTGCGGCTCGTGGCGATAAATTGAGGTGTTAACACACAAAGCAATCGGTCTGTGCAAGAAACTGAACAGTATTTATATAATTTTTACCTCTGATCCACCGCAATGTCCAACTGTCCTGAGCGCGTTCACAGCAGCTGGTGCGTGACGCGTCAACACGCTCTGGCATAGTAGAGGCATGGGTAGAAGCGACCTTGTCACGTGTATACGTCACCCACTGTTTACACGGTGCAGAGATGGGTACGAGGGCTACTCAAAATGGTAATTACTTGTGCTTATCCTGATTGATTAAAAACTAGAAGATAACGTTTGTTTGCGCAAACTCATCCGGGAGTGTTGGCTTTTCACCGACTCCCAACTTTTGTGAACACTCTCAGGACAGTTAGACATTGCAGTGGATCAGGGGTAAAAAAAATAGTATAAATATTGTTCAGTTTCTTGCACAGACTGATTGTATTGTGTCTTAAGACCTCAATGTATCGTCACGAGCAGCAGGGTTTAATTTGGGTTTGTCTGTGTATGTTTTTTTGACTCTCAAAGCCGTGGATCCCACTGACTGCCATTATGTGACTGCAACGGTTTGAGTTAAAAATCTTTGTGTTCTACTGAAGAAACAAAGTCACCTACATCTTGGATGCCCTGGGGGTAAGCAGATAAACATCAAATTTTCATTTTTGGGTGAACTATCCCTTTAACATATTTTAGCAAGTTCAGTGTAGCAGTTTCATGTTGAATCTTATCTGTTTCTCTCAGGCCTTCAGCCGAGCTCATCGTATTGGTCAGGCTAATAAAGTGATGATATATCGGTTCGTGACTCGGGCCTCGGTGGAGGAACGAATCACTCAGGTGGCCAAAAGAAAGATGATGCTCACACACCTGGTGGTGCGGCCCGGTCTGGGATCAAAAGCCGGATCCATGTCTAAACAAGAGCTGGATGACATCCTCAAGTTTGGCACTGAGGAGCTTTTTAAGGATGAGATTGAGGGTGGGATTGATGAGATAAATTGATTGCTTGTTTATAAATAACCTGGAAATCATTTGGTAATTTAGAAAACTAAAGAATATCTTTAAATATAACGCATAAGGCATGATTGTGCCCAGTATAGAAGGTACTGAAGGTTGTTTCTTTTTTCAGCAGGGGACAATAAGGATGATGACAGCAGCGTCATTCACTACGACAATGCTGCTATCGAGCGTTTGCTAGACCGCAGCCAGGACGCCACAGATGACTCTGACATGCAGAACATGAACGAGTATCTGAGCTCCTTCAAGGTGGCCCAGTACACCGTCAGAGAAGATGACAAGGTGGGAGATGTTTTTGTGGAGTATCCAAGAGTGGGACTTTTAAGGAATTTGAAAGATGATCAACATTTAATTGCCTCACCAATATTTCAACAAATATTCTGAAATATTAGCTGTAAGACATGTTTTGAATTTAACATCTGAGGTATGTGCTGCTTACGTATATACAGTCATGTGAAAAAGTTAGGACACCCTATTGAATTCCATGGTTTTCTGTATTAGGACATAATAAAAAATTATCTGGTCCTTGGCAGGTCTTAAAATTTGGAAAATAAATCCTCAGATAAACATCATCACATGACATATCACACTGTGTCATTATTTATTCAACAAAAATAAAGCCAAGATGGAAAAGCCATGTGTGACAAAGTTAGGACACCCTATAATTCAACTGCCTGTAGATACACTTTTAGCAGCAATAACTTGAAGCATTCATTTTCTGTGACTTTATCAGTCTCTCACATTGTTCTGGAATTTGGACCACTCTTCTTTTCAATGTTGTTCCAGTTTATTGAGGTTTGTGGGCATATCCTCTCACCACAGCATTTGAGTCAGGATGAGCTCTGGACTTAGATTGGGCTATTGCAACACCTTGATTCTTTTCTTTTTTAGCCGTTCTGTTGTAGATTTGCTGGTGTGCTTGGGATCATTGTCCTGTTGCATGACCCAGTTTTGGCCCAACTTTAGATGTCAGACAGATACCCTCGTATTTGACTCTAGAAAATTTTGATATACAGAGGAGTTCATGGCCAGCTCAATGACTGTGAGGTGCCCAGGTCCTGCGGCTACAAAACAAAGCCAAAAATTATCAGCCCTCCTCCAGCATGCTTCTCTTTTGGTATGACGTGTTTGTGCTGATATTCTCTTTAGGTTTTCAATAAACTTGGCGCCGTGCATTATGGCCAAACATCTCCACTTCGGTCTCGTCTGTTCAAAAGACATTATTCTAGAAGACTCTGTTTTGTTCAGATGCAACTTTGCAGACCTAAATTGTGCTGCAATGTTTTTTTTTAGATAGAAGAGGCTTTCTTCTGCCAAGCCTTCCAAACATGCCATTTTTGTCCCATATTTTTCTAATGGTATTGTCATGAAGGCTCCAGACCAGCAAACTGCCAAAGTTTATGCTTTTATAGAGGCGCTCAGACTTGCTGATGATCAGTTAATCAAAGGTATTTAATTAGCAGTTGCTGACTGTTATTTATCCTCTTAATTCCAATGTTAACAGTGAGGCTGCCCTAACTTTGTCACACATGGCTTTTCCATTTTGGCTTTATTTTTGTTCAGTAAATAATGACACAGTGTCATGTGTCAATTTGTCATGTGTTGGTGTTCATCTGAGGTTTTATTTTCTAAATTTTAAGACCAGCCAAGGATCAGTATTTTTTAATGATGTCCTGATACGGAAAACCATGGAATTCAATAGGGTGTCCTATCTTTTTCACATGACTGTATATATATATATATATATATATATATATACTTTGAATTCTAAAGTGTCCTTGCTAAATAAAATACCTATTTCTTAAAAAAACAAACAAAAATAACATACTGACCCTAAACGTTTGAATGGTAGTGTATAGGGACGTAACGACATTATCAATATCATGGTATCGCGATAACAAAACTGTCTCAATAAAAACTTGATGAAGCCATATTGTGCTTTCGGTATTAATTCGTTTGACAGACACTGTGCCAAAGCATAATGGCCCAAAACACAACTTTAATGACCTTTTATGTTAGAATATTTAAAAAATCTACACTTTTTGCCTAGAAGACCTATATCGTTTCATATCATCATGATAATATTGAGACAGTTTTGTTATCGCGATACCATGATATTGATAATATCGTTACGTCCCTATACAATACCATTCAAAAGTGTAGGGTCAGTATGTTATTTTTGTTTGTTTTTTTAAGAAATAGGTATTTTATTTAGCATTTTATTTATTTTTATTTATAATGTTCCAAAAGATTTCAAATTGAAAGAATGCTATTCTTTTGAACTTTATACAAAATTATTCAGCACAACTGTTTTCAGCATTGATAATAATAAGAAATATTTCTTGCACACCAAATTAGCATATGTCTAAAGATTGTCAATGATGTCTAAAGGATCATGTGACACTGAAAACTGGAGTAATGGCTGCGGAAAATTACAGATTTTTAAAAATATACTCAAGTATTAAACAATTTTTAAAAAATATTTCACAATACTACTGGTTTTACTGTATTTTTGATCAAATATATTCAGCCTTGGTGAGAATGAGACATAAACAATTGACATTTTTGACATACAGTAATAGTATAGAGCTATAAAAGTAACGTGTCTCAAACAATTTAGTCTTGCAAGAATGTGATTAGAAATATTTAAGTTATATTTATATCTATATATAGATTTTTCCTTAAAACTTTGGAGATACTGGGGTCTGTTTTTAGGAGAAACATCTGAAAAGCAGAAGACGTTCTCCATTTCCACTCTATAGAATATTGTTGGTGTCTTTGAGAAACAAATGATATATTAAGGAGATCTCATTTGTTGTTGCGTGTCCAGATAGAGGAGATAGAGAGAGAGATCATTAAGCAGGAAGAGAATGTGGATCCTGATTACTGGGAGAAACTCTTAAGGCACCACTACGAACAGCAGCAGGAAGATCTGGCCCGAAATCTCGGCAAAGGAAAGAGAGTCCGCAAACAGGTCAACTACAATGACGCAGCCCAGGAGGACCAAGGTACAGTATACCACTTTGAGTGAAATGTTAAAATGAATGAATTTTAGTCATTTCTTAGTATTCAGAATGTTGAATTTTGCTTCAGCCCTTGAACTTGTTTTTTTAACCTGATGATCACGTTCTCCAGAATAATTTGCGAACAACTCGAAGAGCGTATTGTGCTTAAACGAAAGAACATCTGACTGTCTGTACAAAGGAGTCACATGGTCTATGTATCAAATTCAGTTATTTTATTAGTGACCTAAAAAGAGTCAGCCATCTGCAATATTTTTCTATTTTATGTCAAAATGTTTCTTTGTTGTAAGTTTGTCAAGGATTCAATTGAATTTTGAATCCTGGATTTTCAGTGTGGTCTCAGACTTTTGGACCCCACTGCATTTTAATTAGCCCGTTCTTCTTGCCTACTATTACAATAAACCATGTTTGTGCTTGTCATATAAGTGTAGCATATTATCTCATTTAAATCTCCAAAATTACATCTTGTAGCAGCTTCATTCTTGGCGTGTGGTTTACTACTTTACTTTTGATTGAGTGGGAAAGAAAGACTATATCCCACGCACTGCTGTTTTGGTCAGGTTAGAACAGCCACATGCAGTTGACTCAAAAACGGCTACATCCACAACACCCAGGGGATGCCAGAGTGTGGCAGCTTTTCATTTATGTGTCAAAAAGAGAAAAACAAAATGGTCAGGAAGAAGACAAATAACAAAAATGAAAAAGGAGGTTTTCTCCAAAAAGGAACAATATAAAATGTATGGTTTTGTGATGTCGCTTATGGCTGCGTAATTACAGTGATAAGTAAGATAAACTGTAGGTACACATACTTTTCTTTGTGTATCCAAGCAGCCTGACTCGTTGCAGCAGAATATATTACATATGCACAAAGAACAATCTCCAGGCCTTTTTAAAAATTTGACAGCGGCCTTGCTTCGATAATTGACATTTGTGGGTTTTCGTTTTGGTTTAAGCAGTCCTGTGTTTTCCTGTAGGACTAAATCATTTTCTCTGACAGCTGAATTTGAACAGAATGCTTGTGCAGGGTTAGATAAATGGAGATAAAGAACATTTTGTCACAAAAGAGCCAAATATGAATCGATCGTATCTGTCTTTTTTCCACTGTTGGAGAAGGTTGCCAAACTGATTTATAAGATTTTGGTTCGGGTTTATTTGAGGGTTCTGGTGAATGGAAATTGTTTGACCACTGCTGAACGTACTCTGTACTGTGGTTTCTTTTTGATTGTTTATTACTGACAGTGCTCTTTTCTCTATGCTGTTCCATATACAGAGTGGCATGCTGACATTTCAGATAACCAATCAGAATACTCCGTGGGCTCAGAGGAGGAAGATGAGGACTTTGATGAGAGACCTGAGGGTGAGTAGCAAACAAACACACTATCAGTTCCCATTCACATATTCTTCTTAGTAACAAAAATAAACATAATAAAGTGTTTCGGGGCCTAGGATTTTTTGTGTTGCGGAAAACACAGACTGAATTGCGGAATATAGTCATAAAAATGAAATTTGTCCAATTTGGGATGAATAAATCAAAAGTAGGTCAGTACACTTAAATCACGATATGGACTAGTGTCTGTGAATATTATGACACAAAAATACTATTTAAATACAAACCTGCATGTTCTGCGTGCCTCTGTGTTTCATTTACTACACACAAACTGAAGCGTGCGTGACATTGCCGCCTCAATATGAGCATGTGAACAAATAAAAATAATATTTAGAACTGCTCTGAGAATCACTTCATGAATATGTTACTGTTTCTTTTGAGAAAAACTACCGTCATATCATATACAATATACTGAAACTTAATGGTCTTTACAGCAACCTTTCAAAATAAAAGTTCGGTTTAACTTGAACAAACTGTGACAGAAATATATTACTTAATGTAATGATAGTAGTTCTACTACTACTAATAAAATTATTATTAAAACATTATTTTTAAGAAATATTTACCAGAAATTATTTCTCAGAAAAATTGTAAATACTCAACACAGGATTTCTGGGGAAAAAAAAGAATGATAAAATAATTAATTAGTCATGCTTTTGATTATTACAATTTAACGAAACCATTAAAATGGAATCCAGGTAATTAATGGAAAACAGACTTTAGTAAAAATTATTTCACTATTTCATAGTGCCTTAAAAATTTAACATTTGTTGAACTTTTAACAAATTGCTGCTAAATTGTATAAGTTTCATGATTTCAATTAATCCGACATGCTTTTTGATTGTGATTTTTAAAATTTAACCATTAAAACAGAGTCTAGAAAAATTAAAACAGAAAAAACAGATTCCAGAAAAAATAGACGGAATTTGGAAAAAATAAAACGGGAACAATAGAACAGATTTCATAGGGCCATAAATGTTATAACTACTAATAAAATATCATAATATATTATTATTATTATTATTATTATTACTTATTATTTATAATTAAAATAAAAAATATTAGAAGTTATTTATAGCTAGGTTGGAATAATGTTCAATTGAATTAACAATAAACAATATGTTTACAGCATTTATTAATTAATTAAGGTTATTGTTATTTCTACACATACTAATAGAATTTTAACTTTTTAAACTGTATAAACTGACATTAGTTAATGTATTATGAATGAATGAGAACAGTATTATATTTATACAATATTACGTTTATGAAACAATATTATATTTATAAATTAATATTAATGTTAAAATGTTTAATAAAAAATATTTATTCTTAATGTACATGAATTGATTGACGGATTGAACAATATTGCAAAGTGTTGGAATGGAATATAAAATATGTGTGACCCTGGACCACAAAACCAGTCATAAGGTTCAATTTTTTTAAAATTATATTAGATTTATACAGCATCTGAAAGTTGAATAAATATGCTTAAGCTTGTTAGGATAGGACAATATTTGGCTGAGATACAACTACTTGAAAATCTTGAATCTGAGGGTGCAAAAAAATCTAAATATTAGGAAAATTTCTTGAAAGTTGTCCAAATGGAGTCCTTAGCAATGCATATTACTAATCAAAAATTACGTTTTGATATATTTACGGTAGGAAATTTACAAAATATTTTCATGGAACATGATCTTTACTAAATATCATAATGAGTTTTGGCATTAAAGAAAATGAGATCATTTTGACCCATACAATGTATTGTTGGCTATTGCTACAAATATACCTGTGTTTATAACTGGTTTTGTGGTCCAGGGTCACATATATGTATATAAATAAACCCCCTAACAAAGTATTAAACTAGTAAAACAATTTCTGCATTCATGAATGTTATTTTTTACAAATACTAAAGATTAAAAGTTTAATTAATATTAAAAACTATTAAAATAAAACTGTGAAAAAGTATTCAGTGAGTGCTGCACATGCAAGCTTCACGCACAAATGTACAGATATGACTACTAAACCTTTTGGCTCCTTTTAGACTAATTAAGATATTTATTTGCTCCTTTTGTGCCTCTTTTGCTACCTTGTTGGGACGTCTTGTGGTTTTGTCAGGTTTTGCTTTTCTTCTGAAGACACATTTGCAGTTTATGTATTGCAGCTGTTCAGGATAATGTATCCTTCCTGTGCTGTAACCCTGTTTCCTGAAGCTGGCTCAGTGAGATGGACATGTTGAACTGATCTCTTGGCTGACTTTCCTCTCCCCTCGTCCAGGTCGCAGACAGTCACGCAGGCAGCTCCGAAACGAGAAGGATAAACCACTGCCACCCCTGTTGGCCAGAGTTGGCGGAAACATCGAGGTATTTTGCAGTTTTTCTTTATTAGTTCGTTTGTGTTGGCACAACTATTGTAAATGTCCATTAAAAGGCATGTTCACATGCTTAGTGTAAAATCAACACACGCCTATTGGTCACAGTTTAATGTGATTTATAGTGTATTTTCCGAGTGTTTGCTTATCTGAAGGTCGCCTGCATGTCCAGTATATACAGGGTCTCTGGATTCATGCCTCTCATAATTAAATTGACTGACATACAGCTGGAGATAACGGGGCTGCATTTTTCCACTTTTGAGAATTGCCCAGTAACGTTTCATAATGTCACTAAAATCATGTCTGTTTTTCGTATGAGGCCTGATTAGATTAAAACAATTCACATAAAAATGGAATCTTCTTCCTAATCGTGTGCCTGTGTGTGATTATCAGGTATTGGGCTTTAATACGCGCCAGAGAAAAGCCTTCCTGAATGCTATCATGAGATGGGGGATGCCAGCTCAGGACGCCTTCTCCTCTCAGTGGCTCGTGCGAGACCTCCGCGGCAAGAGTGAAAAAGAGTTCAAGTATGATTTTCTTTACCAGTAAATGTGTTTGGAAAATGTAATTCGATACAGACGTGTGTAAACTTCAGACTTGGGTACCGCTAAGGAAACTTTCTCTCTTTTCCGTTGACTTTGTTTCTCTGGCAGGGCGTACGTGTCGCTCTTCATGAGGCACCTCTGTGAGCCGGTGGCTGACGGTTCAGAGACATTCGCTGACGGTGTGCCGCGCGAGGGGCTCTGCAGGCAGCCGGTTCTCACACGCATAGGGGTCATGTCTCTTGTAAAGAAGAAGGTCAGTGTCTATCTGCCTCATTTCAGAGTGATAACAGGCCTTTTGGACTGTGGACTATAGATCATGATGGTTGACCAGATGATTGTTTTTGATTAGCGAGGTTGACTTTATTTATAGTTTTTATTTTAAAGGAGACCTATTATGCCCCTTTTTACAATATGTCATAGAAGTCTAAGGTGTCCCAGAATGTGTCAGTGAAGTATTAGCTCAAAATACACCACAGATCATTAATTATATAATATTCTCAAAATGCCTATTTTGAGTGGAAGCAGAAACATGCTATTTCGTACGTCTCTTTAAATGCAATGAGCTGCTGCTTCCCGTCCCCTTTTCCAAAATGGAGCTGTGCCGTTATAGCTCATATCTCACATACTCTGATAATAAACATTTGTTTGGTTTTGATTATCATGTCTATCGCTCTGAAATCATGCGTTTTTTATAGCCATATCAGTTTAAAATTCTGATATATGGTTTTCTTAAGCCGGGATTCGAACTCCGGACGCCCATAGAGCAACAGCGCTTTATGTTGGCACGCTGCCCACAAGGCTATCGGCGCCGACGTCAGTAAGATTTTTTATTAAAAAAATGAATACTTAAACATTCATACATTAAATTGTTCAGAACTGACAGTGAAGACATTCACGTTGTTACAATAAAAAATGTGTTACAATGTTACTATTTTTACTGTATTTTTGATTAAATAAATGTAGCCATGGTGAGCATAAAAAAACGTTTGTCAAATACATTTTACTGACCCCAATCTTTTGACCGGTAGGATATGTTCTTAATATTAATACATTAAATGATGCTTTACCATGCTATGCTTTATACTTTACACAGCTGATAAAATCATCTTGGATAAGTTTTAAGCATCACTGCTACAGCCATACACATTCAGACAGATATCACTGGCCATTGCATCATGTCTCATTCTGTTTTTTAAGTGTCCTGTTTTGAGTGTTAAAATAGTTAAACTGTAAAACATGTGTTGAAAACCCTGCATTCTTTTTTTTGTTGTTTAGCTCCACTGTGATAGATAGATAGATAGATAGATAGATAAATGCACACATGCATTTGAGTTTTACTGAGGCAGGTGTGTTTCACATTGTGTGCAGGTGCAAGAGTTTGAGCACATTAACGGGAAATGGAGCATGCCTGAACTCAAACCAGAGATTACTGTGGACTCCAAGAAATCGTCAAGAGCTTCTTCACCTGCCATTAAGACAGACACTCCCACACCTGAAATGAGCTGCAACAACACACCGTGCACCTCCAAACCAGGTACAAACCCACGCAAAACTCTCATATGCAGCCCAAAGAGAGAATCTCTCACACGCACAGAGTCTTCACCTGCCGCAACCTGTAACCTGTTCCCACAGCCACTCCCTCTCCACCTGACAAGATAGAAAAGGGCTTGAAAGAGGTTGAAAAAGACGAGTGTGAATCCCTGACAGAACCAGAAAGAGAGAGAGAGAAGGAAAAAGCAAAAGAAGGAAAGGAGGGGGAGAGTGTGGAAAGCGCAGAACAAGGAGAGGTACGTGTGTATGTGTGTTGCCTACATTTTGGAGACCATCCAACAAGGAAAACAACTTAAAAAGCATACCAAATTATGTCTTAATGGAAGTGTATGAAAGGTTTGTGTAATGGTTAGGTTTAGGGGTTATAAAATAGGATTAGCTTAATATAAAAAATATAGGTAAGAAGAATAGAAAACATTATCCAGCATGATAAACCAATGTGTGTGTGTGTGTGTCAGGGTGTGGCAAGGATTATATTAATAGGTAGGTTTAGCAAAACTCTATGTGAACCTTTCTGTATAAATATATTATTTTAAAAAGTGTGAAGGACCATGTGTGTATGCTTGTTTTATGTAGATAAAATTACTGACACCACACAGTAATCATGCTTCCAGCGATGGATCTAATGATCTGTTAAAGAAGTAGTTCACGTCCAGATCAAAAATTTAAAGATTATGTACTCACCCCCTTGTCATCCAAGATGTCTTTCTTTCTTCAGTCATAAACAAATTATGTTTTTTGGAGAAAATGCAGTTTTAGTGCAGCTTCAAAGGGCTCTAAACAATCCCAGCCGAGGAGCAAGGATCCTATCAAGCGAAACGAACAGTTATTTTCTGAAAAAAAAAAAAGATAATTTATATAATTTTTAACCTCAAACACTCAAACGGCATAGACTACATTTCAGAGGTTTGGGGTTGGTAAAATGTGTTTATGTATTTGAATGAGGTCTCTTGTGTCCCCCAAGGCTCCATTTATTTAATCAGAAATGCAGTAATATCATGAAATAGTATTGCAATTTCAAATAACCTTTTTCTATTTTGATGTATTTTAAAATCGAATTTATTCCCGTGATGCAAAGCTGAATTTTCTGCAGCCATTACTCCAGTCATCAGTGTCACATTCCTTCAGAAATCATTCTAATATGCTGATTTGGCGCTCAAGAAACATTTTTATTAATATCAATGTTTATTACTTGATTCTTAATACTGTGTTGTTATCTAAATGATTCACAGCTGTGTTTTTGTTTACTGATAGTTGTTCATGAGTCCCTTGTTTGTCCTGAACAGTTAAACTGGCCACAGTTCTTCAGAAAAGTATTTTGGGTCCCACAAATTCTTCGGTTTTTCAGCATTTTTGTGTATTTGAACCCTTTCCAACAATGACTGTATGATTGTGAGATCCATCTTTTCACACTGAGGACAACTGAGGGACTCATATGCAACTATTACAGAAGGTTCAAACACTCATTGATGCTCCAGAAGGAAAAACTATGCATTAAGAGCCAGGGGTGTGAAAACTTTTGAATAGAATAGTGTACATTTTCCTTATTTTGCCCAAATATCATATTTTTTCATTTAGTACTGCCCTTCAGAAGCTACAGAAGATACTTACATGTTTCCCAGAAGAAAAATTAAGTTAAATTTACCCTGATCCTTAACTTTAAAAAGTTTTCAACCCCCCACCCCCCGGCTCTTAATGCATTGCTTTACCTTCTGAAGCATCAGTGAGCATTTGAACCTTTTGTAATAGCTGCATATGAGTCCCTCACTTGTCCTCAGTGTGAAAAGATGGATCTCAAAATCATACAGTCATTGCTGGAAAGGGTTCAAATGCTGAAAAACCAAAGAATCTGTGGGACCTGAAGGATTTTTCTGAAGAACAGCAGGCAGTTTAACTGTTCAGGACAAACAAGGGACTCATGAACAACTATCACTAAACAAAAAAACAGCTGTGGATCATTCAGGTAACAACACAGTACAATCAAGTTGATTTTTGAATGGGGTCATTTTTATGAATTCAGCTGTTATTTTCTCTTGTGGACTATATGTAAATGTCTTTTATGTGAAGTACCTTATTCAGGTCAGTACTAAATAAAAAAATAACATGCATTTTGTAGGATCCCTCATATTTTGGTAAAATAATGCACATTTTGCAGATTGTGGTGTATGTAAACTTTTGACATCAACTGTATAATATAAAATATATGAAAATAAAAAACAGTTACATTATTCAAATAGTTATTGCATTACTGTTTTGATCAAATAAATGCAAGTAAATGTGAAATATCCCTCCACTTTATTGTACGAAACAATAAATTGCCATAATCTACAACATGTCCTGATGAAAATATAAAGGCCCAAATCTCCAACAAACTGGGTGTTTTAGCCCCATGCACTTGGTCATGTAATGCAAACCAGCTTTCTTCCAGGATGTCTGAAAAAGCAGGAAGCAAACAGTCCCAAACCTTTCATTAGCTAAGTGTACTTAGCTAAACATCTGCTATAATGTAATATAATAAACATCTGTTGTAAAATAATGAAATTTTGATTTGATTTATTTGTTGTTTGATACAAAATGATTTTGGCTGTTTAGAGCTTGAATGACCATTCCAGAGTGCCTGAGGAAGCTAGAAATGCCTCTACAAGCATTTGTTTGTAAACAGTAATTTCATCTATGTACATATGACATACAAAAAAGAATGTGTTGCTTTCTCTTTTGCCAGACGTCCACCACAGTTAAAGAGGGTGAAAAAGATCCTGTAACCACCAGTGAAAAAGCTCAGACATCTGAAAGTCCAACAAAAGCTTCTGACGACTCAAAAACAAAAGAAAGCCCTGCCATCTCTCAATCTTCTCCGAAAGAAAAGAGTGAGAAAGAAAAACAAGAGGAGGAGAGTGCTGAAAAAGAGGCCTCCCTGGAGAAAACATCAGATTCTCCATCTGTTAAAGACGAGAGCAGAGGTATCTGCGGTGGGAAATGGTGAAATCTGATTGGCTGGAGTGCCAGTCAGTTATTTTATTGTGATTTGCGGTTGATTGTTGTCTGTCATTACAGAGGCTTTGAAAGGGGACAAGGGAGAGAAAAGAGAGAAGACTGGAGAAGAAAAGGAGAAGAGTGAAGGGTCATCACCTCCAACAGAAACAACAGAAAAGAAAGAGAAATTAGATCAATCTTCTGATGTCAAAAAAGGTGAGTGTTACGATGCCTCTCTCTTTCTTCCTTCACATTTTGTATATTATATAGTTGCATAGAGAAGAATGAAAGGCTACTGTGTCAAGGTTGTTTATACAATCTATCATACATATTCTCAAAAAGCACTTTGCCTAAAGTTGATGGTGCAGCCATCAGTATGACTGAATTTTAGCCTTCATTTATTTAGGGAATAATTCATATTATGTAGGGAAGAAATAACTAAACGCTGTGTAAACATGTTTTTCTTTTTCATCGGCTCACAGAGGAGGTAAAGGGTGAAAAGGATGCTGTGAAGGAGGTAAGAGGGCAGAGGGAGGAGGTGCCCAAAGGTAACGGCAAACCCATAGAGCGCCCGCGGTTTATGTTCAACATCGCAGATGGAGGATTCACAGGTAAATACAAATGCGGTTGTACAAATAAAGCTGCTGTGCCATTTTGTCTGTTGAAATGCTTAATATGTTGAAGCTTTCTGTAAACATTGTCATTTATCTGCTCAGGGAGGTGCTCAGTATTTGTGTCAATCATCTGAGCCATAAATGATTTTGACCAGCCACGTCAAGTCAGTGCTGAATTTACACAGCCCCACCAAAACTCTCTCTCTCTCTCTTTCTCTCTCTCTCTCTCTATATATATATAGTGAACAAAATATATGTAGAATATATGCTAAATACAAGATGTGCACATTTTTAAAAAATTATACATAAATACAAACACACACATGAAATATATTTTCTGTATTTTCTACATTGTTGATATCTGTGATCTCTAGAAGTAAACCTCTAGAAAAAATGTCCTAAATATTTCTACCTCTTTTAATTTTTTTTGCCCTGTTTTGAAATATATATTTTACCATTTTTTGGTGGATTTGATGAATAAAAAGTTAAGTTAAAAAGAACAGCATTTATTTAAAACAAATCTTTTCTAATAATACGAGTCTTTACTATAGATGTTTATCCATTTAACACATCCTTGCTGAATTAAAGTATTAATTCTTTAAAAAAAAAAAGAAAGAAAGAAAAAAATGTACTGACCTCTTGAAAACTGAACTTTTGAATGGTAGTGTATATTGTATCATAAAACTTCTATTTTGAATAACCACTGTTCTTTTTAACTTTTTGTTCATCATAGTATCCTGAAACAAATTATCACATGTCCCAAAAAAGATTAAGCAGCTCAATTGTTTTCAACATTTATTATAAATCAGCAATTTAGAATGATTTCTGAAGGATCATGTGACACTAAAGACCGGAGCAGTGATGCTGGAAATTTAGCTTTGCTTCACAGGAATAAATTATATTTTAACGTATATTAAAATAGAAAACTGTAATTTTAAATTGCAATAATATTTCACAAAATTATTGTTTTTTAATTTTGAGACTAAGACTGTGAATAATTGGTATGCGGTAAGGGTGGATACTATAATGGGAGTATTGAGAATATAAAGGCAGAGTTCAGGAGTAGTAGTCATTTTCCCACAAATTCTGGGAAATTGTTTGAAGATGAGTGTAATGACCAACACCAGTCACCTGACTAATATCATCAAAATGCAGATCACTTGAAAAAAAATATTGTATTTGAGTTTTCTTACATTTCAAAACTGTTAACTACCCAGATATGCCATAAGCGGTTAACTAAATCATTTTCTGTGTTTTTGATAAAATAAATACAGCCTTGATGAGCAAAAGAAACTTCTTTAAAAAACATTAAAAATCTCACTGATTCCAAACTTTTTTCTTTCGTTCTTTTTTTTTTTTTTTGTTGCTGTTTGGCAAGGCTTCCTTAGCACGTTCATGAGCTGTGGCAAAATACACATTTTACACACAACTAATTTTGAAAGACAGTCAAAGGAGAAAAATGTTGTTTGTCTCCTGATGGTGTAATCATGACATCTACCAGTAGGGGCTAACTGGATTATGTTTAGCAACATAGTTTTTGTTTTTTTTGTTTTTCAATTTTGCTTGGTCCTAATAGCACAGAAGTTATACCCTGCAACTTTAAGGATGCAGTGGCAATAATCGTATTGCTAGTTCAGTAGATCACATCACTCATAGCAGCGATTCTGCCATTTCTAAGTGCCTGGCCATCTTACTCGCTGCCACATCTTGACCTTTATCCACGTTTATCCTTAAATCATCACGTTAGTTGTTTGCCAAGTATTGACAAGCACACCAATGTGTGCCAGGTAATTGTGGAAACATTACGTAAAGGTGCTGGCTCATGTAAATTGAAGCATGTACTGTTATGATAAAATGCAGTGGAGCAGTGTGTTGTCGAGGTAAAATGACAGTGTGGTCACATTCTGAAGAGCAGTTCAGCTTCTGTTGAGCGGTTTTACCAGGAACAGCAAGCAGTGATTTCATCTGTCAGTGGTTTACTAAGGCTTCCCTTAGATTAGTTTCCATCGTTCACCATTGATTATTTCCTAAAATGACTTGTGTTGAAATACGGAAACCTATGATTTTATGCATTCTGCTTATATTCATGGTCAATCAGTATGTAAACGTACACTTGCGTGTTTATGTCTGGTGTGCAGATACTGTATAAGTGCATACATCAATATTTCTCTGCGAGACTAATACTATGAATAATTGGTATGCGGTAAGGGTGGATACTGTAATTGGGAGTATTGAGAATATAAAGGCAGAGTTCAGGAGTAGTAGTCATTTTCCCACAAATTCTGGGAAATTGTTTGAAGATGAGTGTAATGACCAACACCAATCACCTGACTAATATCATCAAGATGCAGGTCACTTGAAAAAAAAATATTGCATTTGAGTTTTTCTTACATTTCAAAACTGTTAACTACCCAGATATGCCGCAAGTGGTTAACTAAATCATAAAATGCAACTGTAAATATTTTAATTAATGATGCAAGTTGCATCAGTTATCAGCAGATATTATAAGATTTTAAGGTCAGTATTGCATATTTAATTGTGCATGCTTATTTCTCATTTTTACAATTGCCATCATGCAATACTCACTCAAGATAACTGTTAACAAGCGCTGGACAACGATTAATCGCATCCAAAAAAATTTTTTTGTTTATATAATATACTTTATGTATGTGTACTGTGTTTATTATGTATAGATGAAGACATACATATATTATGTACACAAAAACTTTGATTTTGGATGCGATTAATCGCAATTAATCATTGCCCAGCACTATCGTTAACACTTTACAATAAGGTTCACTAGTTAACATTAGATAGCTACGGTAGTTAACATGAACTAAGAATGAACAGTACTTCTACAGCATTCATTAATCTTAGTTAATGCTAATTTCAGCATTTACTAATGTATTATTAAAATCACAAATTGTGTATGTTAACGTTAGTTAGGAACTAACGTGAACAAATGACTGTATTTTTAATACTAACATTAAGAAAGACTAATAAATTGTGTAACAAATTTATTGTTCATTCAGTGTTCATTGATGTTAGTTAATACAGTAACTAATGTTAACAAATAACATCGTATTGTAAAGTGTTACCGGTAGGGCTGTTAAACGATTAATCGCGATTAATCACATACAAAATAAAAGTTTGGGTTTGCCTAATATATGTGTGTGTACTGTATAATTATTATGTATATATAAATACAAACACATTCATGTATATATTTAAGAAATATTTACAAGTATATTTATTTATTATAATTTTTATATAATATATATTATATATAAGTAAAAATATTTTGTACATAAATAACTTAAATATATATTTTATATATATAATTACACACAGTACACACACATATGTTTGGCAAACTCAAACTTTATTTTGTATGCGATTAATCAGGATTAATCGTTTGACAGCCCTGGTTACCAGTTAATCTTTAAAAGCACAAAAAATATTAATAAATAATTAAAATAATTGATTTAAATATGAACACACTTAAATGTAATCTTTATTAAATGTCAAAATGAATATCTTTTTTCATACTGTACATTATAATTAATTTTTAAAAACATTTAATTCTTTTATTTTACAATTTATTCTTTTATTTAAATTATTTTATTATCAATATATCCAAACTAGTTTTTAGCCTTAACACAAAATGAATTGGCTTTTTGGTATCTGCTATTATTTTATTATCTGTGCATCCCTGAATATTTACCTTCCCTCTGCTAGCGGGCTAGCGGTCATTTGTCCGGTCTATTATTTTCCAGACCCAGTTACTATAAATAGTTTCAGTTCCCAGAAGCCAATCACTTTAAGTAGTTTAATTTACAACTTTAAAGGAGAACAACTAAACATCAAGGGGTTTATACTTAACGTCCATAAACATTTCACTAGCGCTGAGAAAACATTTCAAGCAAACACTAAGCATGCAGCCCACACTCTTAGAGTAGTTTATAGCTAGATAACTCGATTTACACGCTGGCTAGCTTTGTTGTCGGAGGATTGTTACCTTTTGTTTATTTATTCGTCAGCAGGTATAAACAGATTATAAATGGTATCTGACCGTGTTGTGTTTGTCTTTTACGCACAGAGCTCCACACGCTTTGGCAGAACGAGGAGCGGGCGGCCATTTCATCAGGCAAGATCAATGAGATCTGGCACCGGCGACACGACTTCTGGCTGCTGGCAGGCATCGTGTGGTATCCTTGGAGATAGGCTGCTGTCACCCTAGAAACAATCCAGTTCCATTAATGTATATTTATACTGCGATTGCTAAATGAACAGTTTGTTTAGAGCTCAAAGCCAAGAAGAACAAGGACATAAAATGAGATGGAAAAAACGTTCCTACAAATACATCCATTTTCTTTTAGCGAATATTATACAGACAGCAAAATTGTTGTTCTTTTATTGAAAATAAAGATCGTTCGATTTGAACACATATCATGGTCTAATGTAGTTTGACAGGTTTGCTCCTTGACCTGCTGAAGCCACGGCTATGCACGGTGGCAGGACATTCAGAACGACCCGCAGTTCGCCATCGTAAACGAACCTTTCAAAACTCAAGCCAACAAGGGAAACTTCTTAGAGATGAAAAACAAGTTCCTGGCCAGGCGGTTTAAGGTATGTTGTAAATAAAGAATAAAAATAAAGTTTTGTGTTTAGTTTTTTTACTTTGTGTTTGTTGTGATATCCGTGGTGGAGTTTAATTTGGTTTTCATTGTGGCTTTTGTAGTTACGTTACACTTTTTTGTCTCGAGTTGCGGTAGGTCATTGTTTGAAAGCTGCTTCTTTTGTTCTGTCATTTGTCTCGTAATTATATACTCGTGTGTCTTGTTTTGGCATGCTTCTTGCTTTACCTTTTGCTCTGTTTGTATGACTCCTGCCTGAAGATTTGATCTTTTTAGCACAAAACCTGAATATGCTGACACGCATTCTTGTGAAACAGCCTTGTCTCATTGTTTTTCCTGTTTTTCTTTTCATCACATGTTTCATATCCTTTTCTCTACATCCTCCTTTCTTTTCTCAGCCTTTCTCTCTCTCTCTCTCTTTGTCTTTCTCTTTCTACGCTTACATAATTCCGAATGCGTTGAGCAACCTGAGACCCGCCGTTATTCCAGTGGAACTTCTTTTAATTGGAAGCTGGTGCTTTCTCATGCTCATAAATCACTGGAACGGTTTATCGTTCCAAACGTAATTTTTCTGTCAATTCTGTTCAATAAATTTCTTAATTCTCTATTATTTTGAGGCCTGTGTTTCACTCTCCCTCAATCCAGCTCTGTGTTCTCAATCTTTCTTTTTTTTCATCTTTCTTTGTTCTCTCAGCCTCTTCACTTCTTCACCCGTGATACTTTTTCCATTGTGTTTTCCTCGCTGTCTTTTAAAGCAGGAATTTAGGATTGTGCTTGTGCTTAGATGATGTAATGAAAAGGTTTATGCTACCATTCAAAAGTTTAGCATTAAAAATGCTATTATTCAACAAGGATGCATTAAAGTTCACCCAAAAATGAAAATAACCCCATGATTTACTCATCCTCAAGTCATCCTACACTGTAAAAATTACGTACAATTTATAGTAAAAAAACAGCAGCTGTGGTTGCCAGAATTTTACTGTAAAAAAATATGGTAGCAATGTTGTAGGTTTTACGGTTTTAATTTAAATTTACGTTTAAATACCGTAATTCATTAACGGATATAATGTTAATGTACCAACCTATTGAAGTAATGAAATCTGTTTTGTACCTTTGTAATACATTGATAACCACCAAAGGCAGATGGTGATGAGAAAGTCACATGATGAACCAAAGCCCATCACAAGCATTTTTTAAATATTAACATATGTAGTGTCATATGTAGTGTCATTGACACAAACACTAAACACCCATCATAGTAACACACATGAAACTGAAATAATACAATAAACATTTATTTAACATCATTAGATGTAACATACAACCCTAATGTACAAAACTGATTGTACAAACTTTTTCACTTCAGAAAACGGTATACTACCGTAAAATTACATGCAATGTCCAATACGTTTTTTCAAAGTATATAGTAGGGGAACGAACTTAGTATGGTTTACCGCTAAACCATTTAACAGGTTTTTACAGCATTTTACAGTCTTTTACTGTTAAATTCACTGTCATTTTTTACAGTGTAGATGTAAATGACTTTCTTCTTTCCACCGAATACAATTAGAGTTTTATTAAAAATGTACTGACTCTGCGCTTTATGATGGCAATGAATGGCGGTCGAGATTTTGAAATCCACAAAAGTGCATCCATCCATCATAAAAAGTACTCAACACGGCTCCAGGTGGAGTTAATAAAGGCCTTCTCAAGCAAACCGATGCATTTGTGTAAGAAAAACATCAATATTTAAAACTTTATAACCCATAATCTATGCACATTCATGACAGAGTGGCATTCCAGTGGATAACGTAGGACTTAGGTGAAAATATGCTAGTCTCACGTGAACCAAGTTTTGTTTACAGCAAAGGAAACTTCTAATTCATGACCAGTGTTTTATTTTGCTCTATTCTCTGTACTTCCGCATTCATCACTTCCACGTTCCACTGGAACAAAACGGATCATAGACAAACGCATCGTTTCGCTTCAGAAGGCCTTTATTAACCCCCTGGAGCTGTGTAGAGCACTTTTATGACGGATGGATGTACTTTTTTGGACTTCAAAATCTCAACAGCCATTCACTGCCATTATAAAGCTTAGAAGATTCAGGACATTTTTTACTCTGACTCTGATTGCATTAGTCTGAAAGAAGAAAGTCATATACACCTAGGATGGCTTGAGGGTGAGTAAATCATTGGGTAATTATCATTTTTAGGTGAACTATATAGCTTATTCAAACATGATGGTAATTTGTTACAAAAGATGCTTCTATTCCTGAGAAAAAAGATTTAAAGTAGGTCTATCAAACGAATAATCATAATTAATTGCATATAAAATATATACAAAAATATATATGTGTGTGTACTGTGTGTAATTATTATGTATATATTAAATACAAACACATTCATGTATATATTTAAGAAATATTTACAAGTATATGTATTTATTATAATATTTATATATAATTTATATTATATATAAATACAAATATTTTGTACAAAACATATTTCTCTTAAATATATACATTTATTTGTGTGCATTTATATATACATAGTAATTACACACAGTGCAGACACATTTATTAGGCAAACTCAAACTTTTATTTCGTATGCGATTAATCACAATTAATCATTTGACAGCCCTAATTTAAAGGTTTCCAACTGTTTCCAACTTTTTTAGTTTAAATAGATAGTGCTTTATTTAGCGTTTCTTTTGAATTTAATGTCTTTTGAAGCACCATTGCTTTAGCCATACACATTTAGATGGTCATTTTTAGCTGTCGTGCCACGTCAAGTAGTTAGTCGGTTGCCTGAACAACTAGGTGACTAATTTTTTAAACATCTAGTTTTACACATCTTTAGATCTAAGATCTCTCTCTCATTCCCTTTCTCTCTCTCAGTTGCTAGAGCAGGCCCTGGTGATAGAGGAGCAATTGCGTCGGGCTGCATACCTCAACATGACCCAGGACCCCACTCACCCGGCCATGGCCCTGAATGCTCGCTTTGCTGAGGTTGAATGTCTAGCCGAGTCCCATCAACATCTCAGCAAGGAATCGCTCGCAGGAAACAAACCTGCCAATGCTGTCTTGCATAAGGGTGAGGAAAATGTGTGTGTGTGTGTTTGTGTGGGATTTAGCTCATAAGTATCTATAAATGAAAAATGAGAGGGAATATGTTTGTGTGTAACTCTGACAAAGTTTGCTGGCGTCTTAAGGGTCTGATAAAAGGCTTCTGGATAGATCCAGTGGGACCAGTGTTCTTGCCAGCTCTGATATGGGAACAGTTTAAGAACACAAGGCATTTTTAATGTCCTGGAGTTTTCTCAAGCGTGTTGTTTAATCTCTACCGATAAACTATTTATTGGATACCAGTTCACTTGGCTTATTACACGTAGTATTGTCTGCGATTGCTGAGAGAACTGACAATAAATTTACTTTTGACCATTAGAGTTCACTATGTCACTTTTAGTTAGCTTTCTGAACTGTCGATTGGCTTTCAAGCTGATATTGATAACAGGTTCCTCTTTGATAGTCTTCAAAACAAGTGTTGCTTTAGTTTTATTTATACACTTTTTAGAATTTAGTATTTATTAAGGTTTTGGAATTTTTATTTAAAACTTTAACTTTTATTTTTATATTTTCAGTTATACACTACCAGTCAAAAGTTTTTGAACAGTAAGAATTCTCTTCTGCTCACCAAGCCTTTTATTTATTTGATCCAAAGTACAGCAAAAGCAGTAAAATTGTGAAATATTTTTAAATATATTTAAAATATAATTTATTCCTGTGATTTCAAAGCTGAATTTCCAGCATCATTACTCCAGTCTTCAGTGTCACATGATCCTTTAGAATGAATCATTCTAATATGCTGATTTGCTGTTCAAGAAACATTTATTGTTATTGTTAGTATTATTATTATTATTATTAGCAATATTATTTCTATTCATCAAAGAAACCTAGTGAACCTTTAGTGATGATGCTAAAAATTCAGCTTTGAAATCACAGGAATAAATTACATTTTAAAATATATTCAAATAGAAAATATTTTGAATCAAATAAATAGGCATGGAGAACATAAAACATTAAAAAACATTAAAAATCTGTTCAAAAACTTTTGACTGGTAGTGTATTTTAGTTTTAGTAATTTTTTTTAGTTATGTTTTGAATATTTCATTTTATGTTTTCATTTTAATTTTAAGTTTTACTAATGTTTATTTCAAATTGAAGTTCACCTAATATTTATATTTCATTTTATTTCAGTTTTATTTTAATTCAGTAAAACTTAATAGTTTTAATTTTGCTTTTAGTTAACAATAACAACATTGCTCAAAATCGTTCTTCAAACAGCAGGTGACTGTGTTTAGGAAATATTTATTCTAATTGTTTTCAGGCTTAATGAATTTCAGAGTATACAGTAAAAAATACAGTAATATTTCACACTCTTTTAGTTGTTAAATTCGACATTCCCAATACCTGTTCCTAGCCTTATTTATCAGTACATGTAATTCCAAAAAAAAAGTGTATTCATAAAAGTCTGAAGCAAAAAGATGCATTTGATTATGTTAGGCAGCCTATAAAAATAGTATTCATTCTATTAACAATTACACTTATAACTTTACAACCAAGTCCTCTCTGACTCTGTTAGTTTCTACAGTTTTTCATGTTGTAATGATGGATATTTTTGTAGTTCTTAACCAGCTGGAGGAGCTTTTGAGTGACATGAAAGCAGATGTTATGCGGCTCCCAGCCACTCTCTCTAGAGTCCCACCGATCACAGCTCGCCTGCAGATGTCAGAGAGAAGCATCCTCAGCAGACTGGCCAACAAAGGCAACGAGACACACACACCACCGGTAAATACACTAACACACATGAATGTGCACATTCACACAGATATTAAATAATCAGACCCTCCTGTTTTTCGCGATTCCACGATCACAAAATCAGCAACGTCGCATTTTTTGTGATCCTGCATAATTTGCCATTTCACCATAAAATAATCGCAAAAAAGAAGGTCTCACAAGAAAAAAAAAAATTAATTAATTAATTAATTAATTAAAAAAAACACTAAATTATAATTATTAACTGAAATGTACCAAATTTTACTGAAGCTGTAATGTATTATTTTTTAAGATACAGATGTTTGGTGTGTGTGAAACAGTGAACACAAAACTTTCGCTGGAGTCTGCCATTGGACCGGCAAAGCAATTTCCCTGAAGCATTGTCTCTGATCTGTCATTTAGCCTATTACACGGTCACGGTCAAGACCCCACCGTTCGGCATGTGATTTTTGCAGATTAATTTGCCAATGCACACATTCAAGGTATTTAAAACCACAAGAAGGAGAAACGAAACAGAACTTGATTCGTTACTTGCGCGCTGTTCTTGCATACGCCCGAAGCGCGCACAAGCACAGAGAAGCGTTTCAGACAGCGTGGGATACCAAGTTGATTCCTCTTTCACGTCTCCCTGCGTTTAAGATGCATAAGCATGGGGGTTTGCGGTTACGTTACAATAGTGGAAGTATTTCTGTTTTAAACCATGAAGGCGAGCCAATGGATATCAAACTTTGCGCAATAGTTATGCCGCTGAACATCTTAACTACAGTTTTAACTTTACAATTCACTATACAGAAAGTGAAAGTAAAAAAAAAACTGACCGAGTTTTCCAACGCTGCATTCACGGCGCATATTCTCTCAGAGATGAATCTACTTCAAAATGTGCTGATAATGGTATAATAATCGTAATAATTTTAATTTCAGGCCTATAATCCCCCTGGTCTGCTTAGAATATTTTTAAACAGTAACCCGTCCGTGGTGTAAAAGAGGTTGGAGACCCCTGCTGTAAATTCATGAAACAACAGTAGCAGCAGCAGCAGACAAAACTTATTTGTCCTGTTGTCGTTTGTTTCATAGCAAAATAAACAAACGTCATACATTTTGTTAGTTCTTTGTGTCATGTAAGACTATTGTGAATCTAACATAATATGATCTGGTAAATGTGCTATCATAATTATTAAAAAAAACATTGCAAATTTAGCACAAATTTTTGGAAATTACCCCCACAAAATCATGAAAAAAATTCACGAAATCCTGGAGGGACTGAGTAATTATACTGCCACAGGTTGTTCAAAATTGATGATACTGAAAGGAATTAATAAATCATATAAAAAAGTAAATATGCTCTTATATGTTGCAGCCATTTGCCATTAATAAAATGTGTAGTGTTTCAAAGCTGCCCTTTGGTTTATGACACGCACTCTTTCTCTTTCTCTCTTTATCTAGCCTATTCCTCCAGGCCCATACGCCACCCCGCAAAATTTTGGCCCTCCCTTCACACCTGCACCTTCAGCGGCTCTCACTCTGGCTGGGGCCAACTACAGCCAGATGCCCCCAGGCGCTTTTATATCAGGTCAGTTTTGCTGAACCGTCCCCAGAAAGGCACAACAAAACAGCCTCCAGTGATCTCATACTCTGGTTACTCTGAACCATCATAAAGGCTTTTTATTTGCACTAATGAAAAAGCAGATCAGTGTTTGTGCACAAAAGCACTTCAAGGCAGTAAAACTATTTATTTGATTTTTCATGATTTTAGAAACGGTCCAACTGTGTGTGTTGTGCTGTCTGTGTGTATACATGATATGAGTGTCTCAGTGTCTTTTTTGTAAGAAATAGATAGGTTCTGAAATGACAAGTTTAATTCAGAGTCTAATTGAAATCTGTTTTGGCCAGCTGGTGGTACTGATGTGTTTGTTTGGTTGGTTTAAATTTGAAAGGCAGATTTGCTTACCATCTGTTGATCATGGCAGTCTCAAAATGTGAAAACAAAGTGCTGCTTGTAACCAGCTCTGGATTAGAGCATCTGTTAGATGGTGAAATGAAGTTAATTTTTTTGGATGTTAAATTCTCCTCTCACAGCTAAATATGCAGAGACAACTATAAGTAGGCTATTCATAGGTTGATTCTGCCGAAAAATGTAAACACTGTGGCTCTGTGGTGCTATCAAAACATTGGTCTGCAAGTTCGAGCATCCAATGGCATGAGTTAGGGGTGGAGCCAAGTGTTTGGCCAGCCAATGACGGATGGAGAGAGGAGTGTTCTAAAAACCTGTTTGCAGACAGTCATTTTTGCAGTTCCGTGGTGCAAGTGGTGTAGAATGTACTGTACCTTCAAGGGCTGAGGAATTCTTGGTAAAAAAATATAATAATGTTTCACGTTCTTTTAGCATTTAAATTCAACATTCTTAATACCTGTTCCTGGTCTTATTTATTAGTACATGTAATTCTAAAACAAAGTGTGTCTTCATAAAAGTTTGAAGCAAGATCCACTTGATTATCTTAGGCAACCTATCAACAGTATTCTTTCTATTAACAATTACACTTTTAACTTTACAACCAAATCCAATCTGCTCCTGTTAGTTTCTACAACTGTGGCTCTGTGGTGCTATCAAAACATTGCTTTGCAAGTTTGAGCATCCAATAGCATGAGTAAGAGGCGGAGCCAACTGTTTGGCCGGCCAATGACGGATGGAGAGGGGAGTGTTCTGAAAACCTGTTTGAAAACACTCATTTTTGCAATTCCTTTTGGTGACACAAGTGGTGTAGAATGTACTTTACCTACGAGGGCTGAGGAATTCTTGGTAACGTTAGTAAAATGAAAGCAGATTTGTAAGTAAATGCATAATACACATATAAAACACCAGTGAATTTGGTTTTAGCAGCGAAAATGAATGTTTTTAGAGCTGCAAAACAATTAGTTGCGATTAATCGATTTAAATAAAAGTTTGTTTTATGTATATATAAATACACACACATACATGTGTATATATTAAGAAAATATGTTTATATGTAAAATATTTATATATAATATGAATTATATACAAGTGTTTACATACAAATACAAATACGTTTTTAAATATATACATATATGTGTGTGTATTTATATTTACATAATAAACATACACAGTACACACACATATAGTATGTAAACATAAACTTTTATTTTGAATCGATTAATCACGACTAATCGTTTTGCAGGTCTAATTTTGCAAACTTCTCCAACAAAACAATACTGATTTTTCTAACTTTTAACTCCTACAAACATCCAGTCAGTAAGCAAATGAGCTGTTCACACAGCAGATGTTTCACAGATGAAACCAATACAGCAAGTTTTTTAACTGATTTCTTAGAAGAATCAGTTCAAAAGAGTCATTTGTGAACCAGACTACACCAGTCTGTTAATTTAGCATTATTTATATACTGTTATAGATATTATTAACATTTTTTTTTATATTTTCAGTGTTTATTTTCATTTTAAATTTAGTATACATTTTATATATTTTATAGTTTTTTATATTACTATTTAGGCTTAATTTATTTTCAGTTACCTAAGTGATCTTAGTGATTCAACTTATTTCATTTAGTTTCCAAGGCAACATTTGTAATTTTCGGAACTTCTTAGTTTAAGTTTTTCGTCTGATATTGATATTTTACTTTATTTCAGCTGTATTTCAAAGAACAAAAGTGTTTTTATTAGTTTTAGTAGCAAGCAGTGATTTATTAGTAGACAGCACTTCATAACTTGACCATGATTTACGTGGCAAAATCCACACGATTCAACTCCCTCTGTTTTTTCCCTCTCAGTCTATTTGTATTTATGTGGGCGTATATGTGGGTGTACAAATGCTGTATTTCACAATAATTTGTGAGGTCAGTGTATGAGAGGCTGGATTTGACATAAGCACTTTGAAGATGTAGCATTTGCTTCCTGAAAAAGCTTTAATCCATTAACAGACTTTTGATGGGCCTGAAATGGTTTCAGCGTTTAGTAGTTTACTATTTAGCCTTTAAACCGTAAACACAGTTGCAAATGTATTCCTTGCTCAATATGTCATTGTTCAGAAATGCAAGCACATGTTCTGTCCTAAGTGAAAAGAAAACACTGACACAAGTCACACTTTATGTATTCATATTTCTGCAAAAATATGATTCTGGTTAGCACACTTAATTGCATTTTAATTTGAGAGGGCCCCTGTGGAATTTTGGCCAAATTATTTCACGTTCTCCATCTTTGGTCCAAGAGAACAGATTAGCTCTGCCAGTGAGTTTATTGTTTCAATATTAGCTCTGTAACAGCATATGTGTGCAGGAAGCACTGAGAAGAACAAACGTAGTTGTTTTTGTTTGCCATTTTATGTTTATTCTATCAGAGGCCAAACTCCGTCCATCGTCCCGACTGTTTTTACCCGTACAGAGTCGAAGGTTTTTGGATCGAGTGTCCTGATACCAATCTTTCTACCACAGCGTCTAAGGGAGGCATATTTTCTTGCCATGGTGCTTTTTCTGAAAATGTCATTACAGTTATCCAGAACCGTAGCCGTGCCAGGAATCGCTCAGCCGAGGGAACATTTTTTTGCTTTTCTACTCAGATATTTTTAAGAGAGTAAAAGAAAAAAAAAGAAAGAAACACAAATGTGCTTGTGCCTTTGCGCCCGTTTTTTAAACCCCCTGGAGGCAGAACTAGATTCTTGCTCGCTCGCTCCCTCTTTGTCTGTGTCTCTCTCTTTCAGTCTCTGTCTGTCACTGAAATAGCCCCAGACTTCAGATCCTGGTGGGTGTAGAGGCTGATTGGGTTTGTTGAGGCTGTACGCGCTGAACCCTCGCCTGGCTAAAAATATGCCCCGCTTGGGGCCCGTTTGAACCCTCTGGTCCCTGATTGAGACAACTGCGGTGACCCCAGTTTAAACTGAGCCAGGGAGCGAGATGAAAACAGCATGCCAGACTAAACAAAAAACGAGAGAGAGAAAGAGATATAAAAGAAAAGAGAAAAATGAAGGACAGACTGTGTTGATCTGTTTAACGTACTCCATAATAGGACATTTTTTGGAGCCGCTCAGACATCTCTCTGAAAGACAGAGGAAGAAGTGAGAGGGAGGAGAGAGACAAAATGGAGTGTGAGCTCCGCTTTGCCTCTGTTAAAATCCTAGCGGACCCTGTAACATCTCCCTCAATCATTCTTAAAGTTGTCAAAAAATAAAGACCTTGGCGAGCACGTCTTGTTTTCTTTTTTAAGTCATTGCCACTTAAACTCTTAGTGTTTTACATGTCATGAACTTCATGGAGCAAAAGGTTTTAGACGCGTTATGTCAACGCAGATTTCTTTGGCAAAAAAATGCCTGAACATCTATTTTTTTTACATGTATTTTTTACTTTATTTTTTTTTTTTTTTACCTTGTGACAGTTCAGTGCGTCACTGCTCTCGCAGGCAGTGGATGTCCTGACTCTGGCGGGAGACACAAAACTGGGAGATTTTGTGCTTTTTCTTTGTTCGAGAGAAGGCCTCCTTCCAGCCTATGGGTTTTTCTGTTTTCTCAATATTGAGGACTGATACTATGCCGCTGATTGACCGCTCCCTACCCCCCCAGTGTCTACAGTCTGCCCCCTTTCTGCCTCCACAGAAGCTTCATCCTGCCTGAAGACCAAGGAACATGACGTGCTGCAGCGCCAGAGGGTGGTGGACCTGTGGAAGGACGGCAAGTCGGAAGGGTCAATCGGGCAGGAGCTTCGCATGCCCAAATCTACCGTGCACAGCATCATCGTCAAGTATCGCCTCAGCAACACGGTGGAGAACCTGCCGCGCAACGGACGGCCCAAAAAACCGTGACCCGAAAGAGACGAAGTGACCGTAGAACGTGAGGGGGAGAGAGGCTAGAAAAAAAGAAAAAAAAAAACAATAAATTAGGAATGAATTACTATGGGCGGGAACAAAGAGGTGGGAATGTCTGAAAATATAATATCCTCTTCAGGCGAAATGCTTAATAACAGACAAAACGAGCGAATGCGAAAGGGAGAAATGAAGTAGGGAAAAGGGAGCTGAAACGAGAGCCGTATGGACAACGAAAACACAGACCTCTTCTTCCACTTCTGCCCTTTCCAGCACTTTTTTTCTCTCTCTGTATCTCTCCTCCACTCTCACTCTCTCTCCCCTTGCCCCCTCCGTTCCCTTTCTTTCATCTGTCCGTCCGAGAGAAGTCCCAGCAGATTAATTTTTCATTTGGCCGAAGGAGCGAGAGTGCTCGTTTAAGTGCTCGAAACCTTCCCTCCCTAATTCCACCACAAATCACTATTTCTCTGCATCCCTTTATACAGTATCTCTCTTTCTTTTATCATTTATCCGCTCTCCTGCTCTCTTTCTCTCTCACACGCACATGCAGCCTCGCAATGTCAGAAGTGAAGGATTCCAAAGACGGCAGTTTTTCCAAAATACCACAAGCTTGTTTTCTGTCATTAAAACCCCTGACCCAATCAAAACTGTTTTGGAACTGAGGCACAGTGGAGTGGAACTATCTTTTTCCTGGAAACTGCGGACCTCTCAAAAAACTCTCCAGCCACGGACTCTCTGCGTCGCTAAACCAGGACTGTGAAATGTTAAAATGGCACGAAATCACTTCATATACATAAGTATGAAGACCTTTCATCGCAGCAACCTGTCCCTGTAGCATGATGCAGGCGGATATACATCTGCACCTGATCTAAGATCAGCTGTATGATTTTCCAAAAGCCAACTTATAAAAGGAATGCTCTGATCCTGGGTCAGAAGACCCTCATGCTGAGCGTGCAACCTGTCCAACCAAATTCCTGTGCTGTGCTAGAGCCAGATTCAATCCCCAGCAGGACGTTTACACAGTACACGACTGTTGTATGAGAACTCCCTGCATTCTACAAAAATGCATAAACACACCCACATGTGCACACTCACGCACGCTCGAGAGCCACTTAAGTAGCTCTGTATTTTCCACCACATGGTGTGTTTTATTGTAGTTGAGTGAGTGTGCGTATGCGTGCATGGTCTTGCAGTATCAATGAACTGAAGCTAATTGTCCGTATGTTTGTGCTTGGTTGGGGCTGATATTGTACAAGTGAAGATTCAGGGCTGCTGGTGTGTGGCTTCTTCTGTGTGAGTGATTAATTGTGTGAGTGTGCTGGTTGTTTGAATAGGCTGGGTTACTGAGGCTGGCTGCCATCTCTGCATGTTTTTCTGGTTTACTGAGACGTAGAGAGGCTGAGACTTGAGGCAGAAGAAAAACTTGGTGCCCTCAGATAATGTTTGGTCAGAGAAAGATAAATGAAAGGCAGACAGTCTGAGACATCAGAATAACAGTTTTATGGGCTACTAGTGGATGCTTTGATAAGCGATTAATGTCTTGATTATTTCTTTAATTAATTAGGATGAAAAAGGCATATTTATTTTCTGTGTTTTATAAAAGCAAGTTAACCAACATGTTGCCCAACATGTTCTCTTCCAAACTGAACTGCAAATTTAAGGCTATAAAACAAATATACACTACCAGTCAAAAGTTTGTGTAAGATTTCTAATGTTTTTTTTAAAGAAGTCCCTTCTGCTCACCAAGCCTGCATTTATTTGGTCCAAAGTACAGCAAAAATAGTTATATTTTGAAATATATTTGAATCATTCTAATATTCTGATTTGCTGCTCAAAAACATTTATTATTATTACTATATTGCTGAGTAGAGTTTTTTCAGTTTTTTTGATGAATAGAAAGTTCAGAAAAACAGCATTTATCTGAAATAGAAATATTTTGTAACATTGTAAATGTCTTTAGCGTCACTTTTGATCAATTTAAAGCATCCTTGCTAAATAAAAGTATTGATTTCTATATCCATCTCCTCCCCCTCAGATAAATGCTGATCTTTCTACTCATCAAAGAATCCTAAAATATGTACTCAACTGTTTTAGATATTGATAATAATAATAATAATAATAATAAATATTTCTTGAACAGCAAATCAGCATATTAGAATGATTTCTGAAGGATCATATGACACTGAAGACTAAAGTAATGATGCTGAAAATGTAGTTTTGATGACAGAATCTATCAGAATCTAGAAATATATCAGAATATTACTACTTTCGCTGTACTTTGCATCAAATAAATGCAGGCTTGGTGAGCAGAGAAGACTTCTTTAAAACACATTACAAATCTTACTGTTCAAAAAGTTTTGTCTGGTAGTGTAGATGTATAAAAATAAGCTTTACTAAACACTATAAAATTAATAAAATAAAATATAAATGTTACAAAAATCAACAGTTTGTTTAGGGGAACACAAACATTTCCAGACATAGAGTATGTCTTATATTCACACAGGCTACATTAATTTGATACATAATTTTAATATGCAGATTTGGTGCCGCTTAATGTTTTTGTGTAAACCATGTTTTTTTTTCATTGTTCTTTGATTGAACAGAAAGAAGAATAGCATTTATTTAAAGGGGTCATATGATGTTGCTAAAAACAATATTATTTTGTGTATTTGGTGTAATGCAATGTGTTAAACGCAGTTTACACATTAATTTCCACATACTGTACGTTATTGTTACTCCTCTCTGCCCCGCCTTTCTGAAACGCGTGGATTTTTAAAAAAGCTCATCGTTCTGAAAAGCGTGCTCTGATTAGCCAGCTATCCAGTGCCTTGTGATTGGCCGAATACCTCAAGCGTGTGACGAAAACTTTACACCCCTTACTATGTTGTGATGCCGTGTCCCGGCACGACGAGACAAAAACAATAAAACCCATTATAAACAAGGCATTTGTTGCATCCAGTGAGGACATAATTACTGATTATAATGACTCATACTGTCTTTTTACGCATTGTGTTGTGTCGTGCCGCGTAAACATAACACCATCTCTGCATTTGAGATCGTAGAAACGACAAACAAGCACTACTCTACACTGCTCAAAACTCGTGTTTGAATAGCCAGTAGCAAATTCTTTAAATATGAAAATGTACTTACAGGCTGTGAGTCAGAAGTCCTAGACTGTCCATGCAAAAATGGAATTGCCCCACTTTATAGTGTTTACAGCTGGCATTGTAGGCTACTCTCCCAGGTTCAGGAAACACACTCAAATATTTTTGTTGTACTGTTCTGGAACAGTGTTATAAATATAACTTAACCACTGATTTTTAGTTTTGTACTCATTTGCTTTTGCAATGAAACACACGGCGTCTCCACAACATGGCGGTGACTGCAGCAATACTACAGCGAGAATAAAAGTTACGTCTTCTTTCTTTGTGTATACATTTGGGTGGTGTTATAATAGTTTTCCCACACAGTAACGTAGATTTGTAGGGGCGTGTTTGAAATAAGCAGTTTTAGGAAGGCATGGCTGAGTCTTAACTTTTATAGAGAATCTCTTTTTGGGTTTTACTTTACCGATCTTATATATACACAAACAGCTTGTAACACTCCAAAGACAAAGGAAAACATCAAATCGCATTATATGACCCTTTTACAATAAAAAGCTTTTTAAACATTATGAATGTCTTTACGGTCCGTTTAAACAAATTAATGCATCCTGGCTGAATAGCAGTATTAATTTTTTTTTTTAAAAAAACCTTACTGACCCCTAACTTTTGAACAGTGCTGTAATAACATGTTAATGTAATTTTTCCTGAATATGTTTTCCTGTAAAGAACTTATTATAGTTATCTAATTACAGTTGGTTACAGGGCATTTCAAAAAAAAAATTTTTACGTCCAACAAATTTGATCAAAATGAATTATTGACCTTCATTTCTCCATTCATTTCTCACTAAGTGAAGTCATTAAAGTAAAACAAAGCCCAGTTAATTAGATAATGATTGTTGATTTAGTTTGTTTTGATTATTATCAATATTATGCATTAGTGATTTTATCAATTAATCATTGCAGCCCTAGATACAAGAGACAGACAGCCTGGGAAGAGAAACAAATCTAAAAGAAAGAGTCAGAGTGAATCACTCCGAGAGGGACAGAAACACACAGTCTGAGAGAGACATTTTGGAATAGAGAGACAGTCTGTGTAAAGGAGGTAATCTGAGAGAGACAGTCTGGGAAAAAGCAGCAGCCTGCAAGACAGTGAGACAGTCTGAGAGAGAGAGAGAGAGAGAGAGAGACAGTCTGAGTGAGAAAGCCAGATAGTTCCAAGATTGTTGATTGTAGAAGCAGAGAGTCAAGTCAGTCCGAGATCTGAATCTGAGTAATGAATTATTTTCCTTGGCTCGCGCCGCAGGAGTATGCAGTACAACGTTCAGCGATATGAAAGTCACCCGGCGGGTTTCTAGCTCAGCATTTCCCCCTTGTAAAGGAGCCCCAATGCATTCCAAGCTCTCCCCAGACACGTTCCCATCTGAAGGCCATGCATTCTTTTTCTCTTATTGCATGTTTACGAAACGGTGCCAGTCTTAATCAGATAATTGAACTCAAGCGTTAGCATTAGCCTGTTCAGTGCACAGTGTTTCTTTTTTTGCACACTCCAGAACATTCATCTCAGCCAAAACCTGTAGCACAACAAACGACTCTGGCGTTTTTGTCCTTGGAAAAACTTTGGTTGTGTAATTTGGAGGAACACATGCCAAGAAGGATTGTTCCTTTGAAGATCTTGCAACTGTTCCTCAGTTCCCTACATGTTTAGGCCTGAGACTAAACAGGTACCCCAGGTGCACAATCAAGGTGGCTGTCACTCACCTGGTGTTCAGGATATTGTGCAACCAATAAATTACATTTGGACTGTCTTTAAATAAAGGCGCAGTTCTTCAAACCAAAGGTAGTAAATGCTTAACCCCATTTATAGAATAGAATAGAATAGAATAGAATAGTCACATTAACAAAGTGTTGGAGAAATTTCATGGACAAAAACAGTCCAGTGTCAGTAGTGTAGCGATGCATGAAGCACTGCTCAGAGAACACAGTTTCAAACGAAGCAGCTTTCTGTTGGTCAACGTGACATATTCACATGACCATCTTGAACGTGTAATTTTGTGCTGTAGGCCACTTATGGTAATTTTATGTGTCTAAAACACATACGGTACTGTAGGATGTTCCCGGCAGGACAGTTAGACGTGACTCAGAAGTTTATAAATGACTCAAATGATGGCAGCTATCATGTCTGTTTGAGTCATACTGTGAGTTTGCAAAAAAAAAAAACTACAAGTACAGCAAATTAAGCTAAAGATTTTCAAACACTATACACTCACTATGTGCTTGTGTGTGGTGAACTAAAATGCTCAGTACTGTTGTTCTCACATGTATCTCTTTATAGAAGACAAGGTTTTGTATTATTATTATTACTGTGTATGGTATATAGTATACTCTGACTGTATGCAAGTTTACCCATTAAAGGATGTCCACAATGGAGCGCAATGTGGTTTTATTTATTTATTTTTGTCTGTGGCTATGTAGGGTTGTGCATGTTCATTTTTCCTTATTTTTACATATAAGTTAGGTACAGTATTCTGCCAACTACAAGTTAATCTTTAAAAACACTTCAAATTTGACTTTAAGAATTAGTTCACTTCCAGAATTAAAAAAAAATCCTGATAACTTACCCCCCAAGTCATCCAAGATGTTCATGTCGTTCTTCAGTCAAAAAGAAATTAAGTTTTTTGATGAAAACATTCCAGGATTTTTCTCCATATAGTGGACTTCAGTGGGAGCCAACGGGTTTAAGGTCCGAATTGCCGTTTCAGTGCAGCTTTAAAGGGCTCCAGACAATCCCAGCCAAGGAATAAGGGTCTTACCTAGCGAAACGATCAGTGATTTTCTAAAAAAATATAATTTATATACTTCTTCACCACAAATGCTCATCTTGCACTAGCTGTGCGAAGCACGTCCGTGATTTCACGCATTACATAATCATGTTGGAAAGATCATGCATGGTTAGTTCTTTGTCTGTGTACTTCCGTTCAAAAATGGTAAGGTAGGGCGAAAAACTTCAAACATTTTCTCCTCCAACTTCAAAATCGAAACTAAATTTAAACAACATCTTTGTTTTAGTTTTTTTGCACGTTCACTTTGTAAACACTGGGTCGGTATTTCCGCCTACGTCACGCGTGTTCTTTCCAACGTGACTACATAATGCATGAATGAGCAAGATGAGCATTCGTGGTTAAAAAGAATATATATTTTTATCTTTTTTTAGAACATGACCAATCGTTTCACTAGATAAGACCATTATTCCTCAAATATTATTATTCTAATTTATTCCTGTGATTTCAAAGCTGAATTTTTAGCATCATTACTCCAGTCACATTATCCATCAGAAATCATTGTAATATTCCCATTTGCTGCTCAAAAAACATTTTTTATTATAACTATGTTAAAAACAGCTGAGTAGAATTTTTTGACACTTTAGACTGGAGTACTGATGCTGAAAATTTAGCTTTGCATCACAGTGAAAAAATATACATTTTAAAATATATTCAAATAGAAAGCAGTTCTTTTAATTAGTAAAAATATTTGCCAATATTACTGCTTTTGCTGTATTTTGGATCAAATAAATGCAGGCTTGGTGAGCAGAGGAGACTTTAAAACACATTACAAATCTTACTGCTCAAAAACATTTGACTGGAAGTGTATATTTATCTCATGTTTACGTCTTTTATACTTTGTTATAATGTTGTGATACCTAAACATTTAAAATGACTGAAATCCAGAAGTTTTCTTATTCAATGAGCCATCACCGTTGGACTGCTTTCTAAACAGTCACTGGTTCAAATTCACTAATATTTGTGTCTTCAAGTACATCATTTACACACATATTTGTCCCTGAATAGTGCATGCTTGGTATAGTAGGCCTAATGGGCATAAATACTCTGCTATGACAGAAGTGATCTTTTAAATGTACTAAATTTAAAATTGAGGAACAACTCTAAGAAACAAAGTCTAAAGTTATGGATGAATCATGATTTCTGTGTGAAAACATTCACACATGTTTTTTTTCCACTGAAATATGTGCATATTCACAGTAAGTGAATGAAACCTAATGAGACAGAAAGGGAAAAGAGGAAGGAGAAGTCAGCCAGTGAGAAATGGAAAATGTGATACAGTAATGATTAGAAGGTCACTGTTTCGCTGTTTTGATATAAACAAAAAATGCTAACCATAATTAGTATACAGATCATTAACTTCCCTTTATGTTTCCCTACAGTGTTGAACGGACCCCCCATGTCGGTAAAGAAAGAGAGGGAGGCAGAGCTTCTTATGGCACGGAGGGAACAGCGCAGCGGGGAGGTGATCTGCATCGATGACTGAATTCAGCACCTCCCGACCCACACACACGAAAACACACACACACGCGCTGATTCAGTCAAAGGACATCTGCATGCAAACGTAAACACGACTATTCCTGAACACATACATGCACACATGCACCTGCAGTTGACGAATGAACAGACTACCCTCAGTATCACGGCAGCACTTTCACAGCACCTCGAGTTACAGCTACTCAGAGCTCCAGCTCGCCTTTGGTTATTTCCTCCCGTACACATACCGTATGTGCGCATATACACACACACACAAATATTTGATTTCCTTTCCTTTCATAACTATCTGTCCCAAATCAGCCTCGCATTTCAGACCAATCCACACGCTCACGTTCATCCTCTCGCTAGCGCCCCTCGACACAGACATGAAGCTGCATGTATGTGGAATAGCTTCACGTCACCCGCAGTGATTTGTTTTTTTCCGACAGCATGCACCTCACAGTCCACGGTTTAGACAAGACAAATACCCACTGAGCTCAAGCATAGTGCAATCTTTCAAGCGAACCCTCATCGTAAGCTAGCGCGACACGCCATGTACCTTCAACAATCTTAAAGCAGTCTTAATGCTTGTTAAACACAAAAAATTTTTTTGTCCGTACAATTAAAGTCAATGGGGTCCAAAACAACACTGGAGCACTATGACTTTCAATGCACGGTCAGAAAAGACATTTTCCAGAATGTCTTTTGTTCCTCAGAAGAAAGGAGGTCAAACTGGTTTGGAATGACATTAGGCAGAGTAAATGATGGCAGAAATTTAATTTTGGAGTGTACTTTCCCTTTAAGATAATTTGGTTGGTTTGGGATGAAACACATTTTTACATCAAAAAGTACCCTGGTCTATTTTCTTCAACACGAGGTAAAGTTTCTAACCTATCACGACAGTAAGGAAGTAATGTATTATGTTCGATTAAAACAGTATTGGCTGCAGTATTGTCTTGGGGTAAAAAGACAAGTTTGTTATGAAGTTTATTTAGCCTTATATTGGGACATCAAGCATTGATATGTAGAGTTCCCTGCCTTTTTAAGTATTGACCCTTAATCTTGTGTTACGGTGAGGTGAAGATGCATCAAAAGCATCTTCAGACCTCCCAAATAGTGTTCAAGATTGTTACTGAAGCACGTTTGACAGTCCTACACTTTCCGAACTCCTCTTTCTCTCTTTCTCTGTCATCCCCCCCATCTCTTCACCCTCACCTTCGTCCATTCGGACGAATCGCTCACATCTCGGTCCTATCCTTTCTTCACATTTCTACTTGTTTTTACGAGCTCTTTGATATCGTTTGCGTATTTAAACTCGGTTTCATTGTGTTCTCCTGTTTTTAATCCTTGTTATTACAACTAAGATTATTGTTGTTGCTCTTGATGTTGTCCTTGATGTTACGATTGCGAAGCTTCTACCAAATGAAAATAATAATAATAATAATAAAAAAAACAGTCGAAACATTGATGCATTGTATGTTTGGTCCATGACATTTCTCTATACCGGACCTCTTGTAATAATATTGCACAAGGAGGTCAAGCGGACTTCGGAATGATTGATATCATTGCTATCTAACGGACATCGCTTATATCTAGATTTGGGCCTTGCAAGCGAATAACCTGTATGCAGTGGATCACGTGTAACCATGAAATTGAAAACATATGAATGCATATATTCAAATCAGCAACTGAAATTCCTTCTGCAGTGTTTCTTTATGATCTTTGGCTCCTACAAAAGCAAGCCTTGCAATGTAATCGCCTTAAATGGTAATACAACTGTAAAGGGTTAATCAGCAGATGTGAACTCTGTATATGGCCGCAGTTGTACTATTTCTAGCTAGGCCTCAACTGAGACAGATCAGAGTTGAAATGTTAATTTATTTGCCCTGGTCCCCAGTATAGATCCTCAGTTGAAACGGAAATATCGTTCGTTTCAGTGCTTGGTATTATTTGGGAGAGTTGTGTCAAATCAAGCACTTTCTGTCCGTTTTTCATTTCTGTCTTTTAATATATTGTTTTTATGTTGTCAGCCTTTTTGCGTTTTGTTTGTTTCCTGCTAAGCGTCACTGTGTACGTTGTGATTCCAGACAGTCAGTGACATTGTTGTGATCGACATTCGGCACACCGAACGGAACATGTTAATAATGCATCTTTCTCTCTTTTGTTTTTTGTTTTGTTTGTAATAAAATAAAAATTCAAAAGAACAACGTCTGTTTTGCTGTGCTTGTTGTCAAGTGAAAAACGAGAGGATGTTGGGAGATTCAACATATTGCAGCGCTCCAGACTGACTACACACACACAAAAAATAAATAAATAAATAAATAATAAATAAATTTGTAACAGTAATTTAAAATCTACTCACTTAGACAACAGTCAGGATTAGGGCTGCAAGGATTGCTGGATTCGTTTTTTTTTTTTTAAATCCTCGATTGCATTTTGCCCTTGTCCAATAATTAGCAAAACACCGGAAGTGGTGCTAAACCCATTTTAAAAGCATAATAAAGCATAACCCTGCTGAAAAAAAACTGCTAAAACTTTTAGCAGTTGGTTTTAGCTGGTCATGGGTGGTCAGCAGGGAGTTTGGGGTTTAGGCTGTTTTTGTTTTCAGCAGGGAATGCTATTAAGAATTCACAAACGCTATGATTCAATTAAACAACTATATGCAATGTGGTTTTAATATATGCGCTTTATTTTCATGTGTGTAGGTTATACGTGCCTCTCAGAGCGGCTCTGTTCACAGGAAATGCTTCTACACAACACAAACTGTTATCATTTACATGTGTGGAGCGTCTCAAGCTCCATCTCTGCACGTTGTTGTGAGTTTGGATTTGTTAGAAGGTTCATCTGGGAACGCAACGTGCGCTATTCATCAGATTTGTAAGGTAAATCATTTACAAACCTACGCAAATACAGGAGAATACATCAAATTCTTTTTCAAAATGCTAACTGTTCATCCTGATTTCAAAACGAAGTTTAAACCCTAACTTTGAGTTTACACGTTTCGTTTTGATGTCAGCATGTTTAAGAAAGTACAGTGGCTGCTGCTTTTCTATCGTAAAGAAATGGACAAATATTAAAGATTAAGTGGACATTTTAATTACATTTTGTTTAGTCAGTATTAAACAAGGATTATTGCGTGGTAAAGTGTAAAAACAATCGTCAGGCAGCTGGCGCCCTCTGCAGGCATTTGTTATAAAACCTAATATACATTAGCTCTATTGTTTCTTGAGGAAAACATTTCAGGAATGTTCTTCATATAGTGGACTTCAATGGTCCCCCCAAGTTTGAACTTCCAAAATGTAGTTCAAAATGCAGCTTGGCTCTAAATGATCCCAGCCGAGGAAAAAGGGTCTTATCTTGCAAAACGATCGGTCATTTTCTACACAAGTTGACAATTTATATACTTTTTAACCTCAAATGCTCGTCTTGTCGCGTCTCTGTGGTGCGCATGCGTAGTCTGTGTAATTCGGGTCAATACTGTTAGGGTATGTCGAAAAACTCCCCTCTCGTTTTCTTCTTCAACGTCAAAATCGTCCTACATCGCTGTTTTACCTTTTTTTTTTTTTTTTGGTAAAGGGCTCTTGATCTTCTTTGCATGTTTACTTCATAAACATTAGATCGGTACTTCTGCAGCGAGGTAGGATGATTTTGAAGTTGGGGAATAACACAAGATGGGAGTTTTTCGACATACCCTAACTGTATTGACCGTATTGAAGCAGAAAAAAACAGAAGCAGAGTTCAGGCAGACTTAGACAAGACGAGCGTTTGAGGTTAAAAAGTATATAAATTGTCAATTTGTTTCGAAAATGACAGATCGTTTTGCTATATAAGACCCTTCTTCCTCAGCTGAGATCGTTTAGAGCCGTTTGAAGCTGCATTTAAACTGCATTTTGGAAGTTCAAACTTGGGGGCACCATTAGTCCACTATATGGAGTTAATTCCTGATTTTTTTTCCCTCAGTTAATTTCTTATCGACTGAAGAAAGAAGGACATGAACATCTTAGATAACAAGAGGGTGAGTAAATTATCTGTACATTTTTGTTCTGGAAGTAAACTTCTTTAAACCTAGTCCTAGACTAAAATGTAAATCTGATCTATTTTAACTGAAATAAACTTGCACTGACTGATTTAAAAATATATCAGTGCCAGTGCCTTTGTTTTGTCTCAAGATACACACCAATAATGTTTTTTTTCCAAGGCACGTTTATAAAAATGACCTAGATGTCCTAAATGAACTATGGTCTAATCCTGGCTTGGTCTAAACCCTGTCTGTGAACCCGGGCCTATGTATTTTAACAGTTTTGTTCAGTTATGATTACTTGCTTTTGATCTTTTATTTGAACTAATTATTATTGCCTCAGAATAATCAACAGATTACTCGATTACCAAAATAATTATTAGTGACAGCCCTAGTCGGGAATGTTTTGTGTGTGTCCACTTGTGTTTTCATCAGGAATTATCTGGTTGAATTGCCTAATCGCAGTGCAAGCACTAATGTCCGATTCGCAAACAAATGACTCTTATGAGGCCATTCTTTTTAATGAGGCAGTCAAAAAGATTCACGAAACTATATCAAAATCGCTAGAATTCAGTCAGATCTTTTGAATGCACCACAGATCCACCAGTCCAGGAGCCGTTATTATGATGATTACTTAAAGGGATAGTTCACCCAAAAATGAAATTCACCTCATGATTTACTCACCCTTAAACCATCCTAGTTGTATATGACTTTCTTCTTTCAGGTGAATATAATTGGAGATATATTAAAAATGACCTGACTTTTCCAAACTTTATAATGGCAGTGAATGAGGGTTGAGATTTTGAAGGTGAAGATTTTTTTGGGTGAACTATCCCTTTAAGGTTCATGTTTTTGCCAAAAAAAAAAAAAAAAGACAAAAAGAGCATTTTCGGCACACCGATGGGAAGATGTTAATAATCTTCTCAACAGTACAGTTAGACTTAATGTTAAAATGAAACATTCTAAGCAAATATCTTAATATTTTAAGATAAAAGTTTTAATATTTTGTCCTATTTGACTATGATTACTTAATATTCCAACATAATTTATGGAATCTGAATCTGAAGGTTTATAATATAACTTCTTCAACAGCTTTACAGGTCTTTTGGCTTTGAAAACCTATAGAGATTATATTTCTTGATAGCCCTAAATGTAGGAACCTCATATTTTCAACCTGATTTACAGGTAAAATACAGCTAAAAAATATGCCCATGAAAACAAAGAAACACCTGTGCATATTTTCAAATCGAAACTGCCTCCGTCACCTCAAATTCACACGTTCACGCTCACAGAATCTGACCATACTTCATCTCGACCCAGTCAGGTTTATCTTGGATGTTTTAAAAGCAGAAACGGTGCCGTTAGCCAAATGTGGATTTTATGCGAGGAGTGAACCCAAACAGATGAAAAAAAAAAAATATTGAGTAGACAAGGGGAAGGAATGGAGCTAGAGATCAGGGGGGAATAAGCACATGTTTTTCCTCAAAGGTTTTCAACTATTTGCTGCAGATTGAGATACAGGAAGTGAGAGTCCAGAAGCAAGTGGAAATAAGAAGGTTTGCGGGGGTCCGCATGAGGGTTCAGGAAATGCAAAGAGGAAGCCGGCTGCGTTATTAGGAAACCCATTTGGGGCAAAGTGCATTTGGAATGGCGGCTGTGATTTCCACTTCAGATTTAATTGACAGTATTGACAAGATTTACGAAAAGGCTTCAGGAGAGCTAGGTCAGGTAGACAATGACAGATTCGAGTCACCAGTGGTTTCATACATTTCTAATGAGTGAGATTAAATGACATTACGATGGTGTAAAAATCTGTAACTTTACCTTTTAAAAAAATATAACATGAAATTGCACATTATATAAAAACTAAAGGCATACTGTGGCATTTTTAAAGGTCTGTGCCATCAACCGTCATGCTGTATAGTACACGTAGTCCACTTTCAGTTGGACAGTACAGTACACAAGATGTATCATCTGCTTTAAGAAGCCACTGCCTTTTCATCGATAAATATTACTATATGTTTCATATGTCACAGTGACAGTGTATTTGGAAAGAAACGTGTACAAAAGTAAAGTTTCTCATGTTTTTTTGACGCATATTTGGTCTCTCTGAGTTTTCATAACAACCAACCGAAACCTTCATTTTTCTGCGCTGAACCCATCCAGTGGTGAGGCAGTTCAGGAACTAGGGCAACTCTGTTTTGGTCCAGCCAAGTAACCAGTGGTGAAACCTCTCATGCTTGTAGTGGCCTGCAACGCTGCTGAAAATTCATCGTCCTTCTGGTCAAACTGGTTATGCCAGTATATAAGCCAACCACGCTTCTGGAGCAATGTCTCTGGTATGCTGTAATTAAATGTTATATTTATATAGTAGAAATTGTGCTGGTTTGTGTTTAATAAGGCATTTGCAGCCAAACCGACAGAGTACCAAATGATTCCCCATAAATTGGTCCAGCGAGGCAAGTCATGCAGTCATTAACATCCCGATGACATCTTCATGGAAGGGCACTTGCGTTCATAAAGGGGTCATCCGTGACCATGGGCAGCTGGTTATAGAAACGTTCCTCGCTGAGTCAGAGTTTCCTCGTTTAAGGCAACGCCAGGTTCAAAGAGACAGGTTTAGGTTAGGTACTTTTGGGCCAGTGATCTGTGGAAAACTATAAAACTATTTTGTCCGTACAGCTGAGGTGTCTGGAAAACCGTCTGGCCTCTAGTTGACTTTGAAGAGGCCAAAGTAGTGTTTGCCCGACGTTTGCAGACTGAACGAAGCTCCGGTGACGGCCTTCAGCTCGGCACCCTTGTTAAGGCGTAGGAGGCCGGAGACCTGGCAGGGCTTTAGGAAGTGAAACCTGTGGGAGCCAGACGCCGGAGTGGTTCCGTACCCCTCGATGCACTGGAGCAAAGGGCCTTTAGGAACGGACACCTCCAGCTTCACGTACTGACTCTGGTTCTCGTTGAAGTGTACCTGAGGATGAAAATTCAGGTAGTGCCAAACGGCAGGAGAAAGAGAACAAGTGAAAAGGGAATGTTATGAAAGATCAGAGCATACTTTCAAAAGGGAGCAAAAGAGATAAGTTATGACTAAACCAGAAGCCTTTTGATTTGATTTAACAGGAGCCACAGAAAGTTGAATTGGAATTTGATTTGGAATGAGTAATTTACTGAATCGTAATTTATTTAATTTATTGAATATGAATATATAGGTTTTATGTGGGTTGCATTTTAAAATATCTATCTATCTATCTATCTATCTATTTATCTATCTGTCTGTCTGTCTGTCTATCTATCTATCTATCTATCTATCTATCGGTCTGTCTGTCTGTCAGTCTGTCAGTTTGTGTACCTGTCTATCTGTCTATCTATCTGTCGGTCTGTCTGTCTGTTTGTCTGTCTGTCTATCTATTGGACTGTCTGTCTATCTATCTGTCGGTCTGTCTGTCTATTTGTCTGTCTGTCTATCTGTTGGACTGTCTGTCTATCTATCTGTCAGTCTGTGTATCTGTCTGTGTCTGTGTTTCTGTCTATTTGTCTGTCTGTCTGTCTGTCAGTCTGTGTATCTGATGGTCTGTCTGTCTGTTTGTCTGTCTATCTATCTATCTATCTATCGGGTCTGTCTGTCAGTCTGTCAGTTTGTGTACCTGTCTGTCTTTCTGTCTGTCTATCTGTTTGTCTGTATGTCTGCTTGTGTGTTTGTCTGTCTATTGGACTGTCTGTCTGTCTATCTAACTGTCAGTCTGTGTATCTGTCTGTCTGTCGGTCTATCTATCTATCTATTTATCTATCTATCGGTCTGTCTGTCTGTCTGTCAGTTTGTGTACCTGTCTGTCTGTCTACCTATCTGATGGTCTGTCTGCCTATTTGTCTGTCAGTTTGTGTACCTGTCCGTCTTTCTGTCTGTCTGTCTGTATGTCTATTAGTCTGTCTATCTGCCAGTCGATCTGTCTGTCTATTCATCTATCTATCTTTCTGTCTGTCAGTCTGTGTATCTATCTATCTATCTATCTATCTATCTATCTTTCTATCTATCTATCTGTCGTCAATCTGTCTGTCTATCTATCTGTCTATCTATCTATCTATCTATCTATCTGTCAGTCTGTGTATCTGTCTGTCTGTTGGTCTTTCTGTCTATCTATCTATGTATCTATCTGTTGGTCTGTCTTATTTGTCTGTCTGTCTATCTATCAGTCTGTCTGTCTATCTATCTATCTGTCTATCTGTGAGTCCGTCTGTCTATCATTCAAAATATCTATGAACCTTCACACATTTTATTTTTTACTTTTATTTTTTTGTAAAATTATTATATGAATTTTTTCACATTTAAATTAATTTAAATTCTACTACACTATATCAAAAGCTTCCTGTTTGCTACATCAACACATTATACAATAATTTAACTTTAGTTTAAAACACTGTAGATAGTATTTTGGGCGATGTGCCTGGAAAGTTTGCAGAAAAGTGATTTAACTCACTTGACAGTACAGGAAGTAGACGCCACTGCGCTCCACTTTGAAGGTGCCAGTCTCTGGATTATAATGCACTGCCCTGCTCATATTCAGCTGCTCCTCAGTCCATCCTTTAATGACTCCCTCATTCCCCACTAGGACGCACACATTATTAGAGAATATTCCATGTGACACAAACAGTTAGAGAATATTCCACATATATATAATTTCAAATTACTCACCTTTTTGGAAGGAATCGTTGGTTACTGTTAAAAATGAGATATATATTAGTCTGGGGGGAAAAACAGCCGTTGGGATTTTCATTGTTAAATAAAATGAATTGCAGTACTGTCCACTTACTCTCAAAATGAGAGGCCACTTTTCGTCCATTTCCTTTCCTCCCTCCCGCTTGCAAGATAAAGACAAAAGAAAGCCGTGTTATGGAAAAAGAGACAAAACTCTCTGGGATGCAGATAAGAGTCATCCATGTGGAGCTCCTGCAACTTCCAGCATTAAACAGCTGTGCAGATGCAAGCATCATGGATTAATCTAGAATAATTTATACACCAGCTGAAGTCCTGATTGTCAAAGCAGATGGTGAAATATTTCCTTTCAGCTCTGTTCTACACTTCTCCTAGCCTTTGTTTTCAGTAACAGGCACCACGCACAGTATTTTCTACTTTTACCCCACCAGCTGGTTCCAGTCAACAAAAATGCAAAACTTTAAAACACACACACACACAAATCAGACACTGTAAGAAAAATGAATTGTTGGCTCTTTCTTAACCTTTCTCAAGCAGAAAATAATAATCCTATGAAATGAGATAGATTAACAGCTATGGCTACCGTTCAACTAAATGCAATAATTCAAACAAACCACCTCGAGAAATGTGTTGTTTCTATTTCTTTGCCCCTCTCCAGAGACTCTCGAATCTCGCCTCAGGGGAGCTGCCTGCACTCTCGCCACTCCGTCAAAATGTGCATTGACTGATCACCTAAGTCTCAGACTTCAAAAGGAACTTGCTAGAAATGGTTAAAACGACTGTTATTTCTGGCTGACCGCTTCAACTTGAAGCCGTGACTGTCCCTAAGGGGCACTATTCTGGGCTAAGAAAACAATATATTTTGAGGAATGATTGTGGATAAGCATTTTGGCTTTGAAATCAGACAGCCGTCAGGTGTCAGCTGAAGACTTGCGGCTGCTCATTAGACTTCTGAAGGTCCATCTGTTTCTACACTCGTGTTTGTTGATCTTTTTGGCCGTAGTTCCTCACTTTTTGTTGTTTTTACCCTGTTGGCACTGTTTTTTCCACCGTGTACTCAGGAGGCCAACCTCGAGATGCCTTATCGCATAATTGCGACAGAATTCGAGGCAGAACTCTATTGCTAATTAAAGCTATTTCAGGCTTCAGTGCATGGGGTCACTTGTTTTAGAAGGCTGCTAAAACCGTTATACCCTTGCGGTCCTTGTGCCAGTTGGTTTTTGCCGGGTGCGTGTCCATCCAGCTCAAACCTGTAATTTCTGCTGTCATTCAGCCTGCTGCCTACTGTTTCCTGTTGCAGCTTTTGGAAACATATGCCCAATGGTTTACCCAAGGTGCCGTGGAGTCCAAAACAGTTTGGTCTCTGTAAATATTGCGTGCAAAGACCAAAGATCATCCTTCTGCAGCTGCAAAGACTGCAGGTGATCCAAGGCTTTCTGACAGCAGCTGTCATGTGTCAGTTTTACGGCTTTGTGTTTAATAGCATTTTGATACATCTCCTGCATTTTTCTAATCTCTGTGGTTTTATTCAATTTCCTTGAAAGAGTAACGTGTGATTGCTATAATGGATAGTCTGCCGTTGAATCTGTCACAATCGCAGATCATTTGTTCGGTGTTTACTAGTCCAGTGCTTTGAATGGATTTCACTATCTGGCTTGGTGCCTGACATTATGACATATGATGTCCTTCAGTACCATCTCTGCGGAACCTCTGACTCTCCAGCAGTTCGCGTTTTTCCAGGATGAGCTGGAAGATGGCCTTGCGCTGCATATTCACCTGCAAGAGAGAGAAATAACGAGCTAGAGGAAAAGAAAGAATAACATTTTTCATCGCCCTCAACAGCTTTTGCAGACAGATATGGGAGACAGACACGACCAGCGTGACTGGGCCAGGAATGGAACCTAAATATGTGTGTCAAGTACGCTCAGGCCACTGGGGAGAAACACTGCTGGCTTCTATTAACTGGCGTTTTGCGGGTAACCCATGCAGTAGTCATAGCTTTTGAAATAATCAAACCCAAGCTGGAGGCGTTCCTGAGCGAGACACAAACAAACAGTCACCAGAAGGCTGGCAAACACTGACACTCAGTTTTTTAATAGGTCAACCACTTCCCCTAAATGAAATCCGGTAACAACACCTTGTACGTTTTTTTTTTTTTACTTTAATGCAGTACATTCCGGGAATGCTTCTCTGTTAAAGGGAAACTTTAAGTGGAAAAGAAAAAGCTGACAAACAATGTGACAAGCATGTGAACGCTTTGTCAGCAGTTTAACAAACGTCTGGCAACAGAAACCACGGTTGTGCCTATAAATGACGTGAGTACCTGTCCATCTGGACTTTCAATCTACTCCATGCAAAGTGCATTTGGATTTACACTCGCCATATACAATTATGGAGGCACACAAACTCCGAGAAAGAAAAGTCACATGCAGAGTTGCAACCACAATTTTTTCTTTTTAGGGGTGAAATATTGCTAGATGGGTGAACTCTTGCCAGAAATTGATTGCAGAATTTTACCAAAATGCTGCTGTTGCCAAACCATAACTGTATTTCTATGTTTTTCTCAAACAAAACACTCTCTAAAAATCCACGGAAAACATTCCCCACATTTTTAACATACCTAACTATAATGTTCATATTATCTGGCAACAAGGATTAAAAACTTAGCTGACGTTAGTTAGCCTACGCGTCGTTGGTTAAGCAGTTCATAAAGAAGCATCGGAGAATGAATTTCGTCTTCAAATGAGGTACGCATATTTTGACATCTACACCTGCTATGGTGTTTTATTTTTATTTTACCTTTCTGTGACTTTAAATTTGTCCTAGTAGTAGTAGTAGTGTCGTTTGTGAACGAATCTTTTAAGCGACTCGCTTTCGGATGAAAAAAAAATCTGTGATAAAACACTAAAACAAGAAATGTGGTCGCATATTTCATTCGTTCTGAGATGTTGTCAAGCTGTTACCACACTTTTTAAGCGTCTGGAGCCTTAAGTACAAATATTTTAATTCAATAACCACAAGTTAATTAAGTAACTACTAAGACCGATTCATAAGTGTTTCGGAATCACTAAAGATAACCGGCTCACAAGAGTCCTTAGTTCGGTAATTGCGCTTCACTGGTCACGCTGTATAATTTGATTCCCTAAAAAGAACCGAATCTTACGAGTCATTCGTTCGGGAACCGCTGAAGAGTTTGACTCTCTAAAAAGAACCGGCTCATAAGAATCATTAGTTCTGGAATCGCAGACTGGTCGCTGTATGTTTCGTGCTGCGCTGGTGTTCGGGCGCTTGGATAGTTGTGCAGGAACTCTCTCAGAACACTTTAGTCCGGTGTTCCGTCCACATTAGCGGAAGAATGGACACTTAGGAACGCTTGCGAAATACTCCTGTTCCAGTCATTAAAACAATGCTCATAATGACAACAGCACACTCAAGACAAAGTTACCCGTTTGTATCTGAGGGCAAGCTAAGTCACGAAATGGTAGCTTACGAGTTGCAAATCACTTAACCATAATTACACAAACGCTTTTACGAGACGCGATGCTTAAAAGGCGATGTCAATTGGCTTCGAAACGCACTCGTGCCAAGTAGTCTAAGATTTCCAGTAAATTGCCCTAAACATGGAGCAAAATTGGCAACAGAAACCATCACACTTGGCAGCGACTTTAGAAACTAAATAGGCCATAACTCACAGCACCCCGCGCGCAAAGTCTGGAAGGGTCATAAAAACGCGTCCCGCAGACCCCCAGCGGTGCTGCAGCTGTATGTTTGTATAATCAAGTGCATCGAAATTATACGATTGCATTCTTCATGATATGCCTCCCCAAAAAGGGCTTGCAAATGGCTTTCATGCTCATAACCCCGTGATTAAACGACAGAAAAGGCATAATTGCAAAATCACTGCATGATTAGTGAGAACTGTTTTGACAAATGTGAATGCATGCATGCATCTGACATGCACTTAAAAGACAAAAAGCAGAGCAAACGAGCCGTGGCGTTTACCTGCTCCAAGCGCTCCTGCAGAGTTTGAAAAGACCTCGACAGGTCCCGCGTTTGTCGCATTGTCCACACTGTAAATACGGCACTGCACACGGCCAGGGACAGTGCGAGCACGGCCATGAGCGACCAAACCAAGCGGAGTGTGCGGATCCGTCTCCTCTGAAGAATTCGCTGCATCGTTGCGCACACGGGTCGTTTACCGTTCTGGAGCTTCCACATCAATCATTCTGTCCATATTCCACGAGCACATCTCTGAGCCTCACTGGTAGGTCCCATGCGCGACAGCTTCTCCAACTCAGAGCGCAAATGCAGCTGTTGCAAACGCAAACCTGGTTGCAATCGCTGCGAGATTGACCCAGCAAATCAGTCGCCGCTGGCAATGCTTTGGTATATGGAGACCTGGCTGCGTTTATTGCACGAACTGGCCCAAATGGAATAGCAATATTCCGTTCATTCCTGTGCAGAGAGTTGACAGTAGCACAGCAACACTGTGGGATTTGGGTTTTACTCGCATCTTCCAGAGACCTGATTCTTTGGCATGACTTCCTCGTGTTCTCTTAGACAAATAGATCATGCTCTAGTCCATAAGAGGTGTCATTTCAAAGCACTTCTGCGTCCATGTGCTCAAGTATGCACTGCAGGGAAGTGAGTCCTGCACAGCAGTGGAAAACAGATTTCCTTCCCCCCCTTGTGCGGTGCCAAGTATTCTTATTCTGTAGCGAAATACTATTTAGCTCTGTCCTGCCTCAAATCAACAAGTGCGTTTGTCCGCGTGTCTTTTTCTAGAAGGCTGGCTGAACTGGTTGTTCTCTAAAATTTCACCAAGTGTGACCATGCATTAATGGAGCAAAGAGTGCTGATTAAATTGTCACCACAATGCATGCATGCATGCATGCATGCAAGAGAAAATTATTATTTTTTTAAATGCCAAGAGGCAATCAAATTCAAATAAGACCAATCTACGTTTTTATGTACCCGACTTGATGACCAGTTATTAAGACTAATGACCAATCTTGAACAATTTTGATGACTAACTTGTAAGACTAGTCTAAGCATTTATGCAACGGGCCACATGCACTATTTCATAAGAAAAAACTCCAGCAATACACATTTAGAATCTTTATGCAACCCGAATCCGCTCATAAAACCGTGTGATTATTGTACATAGCAGGGGTTATTAAAATAATAACCTCTATTACCTTCTAATGGCATGTCAATTATTTTTCTTCATTCTAAATGTAATATTTTGTTTATCATTTTTTTAATATCTCCATGTTTTCTAAAATCACAAACAGCGCAGTCTAATCATCGCTTAATCATTTCCTAACATAAACGTCAATATTGTGAAGATACGTGTCTAATTTTGCTTTTTTGCTTTCTCCCTTCCAAACAATCCCAAACAACTGGATGGTTTCCTGGCAGTGAGTTTGATTATTATGAGTCAGAAAATGAGCCCGGGTCTGATTCTGGGTCTAATTTGCTACGAAACGATGGCATGTCAGTCGGTTGAGCATTTGAAGGATTAAATGAAACAACATACGCACGTCGCAACTGTTGTCTCAGTTGTTTTTAACACTGAAATACTATTTGAATTCCTCAGCGAAGTCCGCTGGAAAAAAGTCCTGAATGTGGTATTTCGTTAATCGCTTCGCCGGGTGACCACTCGATGTCGCTGTTGCCTAAGGTGTGCGAACAGCAACATGTTGGCGTTTCAGCAGCTTAGAAATGTAGGGATCTGCAGGCCAAATGTGAGTTCTGCTTCCAGCTACGATTTATCTTATGGTCATTGATTCAGAAGTGAGCTTTGATGGCATTTACTATGTTTATTTTATGATTACTTGCGCATAGTTTAGTTCTACACTAATCTAGATCACACTGTTGTAAAAGCTTTTAGTCAAGTAAAAACACATGTAGCAAAACCATGGACAAATGTACTTTTATCAGTGGCCGATAGAACAACAGACTGCACAGTACACTGGATACAGCAGCTTGTAATTTTTTTGCCATCATCGTCACAATGAGGCTACACAGAACTTCTCTAAAGTGCTACAAAATAACAGTTCCATCCTAACAGGTCATACCAGTTACTTACTACATAACTAAACTTAGAGACTGAGGTACTTATGGGTTTTATGTTGTTCATGATTATAATGTATTCACTAACAGTACAAGATTTTCTTGCCAAAGTCTTTGTGGCAGTAAACATAAAATATCTGCTTACTAAAAAATGCACAAGTCAAAGTAAACAATACAGAAAAGCAATATCATATAGGATTGATCTTATTCACAGCTGTAGTGCATTTTTCTACTTTTAGTGAGCTTATTCTCTGTTATGACTAGTAATAGTTACCAAAAGGTAGTCAAGAAAAGTATTACAGCGTAAACAGACACATCATCTTCTAGGTAGCTGTGACTCTTGTGTACCAATCAGTTCTTCATATATTACAACATAGTTTAGGAACACTACTTGTGTATAATTTTAAATTAGGTGGATTTGTGATTTGAGAATGACTAGATGTTCAAACAGATATTCAAATCTAAAATAAAATGATACATAATATATGGCTAAATATTAAAATGGCTATTCAAATAGAATATCTAAGAACAACGGTTCTAAATTCTAAATATAAACGATTGTAACAGCACCAACTGTAACAATTTCACTTCAACTCCTTCAACTAGTAGAAAAATGAGTATGTCATAATATAACCAATATACAGTTGAGGAGGTCAGAAGTTTACATACAGCTTACAAAATCTGCAAAAAGACATTTGCATATAGTCTGCAAGAGAAAATAATAGTTGAATTTATAAAAATGACCCCATTCAAAAGTTTACATACACTTGATTCTTAAAACTGTGTTGTTACCTGAATCATCCACAGCTGTGTTTTTTGTTTAGGGATAGTTGTTCATGAGTCCCTTGTTTGTCCTGAACAGTTAAACTGCCTGCTGTTCTTTAGATAAAATCCTTCAGGTCCCAGAAATTCTTTGGTTTTTCAGCATTTTTGTGTATTTGACCCCTTTCCAACAATGACTGTATGATTTTGAGATCCATCTTTTCATACTGAGGACAACTGAGGGACTCATATGCAACTATTACATAAGGTTCAAATGCTCACTGATGCTTCAAAAGGAAAAATGATACATTTAGAGCTGGGGGTGAAAACTTGTGGAATTTAAAGATATTTTGTCTTCTGAGAAACATGTAGGTATCTTCTGTAGCTTCTGAAGGGGAGTAATAAATAAAAAAAATACTATACTTAGGCAAAATTAGAAAAGTGTACACATCTTCATTCTGTTCAAAAGTTTTCACCCTGTGCTTTTAATGCATCGCTTTTTCCTTCTGGAGCGTCAATGAGCGTTTGAACCTTCTGTAATATTTGCATATGAGTTCCTCAGTTGTCCACAGCGGAAAAGATGGATCTCAAAATCATACAGTCATTGTTGGAAAGGGTTCAAATTCACAAAAATGCTGAAAAACCAAATAATTTGTGGGACCTGAAGGATTTTTTTTGAAGAACAGCAGGCAGTTTAACTGTTCAGGACAAACAAGGGACCTGTGAACAACTATCACTAAACAAAAAACACACCTGTGGATCATTCAAGTAAAACCACAGTATTAAGAATCAACCATATGTCAATTTTTGAACAGGGTCATTTTTATAAATTCAACTATTATTTTCTCTTGTGGACTATATTAACATTTTGTAGATTCTGCAAGGTGTATGTAAACTTTCGACCTCAACTGTATATGCGATTCCCAATAACACAACAGTGCACTTCTAAATCTTTGGTTAGGCCAGACATCACTATTTAAATGCGTAGAATGTGTCAATATGTAATACACTTTTTGAGGCAACATAAATAAGCAGCTTCTTCTGTCTGTTGTTCTTGAAAATAATGCTTATCTCTATTGCCTCATAAAGTTGCGTTTCTTTCAGAAAATGTATATAGGATATGAGCATGGTATTCCTGTGCTTATCAAACAACTTGTTACTTGTGGCTCTGATCAGTGGTTGACAGGGGAAACTATGTGGTTCAAAATTTAAAGATCTCCCTGGGCTAAGTTTTCAAGGGCATCACCCTCACAGCGCATGCAGTGATAACCGAGGTCAGAGGTCACATCCCAGCAGCCCTGCTTTAGGTAGAAGTCCAGAGATGATTTGTTCCAGTCCAGCACAGTGAAATTCAGCTGCGTGCAACCAGCAGCCAGACCAAGCTGAGGGTGATCAGAAACAGAAACATGTAAAATCATACACAGTCAACAATAATCTAACTCTCAATTTGTTAACAACAGATTTCTTGCTAATATAGTATGATCGTGTGCTATATGCTGTTATTATTGGGTATAAATAAACACCCCTCACCTGGGAGACTTTGGACATCAGAGCCTTGCCAATGCCTTTCCCTGGAAATACTCACAGAAAACCATTATTCAGTCAAAAGGCTTACAATTTATTTTCAATTCAAATAAACAAAAGCACACAGTGTGGTTTCCTTACCTCTGAACTCTGGCATCACATACAGATCCTCCATGTACACCGCCCGACCTTTCCATGAACTGTATGTGTAGAAGTACAGAGAGTAGCCAACCTTGGTATGACCTGTAAAGAGATATACATATATGAATCATCTCTGTCAGCTTGATGGCTAAAATACAAAGCACAAAACTCAAACATACTCCGGGTAAACAATACCAAGTTGTAAAACATACAGTTACCACAAAATTATTACTAAAAATTAAATTTTACCCTATCCAAGACTGAGATTAGTTTGATCAAACACTGTTTACAAGTGAAAGCAGCCCTAAAGACTTCTAAATATGTCAGTGGATCTAAGAATGAACTTTTTCACTGAAGGAAGCGTTATGGACCTGTATTATGGGCTTGTATTTTAGTCGAAAGCAACGCTTTCAAGTTAAAACGCCTTAATGATGGATTTGTTTCTTATAAACATACAGTTTTTCACTTCACAAGACATTAAATGGCTTATTGGGATGTTTTTATCAGCAATTTGGACTTTTATTCTGACGGCACCCATTCACTGCAGAGGATCAAGTGTTTCACCTACATCTCAGATGGCCTGCAGGGTGAGTTCGTTTTCAAAAAATATTAATTTTTGGGTAACTAATCTTGCATGAGTAAATGCCACAACAATGGCATGGAACGGCATGAAATGTGATGTCAGAAAACTGTGAAGTCAGAGAGGATAAAAGGGCAAAACAAGGTTATGTAACAACTATGCACTCAGGCTAGACATGACACATGCTCAGATTAGATAACAAATATGTATCATAGTGAGGGCACCACTGGAGGGATGAATACTAAATCAAGCTGGCCGGTTCTTTGTTCTTACCATCTCTGGACTTAAGGTGTTCTGGCACTTCAGCAATGATTCCATGGAAAAAAGGGTTTTTGGAGAAGCCATCCTGCTCCAGATCTATATTAGAGCAATATGACTGGTATCAACTTCAAATTCTTACTCAACCAATCCACAGAATTATTTATTCCAAAGAAATATTTGTTTTAAAAAGATGTGACCATCAGGCCTACCTCTTTGTGTAATCTTGACCTGGTCAGAAACTTTCTCATACTCTGCCAGCTCCTATTGGGAAAGATTTGACAACAGAAACAGTTTAACCCTCTATTGCACAATCTTGCCTTGGTGACAAGCAAATTTTCTACACTTTGCAAACACATGAGGCATACAAAATGACAAAAATATGGTTAAGAATAAAACAATGACTAATAAGCCAAAGAAAGTTTTTCTTTTTAGGACGGCCATGTGGATGATGCACATATTTGCTTGAGATAGCTGTCTCTTGAAAAGTATTTTTCCATCCATTGAACATTTAAAGTCATCAAATATTTGAAAAGAAATTTCTTAAATGTTTTAGTTGGGCAGTCAGGTACTATAGCGAATATTAAAGTTTTTATTTAGATTTAATTTATCATCCATTAAAAGTATGCTCTGAATTCTGTTAGATTGTATCACAGCTTGTCTGTTTAAGTAATTTTTTATTTACTTCCATTTTCGCACCGTAGCTAACAGGCTTTTTAGTAATTAGATCATTTAATTGTTGACGTGACAATGGCCTGTATAATGTACACTCTGATTTTCTCATTCTTTTATCTTCATTATTATGACGTCATTGCTCATCTACTATTCAAAACACAAAAGTCGCGGCTGACAGCCTGACAGGTGAAGGCTGCTGCACGTTTCCGAGCGTTCCGAATGCAGTCCACTAGGCTCAACGACAGGAAAGTGTCAGGTTACAGTGAGCCAAATGAATATGGCTTACTGTAACTCTGTCATCGACAGCACTGATGTAATTACATACGCTACGCGTTAAAATAACAGCAGTGTTTGGAAGATAATGAAAGATTGCGCATGGTGTCTGTGACGCAGCAGATATGTGTTTCTATTTTTCTTAAGATTCTAAAATCGTCATAAATGGACGCACGCCTATGACACGCGGGCACGTCGACTCACCAGTATCATCCGCGAGATGTCCTTACAGTCCTCGAGTGTGGCGGCCCGGATTGTGAAATCCATCCTGTGTTCAATAATAACAAACTGAGCAAAAAAAAAAAAACCCTGAGTGTTTGTCAACGTGGAATATTATGAAATGGAAATACGGAAGGGATGTGTTTATGTGGCTCTCACTCTCACGCGGCACTCACAAACAGCTGAAACAGCGCCATCTGCAGGTTCTGATGTGATAACACAGTTCCATCATCACTATTAGCCATTTATACGATTATTGTAAAGAAACCTCTGTAAATTAGCCTTTAATTTTAAAACTGTAGATTAATTTTTTTTTCATGTTAGACGCTTATTATCACACATAGGGCTATCTAGAGCTAGATGTATGCACGTCATCATTCCACAGAAACAGTATATATTTAAAGGTTGACTCATCACAGCCGGTTTAAGTTACTTTCATTATTATACGTAACGCAGTGTTTATTATGTTGTTTAATATTAACTTGTGCTGATGCTGTGACTAAACTATTTCTGCCTCACATTCTGTGGCTTCTTTCCTGAATCACTCAGCCATGACGTAGCTTTATTCAACTATAATCAATATTATTATTATTATTATTATTATTATTATTAATAGCCACAGAAAGTTGAATTAGAATTTGATTTGAAATGAGTAATTTACCGAATTGTAATGTATTTATTAAATATGATAAAATACAAAAGTAATGATTTCTATAGGAGGCATTTTAAAATTACTATCATCTATCTATCTGTTTGTCTATCTATCTGTCTGTCTGTCTGTCTTATTGTCAGTCTGTCTGTCTGTCTATCTATCTAGTGTAGTCATATTGATTCATCAAGTGTATAAGCAAAATCGATGAAGCATTTGGGCTTTTGGTGAATTTAGAAAGGGTGAATGTAACAGGTTGATTATAATGTGAGTTCTGTGTCCTGCTATGATTTATCTTATGGCCACTGATTTAAAAACGAGCTTTGATGGCATTTACTATGTTTATTTTATGATTACTTGCGCATAGTTTTGTTCTACACTAATCTAGATCACACTGTTTTAAAAGCTTTTAGTCAAGTAAAAACACATGTATCAAAACCATGGACAAATGTACTTTTATCAGTGGCCAACAGATTCCACAGTAGAGCAGCTTGTTACCTTTTTGCCATCATCTTCTCAATGAGGCTTCACAGAATTTCTCTAGAGTGCTACAAAATAACAGTTCCATCCTAAAAGGTCATACCAGTTACTTACTAAGTAACTAAAGAGACCGAGGTGCTTATGGACGTAGCACAATATGATTGGCAATAATGCAGCCTGCAGCCAATAGAATTCTTCTCTATCAGTGTACGTCCTGCTCCTTACAGCACAGATCGTGAAAGAAGACTGCAGTGTTTGTCAATTATGATAACAAACAGAAATAAAGTGTAGAGACGATGTAAATAATAGATTCAGTATGCAGTGTAGAAAGCTTCATTAATTAAAATGCAGGAAAATTTTAACATTAAAATTTTAGGAACATTGTTGTTTGATTGCGCTCTATTTCGTCAACAAAAATAATTCCAAACAAAGTCACAGCTGAGCCGCTGCACATCTCCAAGCAAACACAGCGTTGTTTATGAATTAATCTACGTTTTTGAACAAATCTAGTGAGTCAGTGATTCAATGACCCATTCATAAAAAGGGTCACTTGCTTCGTTCGTAAAAGAATCAAACGTTTAAATGAATCGATTGAATGAATGATTCAGTGACTTGCTGCAACCTACTGGCGATTCCAGTTTAATTTTTAAAGTATAAATTGAGTCATTAAAAACGTTTAATATTTCTACATTCAAAACTTAAATTTAAGACATTATTCACATAACATTATTATTATGAAATGCATTAATGCCACCTCTGAATCTTGTCAAAAAATCTGTAAATATTCCATGATGCCACATTTGCACTCTTCCGTGCCATGCAAAGATGAATTGTTGTTGCTGATTTATTTTGATTGATAACTTATTTTTCCATTCATTAATTCATTCAAAGTTAGAAAAATGGCATTACAAAGGTTTAAAAAAAAAAAAAAAAAACTTTAAGGAGTCAAATATCGCCTTACAATGGGAAGGTTAATTTCTGTCATTGATAAGAAGGTGTTCCTAAATATTTTTTTAAAGTAGGAGCACTAGTGCTTCTGAAAAGAAACGTAAGCCCCTAGTCCCTAATAATGCAATGCTGCCTTTTAAAAACTAACTGTAAACGTTTATGCAAAGTGTATTAAAACTATTAAATATAATCTACAAATCATGTAATACTGTACCACTAAACACTGAAGTGTTTTAAGGGCTTAGCTAATCTGGCCAATGAGAGACAATTACTAATCATTCTCATTTTTTATTAAATGATTCTTTCATTTCACTAATCAATTTTTTTTTTTATTAAACACAAGGTGACATTAATGGCGCTTACATTATAACGCGCAAATACACACTTTTTTATCTTTAATTTGGCCATAATAGCTATTTCCACCACTGCTAACCAATAACATAAGATTTAGCTTATTTACAATTATAGTGCTTTTTTTTTTTTTACTTTTAGTGAGTTTATTCTCTGTTATGACTGGTAACAGTTGCTAAAAGTTAGTCAAAAAAGAATTTGGCTCATTTTTGTGCATGTACAGCGTAAACAGGTACATCATCTTCTAGGTAGCTGTGACTCTTGTGTACCAATCATTTCTTCAGTCATCTACCAATCATTTTCTACAACACAGTTTAAAAAAAACTACTTGTGTATAATTTTAAATAAAGTGGATTTCGTAACCAACTAGATGTTAAAACAGATATTTAAATGTAAAAATAAAATGACATGTAATATATGTGTCCCTAGAGCACAAACATTTAAAAACATTATCTAAAAGCTGAATAAATAAGCTTTCCATTGATGTATGGTTTGTAAGGATAGGACAATATTTGGCCGAGATGCAACCATTTGAAAATCTGGAATCTGAGGGTGCAAAAAAATCGACATACTGAGAAAATCACCTTTAAAGTTGATTTACTATTTAGGCTTACTATTTATTTTCTTTTTTTTTCGCATTTATTTTGACAGGACAGTATAGCAGTGACAGGAAACGAAGTGGGAGAGAGATAGAGGGGTGGGATCGGGAAAGGTCCAAGAGCCGGGACTCGAAATCAGGACGCCCTACAGTGGCGCTACATGTTGGCTCGCTGCCCACAAGGCTATCGGCACCAACAAAAGGCTTACAATTTATTTTCAATTCAAATAAACAAAAGCACAAAGTGTGGTTTCCTTACCTCTGAACTCTGGCATCACATACAGATCCTCCATGTACACCACCCGACCTTTCCATGAACTGTATGTGTAGAAGTAAAGAGAGTAACCAACCTTGGTATGACCTGTAAAGAGATATACATATATGAATCATCTCTGTCAGCTTGATGGCTAAAATAAAATAAAAAAATGACAATACTGTCATAGTTGTTTCTTCAACAGAACTGATTTTGAGAAATTTAGGATTACATCACTTGTTCACCAATGGATCCTCTGCAGTGAATGGGTGCCGTCAGAATGAGTCCAAACAGCTGATAAAAAGTAATCCACATGACTTCAGTCCATTAATTAATGTCTTCTATCCATAATATTGCTTTCTCCATTGAAAAAGTCATCTGGTCTGAATCAGGAGAGAAATCAGAAGCACTGTTTACAAGCAAAAACAGTCCACGCAGCTTTTCACTTCGCAAGACATTAATCCATGGACTGGAGTCATCTGGATAACTTGTGGACTATTGTGATGTTTCTCATTCTGACGGCACCCATTTACTGCAGAAGATCGATTGGTGAGCAAGTGATGTAATGATACATTTCTCCAAATCTGTTTTGATGAAGAAACATCTACATCTTGGATGGCCTGCAGGGTGAGTAAATTTTCATCAAATTTTCATTTTTGGATAAACTATTCTTGAATGAGTAAATGCCGCAACAATATATATATATTGTGGCGATGTTAAAAATGGTGTAGAAAATGCATATATGTAACTGTGAGGAAGTAAAGTCAAGGAGGATAAAATGCCAAAACAAGGTTATGTAACAACTATGTACTCAGGGTAGACGTGACACACATGCTCAAATTAAATAACAAATATGTATCCTAGGGCAGGGCACCGAACGACAGCAGTTTTTATCTTATGTTTTAATAGGGTTGTTCATCCCAGATGAATACTGAATGAAGCTGCCTGGTTCTTTTTTCTCACCCTCTCTGGACTTAAGGTGTTCTGGCACTTCAGCAATGATTGCATGGAAAAAAGGGTTTTTGGAGAAGCCATCCTGCTCCAGAGCTGTAGTAGAGAAATATGTTTGGTATTAGCTTCAATTTATTACTAAAGCAAGTCACACTATTATTTGTTCCAAAATCGTATTTGTATTAAAAAGACCATCAGGCCTACCTTCTTGTGTAATCTTCACCTGGTCAGAAAGTTTCTCATACTCTGCCAATTCCTAGTGTGAAGGATTTGACAACAGAAACTGCTGCAATTCAATTTTGCCTTGGTGACAAGCCAATTTTCGTCACTTTGCAAACATATGAGGCATACGTGATGACAATAATATGGTTACAAATAAAAGAATGACTAATAAGCCAAAAAAAGTTAAGCAAAGTATTTAACTAACATAACTAACAAGCTTTTAGTAATTAGGACCGTTTAATTGATTACGTGACAATAGCCTGTGTAACGTAGCGGTCACGCTACACTCTGATTTTCTGATCTCTTGATTTTCTGACCCCTAGAGTCAAGGTACTCATTCACCATAAGAACTTAATCTTTGTTTCCAAATGCAATGACTTGAATTTTCAAATGCAATGACTTGAATGACAATTAATTTTCTTCATGTTTAAATGAAGAAAGTTTTGAAAACGCATAATTTTGAAAACGGGTTTCACTGTGCAAGTTTTTGAAAACGCCACCGTTATCATTTCCATGTAAACACCCAATATGGAAATCTTTGAAAACAATTTTACTTCTCTACAGGTACCGTTTACTAACAAGGTGACAGTGCCAACTACTGGCCTGACATACGTAATACAACATTTTTGGCAGTTTTCGCGGATGTATAAATGCGAATCGTTTTGAAAACGTCATGTATACGTGAAACTTTTTAAAAACACAAAGGAAAAACAATTGCGTTTTTGACTACATTATTGCCGTGTAAACATAGTCTTATGCTCTCCCATACTCACATAATAACCATTCCCTTCTAATTATGACTTGAACCATTAGAGGACCATCCCAGAAAGCCCAACCCAGTTTTCCAGTCTCTCTAGAAGTATGTGATGATCGACATTGTCAAACGCATCTACACTGTAAAAAAATTCTGTAACATTTACGGTAAAAAAAAAAGGCAGCTGTGGTTTCCAGAATTTTACCGTAAAACAATACAGTAGCAACGTTTTACGGTTTTACGGTTTTAACTTAAATTTACATTTAAATACCGTAATTTCATGAACTCATATAACGTTAAAGGAACACTCCACTTTTTTTTTTTTTTTTTTTTAAATAGGCTCATTTTCCAACTCGCCTAGAGTTAAACAGTTGAGTTTTACTGTTTTCGAATCCATTCAGCCGATCTCCGGGTCTGGAGACTTAGCATAGCCATGTGACCCTGGACCACAAACACAGCACACTTAAGTAGCACAGGTATATTTGTAGCAATCGATTTTTCTTTTTAATATCCTAAAATCATTAGGATATTAAGGAAAGATCATGTTCCTGTGAACGCAGAAAGAGCAACACAAACAACACAAACAGGTCTTTTCAACCACATTATAATCATTATTTCTGTGTTACAGAGATTTTAATAACAGAAGAACTGGGATAAAAGTTTAGAGTTTGGGTATAAACACTTACTGTATACAGTAGCGATCAAAACGAAACTATCTTGTATAGTAACGCTTATCCTCTTCCGCCAGGAGGTGGCGACAACTGCCCGTTTAAAAAAAGTATGTCACTGAATCGTTCATCCAGGAGATTTCAATAGTCAAACAAGCCTTAATGAAGTGAGACACTGACTCCTTCATTGAATGTTTTTTTTTTTTTTTTTTTTTTTAAGTGAATATATGTTTTTAAAAGACTTAAACAATGAACAGTTTGTCAGAACCACTAGTAAATTACGTTATTTTGTTTAGTTTTCTAATCTTTTTTTTTTTCCAGAATCGTGAGAGAATTGTGATCTCCAATTTATTAAAAACAACTGGGATTCTAAATTTATCCAGAATCGTGAAGCTCTTGTTTAAATGTTGTTTATTACTGCATATAATTCATTAAAATGGAAATTTAATTTTATGAAGTTCAAAATGCACCTAGATTTTTTTGCATTTTGTCTTTTTCAGTTGAATAAAAGACTATTTTCCCTATATATTTAATCACTGAGGATTTTTTAAGAAAAGTTTAAAAATCTCGTCTCGTCTCGTTCTAACAGATCTGCTTCTAAACAGTTAAACACACTTTTGAAAAAAGAAGTGGGAATGGTGTCAAGGTTGACGATTTAAGGTGCTGCACTATCTATTCCAAAATTGTGTTATCAGCTGCTTCAAAAACAGACATAGTAGCTTATTTTTGGAATTGTGGTTGAACCTGTCTGACCTCTACATTACTTAAGGATGTGCTAAACATTTGTGAACTACATTTGGTACATTACATTTGGTAATTCTCTTTAATGTATTTGCCCTGATTTAATTCGTTTATCTGTGAAATTTATCTATAGCCTATTTATATTATTTTGTCGTCATTATTTTGTTTTAAGCAGATCAAAATTGTTGTGAACCATGATTGACATGGTAATATTCTTTTATATTGTTTTGACAGTTAAAGCTTGTGCTTTTTTTTTTGTTTGTTTGTTTTTTTTTTGGAGTCCCCGTTTTGTTTGGGGCTGAAAATTGTCCATCCAGTCTGTCAACACTGTTCACGATTCAAAACACACAAAAGTCACGGGTAACAGGTGAAGGCTGCTGCACATTTCTGAGTATCCTAAACGAGTTTGGGCACCTCTGCATTACTTCTTTTTTTTTTTTAATTAGAAACAAAGCATACACATAAATAACAAGACATCCAAATAAAAATAACAAAAAATAAATAAATGAATAAATAAAAATTCGTGCTTACCACAACGTATATAATTTCACTTTCCAATTAATTTTAACTTTTTTAACTAAGCAAATACAGTTGTATCTTTACATTTTTTTACTATAGAAACATTGGAGAGAATCCATATATGAATGAAAATCAATCATAAAAACCTTTAAACAAGGTTTAAAATTATTTATTCTACTTTTATGAAGCGCCACTGTAAGCAGTACAGAGTACTGTAACTCTGTCATCAACAACACTGATGCAATTACATACGTTACACGATAATGAAAGATTGCACATTCTGTCTATGACGTAGCAGATATGTGTTTTTATTCTTCATAAGATTCTAAAATCGTCATAAATGGACGCACGCCTATGACACGTGGACACATCGACTCACCAGTATCATCCACGAGATGTCCTTACAGTCCTCGAGCGTGGCGGCCCTGATTGTGAAGTCCATCCTGTGTTCAATAATAACAAACTGAGCAAAAGAAAAACTCAAACTACACTCTTTCAGTGTTTTCGTAAGCCTGGCCCTGAAGCTGCTGCTGCCTCGGGTGACACTACACTGTTATATTGTGCTTGAATAGTGTAAAATCGCTTGAATGTTCTAACTGGCAAATCTTAAAAAAATGAGATAAGAGTTAATGAAATGATAAGAGTTTTGCGAGGACGCAGCAGTGGCCCGATAGGAGCAGGGACAGATCAGTCAACTGTCCCTTTTCACACTGGCCTGTGGACATCAGATATTCATTACCTGTCCTGGTCAATTGTCCTCTAGCGAGGGCATTTTTGCTCAACTAATGCAAGTCTATGCGAATTTTTTGATAATTATTTGTGACCCTGCACCACAAAACCAGTCTTAAGTAGCACGGGTATATTTGTAGTAACAGCCAAAAATACACTATGCGTCAAAACTATCGAATTTTCTTTTATGCCAAAAATCATTAGGATATTAAGTAAAGATCATTGCTAAGAACTTAATTTGGACAACTTTAAAGGCAATTTTCTTAATAGTTAGATTTAGTTATATACCAGCCAAATATTGTCCTATCATACCCATACATCAATGGAAAGCTTATTTATTTGCTTTCAAATGACACATCTCAATTTCAAAAAACTGACCCTTATGACTGGTTTTGTGGTCCTGGGTCACATTTATACAAAAATTGTGAGTCTTATCAGCTAGAAAAGATATAGCAACAAACTACATTCAGGTCCAAGGACTCTGTCGAGGCTGCATGGTGCTTGTAGCATTAAAGCTCTAGGGGAATATACAGTACAGTATATTCTACAAAAAGTTTAAATAAGAAGTTTAAATAGTAAAACAGTATGTTGGCTTTCTCAAGCTAGCTAATAACTTGACAGACATCAGTGTGGTGGATCAATGAATGCGGAAAAAGGAGAAAGATGTACTCCAGGTGAGTTACAGTAGATGATTAACACCAAACACTAGAAAATCAGTCCAGTCTCCCCAGCTGTAAATGTCAATGGCTGTTAAGTCTTGTGTTGCTTATAATAATGAGGTTGATATCACATAAGCAGTCTTTCAGAATGCTCTCAGTTACATGTAGATGCATACTGTATGCATAGTTCTGGAATGGTAAGTATGAGAGTGGAAGCAAAAAATCACACTACAAAAAACTAGACTACACTGGGCTAGCATATAGACATTATACTGTATATAACACAGATATATAGATGTATAGAGATATATACATATAGAGATCTATATATGTATATAGAGATATATATAAGTTCTACACACGTCTACAGCATATCTAATTTCAGTTTTAGACTGCATATGTAGCCGCCTCATAATATGATCATATAATCAGAATCAGAAAGAGCTTTATTGCCAAGTGTGCTTACACACACAAGGAATTTGTCTTGGTGACAGAAGCTTCCAGTGCACAAACAGGATCACAAGTGACAAGACACAGATAACAGAAATAAACAAGTGATTAGATATATGAAAAGACACAAACAATAGACAAAAAAACGAGTGATTAGAATAAATATGTGAAAGACAATACACAAGACAATATAATGTAAGTACAGATGTTCTATATACAAATTATACAAAGGAATTGAGTGTATATAGTTTCCCTTGTCAGTGTGAGCTCATTAAATGTAAGGCCTACAATAAGTAGGGCCACACGTTTCACAGCCAACACTCGCACCACAAAGTCACTGTTCAACTCAGGGGTGTAAACGGTATTTTCAGAGTTTGTATGCTGCTAAAAATAGATTCGTGGGCTAGTTAGACGGATAGGGTGTGGATGCTTTCAGCTGAACAGTTATATTCAGATTTGCTCTCAGAAACTGGCCTCGTGCCACTTAAAACAGGTCCAGTGTTGAAGTAACGGGCGCTGCTGACTGAACCGTTGTCTGACGCTGACTAACGCAAGCGAGGGGAAAATGCTGCCGTTTTCCATCAGCTACGCATGATCATCAGATGACGTATGTAAGAGATCCAGCCGCATGCAGTGAAACAGTGCCCGCGAATGCGCGCGCTTTTGTCCATTCAATGGGATGAGCGCGCGTGGGTTTCAGATGGAAACAGCTAATTGTGCTCTATCCTTGAGTAGGCTGAATAAACAGGTGAGGGCGAGAAAATCTTGAAAGACCAGACAAAAGCAACATCTTCAGACAAAATACTACTTAAGTTACGCCAATCCTTTATCAGAGCCATCAATTTGTATAGGCCAATCCCAGAAGGCTAATTCTGAGACACTTTAATTAGTTACTTTAATTTCTAACGTTTTAAGTGCGTTTTGTTTTGAATTACGCACAGTTATAACACTGTAGACGCTGGCATCGTGGTTTTTTTTTTAAGTACAACTTGCTTTTTGCTTTGTAAGTACGACAATAGAGAGTTTGCACTTATGTCTCGATTTGGTCAGTTAGTCAGTTGGTCATCCTGGCTATACTCTGCTAAATCATACACAGAAGGACTATTCTATGAGGGGCGCAATATTTTGACAAACTAAAGTTAATAGGTGATAAAGGTATGTACGATCAGTATTAAGATATTAGCCTAATATTTCACCTACCTGACCAGAAGTGATAAGAACAAACATGAATGTTGTCAAAATTCTTGCCAGCCACAAATGCCTTTTGTTCCTTTTGTACTCTTCTTCTTGATTTGTGATAACTTTCAGCAGTCTGCAGTACTCCAAATGTTTTCCCCGGTCCGACCGAATAGTACAGGCCAAAACATGAATATAACTGAGCATTTTCAGCAGCAATAATCAGCAAAATATGCAAGTTTTGTTCAGTTCAGTGGCATTGTTTACGCTCAGTACCGCCAATATGGCCGACTGATGATGGTTGTGAAAACACTCTATTGTATGATTTGTCAGCTCACATTCTTGAGGTAATAGTTGTGCTTTTTTAGGAACCAGTGCGAAAAATTGTGTTAAAAAAAAGTAGGCCAATGTGGAAAAAAAACAGCAGCTTATGTTGTATGTAGTGTATTAAATGAATAAACGAAAGATAAAACTGTCTTCAAGTAAAGTTAACCACAGACCTTTAATTAACTCATAAATACAGCACTGACATTTCAGGCAGTTAGGGATCGAACACATGACTGGAAAACGTTAATTCTCTTCTGGGTTTTAGGGCCACAAACTAAACAGCTGTATTTGTGATTGAAATGTCAAGGACATCACTGACGCAAAAGAGGACCTGTGAGTGATCCACAGTTTTATGAAAATGTTAAAGGTGTGGCAACATGAAAGGAGAAAATTGATTTTTTTTCTTTTCACTGCATCGTGCCTCATTATAGGCTCATTAGTATCAGGTTAGTGCCATGAACCATTATATAACTGACATTAACACTCCTAACTACAGCGCTTAGAAAACTCATGCATTCATGGAAAAATAGCAGCCCTGATGTCACAACCAGTAGCCTCAGACTCTTTTACACACACCTAAAAAAAACTGATGAAAGAACAGAGGCACAGTCACTCAGCACATGAGATGTAAGAACCTTTAAACAGAATTTGATTGATCCAAACATAAGTAAAAAAATATGGATCTTAGTGATATGTTAAGGGTTGCTATTATGCTTTTTCACTTTTTGAACTTTAGTCAGTGTGTGGCGTGTATCTTTGGGCATAAAAAAGATCTACAAAGTTACAAATCTTAAAGTCCACTCCAAAAGAAGATATTTTTTATTTTTTTAAAAAAATCCCTTTTCAGGAACTACAACCAAACGGCTGCTTTGGACTACAACGTTTGTTTTCCGCATGCAATGATGTCACAACGCGGTCCATTAGAATATCATTAAAATAAATCCCGCCCACGGAAATTCAAATTGTTGGAGGGAGGGTAGGGACGAGGTGGGGGATTAGCCTAACTTTAGCGATGCAGCGCAGAGAACCGCTTCAACAAGCCACAGCGCGGTGGATATAAACACAAGCATTGACTAGAGTGGCCGCTTTAGAGCTGTAACGTGCCACAGACATGTACAATACAGGGGGTCGAAACACATGCCAAAGCCGCAATCTACTTCGGTTGCACGTCAGAGCCGTAACACGCAGCAGACGCGTGCAGTGTGTGGTAATAAATTTATTCATCATACAGTGTAGATAACATTAGCTTCACTTATAACGCGAGTGTTTTTTAAAATGCATAAACTTGCATTAGAATAGGCTAGGCTAATCAGTGATGATGTTCTTTGATAATGAAAGGCTGCTTTTAGCTTTATGCTGGAGCTGGTTTCAGGCAATGAAACTAAGTATGTAAATAATTAAATACATTAGCATGATAATATCATGTATTGGCGATCTTGCACGCTGATGATAGGACCCAACACTACTGTAGCGTATTATTTACTCACCCTCCATGCATCCTAGGTGTGTATGACTTCCTTCTTTCAGACGAATGCAATCTGAGTTATATTAAATTTTATCCTGGCACTCCCAAGCTTTTCAAAACCACCAAGCATGAAAGCATGTTCTAGTACACCCCCAAAACAAAAGCATAATAGGACCCCTTTAACAGTCATTGTTAAGCAATATAAAAATAGGCTGAATTTAAATGTAAACAGTACACAAATAACAGTCTACGCCCAAAATAACATCAGCTGAAGGTCCACTTGTAGCCTATATAATGCATTCTCCTCTTGATCTTGTGCAGGGCAGGAAATCGTCTTCTTTTCCTGTTTAGTCTATGACGTGATGACATTCCATTATATAACTGACATTAACACTCGTAACTACAGCGCTTAGAAAACTCTTAGATTCATGGAAAAATAGCAGCCCTGACATCACAACCAGTAGCCTCAGACTCTTTTATACACACCTAAAAAAGAACTGATGGAAGAACAGAGGCACAGTCTCTCAGCACATGGGATGTAAGAACCTTTAAACAGAATTTGATTGATCCAAACATAAGTGAAAAAATATGGATCATAGTGATATTTAACAGTAACTGTTACACAATATAAAAATAGACTGAATTTAAATGTAAACGGTGCACAAATAACAGTCTACGCCCAAAATAACATCAGCTGAAGGTCCACTTGTAGCCTATATAATGCATTCTCCTCTTGATCTTGTGCAGGGCAGGAAACCGTCTTCCTTTCCTATTTAGTCCATGACGTGATGACATTCTTTTTCTGCTACTATAGTATCTTTTTGGGGTGCTTTCATCATTTTAAATGTGGCATGATGAAACTTCAGGCAACTGCATAAAGGTTTTATTTAGATATACACTACCAGTCAAAAGTTTTTGAACAAAGGTTTAAGATTTTTTAATGTTTTTTTAAAGAAGTCTCTACTGCTCACCAATTCTGCATTTATCTGATCCAAAGTACAGCAAAAACACCAAAACTGTGAAATATTTGTACTATTTAAAATAAGTTTTCTATTTAAATATATTTTAAAATGTAATTTATTTCTGTGAACAAAGCTAAATTTTCAGCATCATTAGTCTTCAGTGTCACATGATCCTTCATAAATCATTAAAATATGCTGATTTGCTGTTCAAGACACATTTTTGATTATACTATTATCAATATTTAAAACAGTTGAGCACATTTTTTTAGAATTCTTTGATGAATAGAAAGATCAGATCAGCATTTATCTGTAATAAAAAGCTTTTGTAACATTATACACTATACCATATAAAAGCTTGGAGTTGGTATAACTTTTTTTTGCGAAAGAAATCATAGAAATCAATACTTTTATATAGCAAGGATGCTTTCAATTGATCAAAAGTAATGATAAAGACATTTATAATGTTACAAAAGATTTCCATTTCAAATAAATGCTGATCTTCTGAACTTTCTATTCATCAAAGAGACCTGAAAAAAATCTACGTAGCTGTTTTCAACATAATAATAATAGCAAATCAGAATATTAAAATGATTTCTGAAGGATCATGTGACTGGAGTACTAATTCTAAAAATCCAAATTTGAAATGACAGGAATAAATTATATTTTTAAAATATTCAAATAGAATACAGTTATTTTAAATAATAAAATTATTTCAAAATGTTACTGTTTTTGCTGTACTTTGGATCAAATAAACGCAGGCTTGGTGAGCAAAAGAGACTTCTTTAAAAAAAACAGTAAAAATCTTACTTTTCAAAAATGTTTGACTGGTAGTGTTTCTTTAAAAAAAAAAAATAAAAAATTGTGATCGTATTTTTAAATGAAAAAGTTTAAAGGTTAGCACAGTCTGCTTTAATTTGCCTAGAGAACCTTTATGTAAAATCACTATTATCTGGACAATATTACAGTTGAATCACATTTTTTGTATGTTAAGCCCAATTAATAAACTTCTATCTGTTATGTAACTTAGATCAGATTAAAAAAGGAAATGAGCTCATAATCTAGCTGATGCAACTGAACCGCAAGAGAACTCAAGAGTGAGGAAAAGAAAAAAAATCCCCTTATTCCGTGTACAGGACTAACGTCCCTCTTTCCCATATTAGGAGAAGAACAACTGTTTGTCATCATGCCGTATCTGAGTGAGGAAATAGACTGAGCAAATGTTGCTTGTCTGCGTCCAGACACAGTAAGCATTCGTCATGTGACATTACAGTGGAGCCGGTCAAGCTGTGGCTTTCCAGTATAAGACTTAATATTTTGTTAGACATTAACTGTTTCAGTCATTGAGTGAGCCATTCAAAACCTAACCTACTTCTGCTATTCATACTAAAGTAGTACATATATAGGTAAAACCTTATTCTATCATGGACAGCTCTTATCCACATTACACTGACCTCTAGAAATGAACTGAAATAGCTGTTCTTCGTGGTGTGTTTGAAGCCAAAACAAGCACGTACGTTTTCTAGTACCTGTGTTATTTACACATCCAGACAAACGTGAGTAGAGGCACTCATGGACATAGTGTACACACCTACTCGTGCCAACAAGAAAGAACATAGAGGGATTTATTTTAGATAATGTGAGTGCTGTAGTGTGTTAGCACTGTTAGCTATGTACATTAAAAAACTTTTCTAATGAGTAAAAAAACAAGAACATGAAATGAAAGCCTATTATTTGCTGATTGTTTCACAATTTTGACAGAAATGACCACATTTTAACTAAAAATTACCCTGAGTATTATATTAATTGGTGCTGACATAAAGATTTGGCATTATTTTGTTATTAATATTCTTTAAACAAACATGTTTTTGAGTAATCTAGTTGTAGGCTCCACATTTGGTTACACAAACATTTAACAAAACATTCATCTAGCATGGCGTTGTAATCTTACATTTAATTTAACTTGTGTTTGTGTTTTGTGTTTTTGTCACACAGCGTGTAAGTATTAAACTAAGTTCTCTTTCATCTCTTATTGCGCTGTTTTATTGGGGGGGGGGGTAAGTTTAAAAAGAAACAAGTTTGAAACTATAAATACAACATACAGGTGTCCCCAGAATGTGTCTGGGAAGAACACACTGTTTTCGTGCATGTCTCTTTAAATGCAAATGAGCTGCTCCCCGCCCCCTTTTTCAGAATAGAATAGAACTGTGACTTTACAGCTCTTACCTCGGATACTCTGCTAAAAAAAACATCTGTTTGGTTTTGATTATCATGTGTATTGCGCTGAAGTGATGTGTTTTGATCCATATTAGTTTAAACTTCTGATATAGGGTTTTCTGAGCGCACACATCCGAACCAAGCGCACAGAAAGCGGCTGTCACACGGCATGTGAGTACTAAACTAAGTTCTCTTTCATGTCTTATTGCGCTTAACCTGTCAAATACACACAAGTTTTTGTTAAAAACACACAGGAGTTACAAAAATAGTTGGTTATGTTGGTGAAGGTAAACAGCTGGGAAAAAAATTGCATGTTTATACTAGATCTGTGTGGCAGCATATACAGTAAATAAATCAATAAATCCATTGCTTTCTTGTTTCCTCTGAGGCTGGGACTCTAAATAGTGTTCTGTGCTCGTCTGTGCAGGCAACGACAGAACAGTTAGCATGCTTTGCGTGAACTTTTGCCATGGCATTAGAATTGGTACACCGTTGTCGCTTGCGAAAACTAAATAGCGGCACCGTGGGTGGAAACATGTAGATTAAGGGGCGGTAATATCATAAAAAGATCCCCTGACTATGTCACGGGAGGAGCGAAATCTGACGCTCTCATTTTTTCATATGCTTGCAGAAGGCGGCTTACCAAAACAAAGTTATTGGGTTGTCCTTTTTTTCATGTTTTCTGGGTTGATGCACTTGGGACCTGATTATAGCACTTTAACATGGAAAACTTTAAGGGTTGTTTTGTCAGCTAAATCTAGCACGGTATTTGTCATGTTTGATTAAAAGTAGACTGTTTATGTCTGTTCTATAACATTAGATGATTTATTTATACTTATGCTTTAACTGGGTTAATAGAAGCTCATCTAATTATGCAGTAGGCCTATATCAGACAATTGGATTGATGTTATCCTAATGATAAAACTCCATGCCTGCAGGTTACTGTAAGGTTGTGAACTGCAAGCACATTACGTGGGATATGCTGCATAAATTGTCACAAGTAATTTAATAATGCTGTTTATGGCTCGCTCGTATGTTACTAAATTTAGCAGCAGTGCTTTGTCAGAGGTGATACAGATATTCCTGCACGCAGCAGTCTCTGAATCTGCGACAGCAGACAGTCAAGTCCAGTACTTCTAAATGTCTTATTGTTCCAAATATATTTATATCATGTCATCCCTTCTGTACTTGAATAATGGCTCTCAGTCTTCTAGTACTATTTTTGCCCTTTGAAGAAGTTTTTTTCCCCTCACTTTATTTTGATTTTCTCCAACTCAGCTGATTACACAATACAATTACAGATCAAGAATAACTGCAGAATGATTGATGACATGTATATGTACTTATTTCTACGCACATAAACAACATCAACATCAACCATCAAAAAAGGGTATTGAATAATAATATTACAACATAATGATTTTCAAACAAACAGATAAATGAATAAATAAATTAATAAATAGATAGAAGGTCATTTTAAAAACAACAACAACAACAACTGGTCATCCAAACAAATATCCACATTAACATCACAGGTATAAGAAAAAGATGCCCAAGATGAAGTAGACTAATAATCTATAGCCCTTTGAAGAAGTTTAGGGAGGTTTATTAAACAGACAGTAGTTAGTATTATCATTTTAAAATGAGGTACATTAACTGTTAGAATTTGGAGTTTCTCCAAATCGAGTATAAAAAGTGCAATATACTTGTGAATGACATCTCTCACTATTTCATTTGAATCCCATTTGTTATTCTAATTATTTGTTATTGACCTCATTATGATTAATCATCATGACTTAGCACTAGAAGAATGTATTTGTGCATGTTAATTAATATTCACTGTGAAACTCAAAGTTTCACACAGTCGCTTATCTAAAGCAAGTTAAACCACTTTAGCTCAAGCATAGCAAACTAAACTTTCATAACACCCTTAGGCAACATCAGCCAGGATCGACTTAATAATATGTGGCGCTTTGGATCAAACATCTGCTTAATGGTTACTTGATTACAAGAGAGATTAAGAAAAAAATGTACAGTTACGTCAATCACATTTTGGTCCATTAAAAATGTCTCCTTTTTAGAGTTGGCGCTGCCTGCTTTTTGAGATTTTCTTGTTTTTGTTGGAAAGGTTTAGTTTGGGCCTGTGAGATAAGATATGGAGGCTTTCGGAGAAAAGTGGGTGGTTACTCTGATTACTTAGATGTTGAGTTGAAGAAACAAAGCAGAAAACACTTTTTATGCTTTGCTTCGCTGAACTTCTCAGACTCCACAAATAGCAACCCCACCCCTAAAAAAACAACAAACCTTAATGGTCATTAGATTAAGATCACATCTATCACCAAAAAGATCACAGCTATGACAAAGTTTTATCCAGAAATGGATGTATTTATTTTTATACAGCAGTTGGTATTAAATTAACAATTTTTTGCACACACGATGCCTTACTTGCTCATTGCCATCCTACTGGCAAAAACCTGAAGTGGCTTACGTCAAATGCTTTACCCGTGACAATTGTTCAGTTATTCCTGCTTTGGCACTGTGCAGTGAACCTGGCACACCATGTTTTTCATGTTGGGTTTACTTGAAAGGCAGTGTGTTTGTACTGAATAAATTGGACTCGTTGTGTATTTAGAGTATGTGTGTGTGTGTGTGTGTGTGTGTGTGTGTGTGTTTTGTTGGAGGGGGGTTGGTTGGTGGCGTCACTAGCAGTTGTATAATAGCATCGCTGTGCTACCAGAGCTACTTTGGTGGGTGTGTCTCCCAAACCTCCCATTTGCTGATTACACAGGGGCTCAGTGTTCCTTTCTCAGTCCACACATATGGTATGAATTGACTCAATTTACTTTGACCTCTATTGAAAAACCAAGAAAACTAATTAAAACATCAAAAATATAAAAAAGACATCCCATATTCTTCCTTTAGAGACTCTAGTCTCAAAGAACCAAGATTTACTACTTAGTTGACAAAATTTCACAAAACCAGACTGGTGAAAATTGTGTTCACCAATGTGAAGTGGACTAGAAAAAGATAAATGTGTACAGCACGGAAATAATATCATACAATAATATATAAAACAACAGTAGTGTAGCATTGAGAAAGCACAGCATAACTATCAGTGCAGGAGATGCAGTGCAAACTACACTCTTAAAAATACAGGTTCTTAATTGGCATCAGTGGTTCTATGAAGAACCTTGAACGTTCATGGAACCTTTCAAATGCAAAAAAGATTCTTTAGAATTTTTAAATGTTCTTCAAAATGGTTCTTTTAGGAACTGTTCACTGAAAGGTTCTTTAGGGAACCAAAAATGGTTTGTCTATGGCATCACTGCAAAAACATCATTTTGGAACCATTATTTTTTAAGAGTGTATAAACAAATTACAGCCTGTTTGCAAAACAGTGAGCTGCAATAAGCCATGCAGTGTCATCCAAGATGTTCATTTCTTTCTTTAGTCAAAAAGAAATTAAGGTTTTTTAGGAAAGCATTCCAGGATTTTTCTCCATATAGTGGACTTCAATGGTGGCCAATAGATTGAAGGTCCAAATTGCAATTTCAATGCAACTTCAAAGGCCTCTACACGATCCCAGTCGAGGAATAAGTGTCTTATCTAGCAAAATGATCTATCATTTTCTAAAAAAAATTGCATGCTTTTTAACCACAAATGCTTGTCTTGCACTAGTTCAACTTCACGCATTATGTAGTCACTGTTGGAAAGGTCACATGCAAAGAAAGTCAAACACCCTTTACAAAAAAGGTAAAACAACAATGTTGGATGATTTTGAAGTTAAAGGAGAAAATAAGATGGAGTTTTTCACCCTACTCTACCTTTTTGAACTTAAGTACACAGACCAAGAACTAACCATGCATAATATTTCCAACGTGATTAGGTAATACGTGAAGATGCATGCGCAATGCAGAGCTAATGCAAGATGAGCATTTGTTGTTAAAAAGTTTATTTTTTAGAAAATGTCCGATCATTTCAATGCTATCTCACGATCAATTCGTATGTATTTTATGAGGTGGCTAATTCGTACGACCTCACTCCTACTTTTGTACGATCTGTTGGTTTAGGGGTAGGTCATTCGTACGAATTCATACAAATTAGGGAACTTGTAAAATATGTACGATTTAGCAAAATTGCACAAACTCGCATGAGGTCATACGAATTACCCGCCTCATAAAATATGTACGAATTGCAGTGAGATCTGGTTGATTATTTCACTAGATAAGACCCTTATTCCTCTGCTGGGACCCTTTGATGCTGCATTGAATCTGCATTTTGGACCTTAAACCCGTTGGCCACCACTGACGTCCTGTATGGAGAAAAACCCTGGAATGTTTTCCTCAAAAACCTTAATTTCTTTAGACTGAAAATAGAAAAACATGTCTTGGATGACATGGGGGTGAGTAAATTATTCTGGAAGTTTATTCTGGAAGTGAACTAATCCTTTAAGTGATTTGCTCTGGCACAACGATAATAGATAGGATACCTTGTTAAATTCTTCAAGTGATGCATCACCTCCATATGGGAGTTGACAAAGCAACTTTCGTTTTAATATAGCCAAGATTACTAACCACTAGATTAGTCACTCCACTAACTAACTTTTTGAAGGTTGTTTGCTATGCATTGGTGTTAATTTGCTAAATTATCTCATGTTTGTCATTCTTGCAGTTGCATCAGTTGTCTATACAGTCACGTTTGGGCAGTCTTTGTAGCTCCAGTAGAAAGTGTTTCAACCTTCTGATCAGTCATGATACTTTTGGGCCTGGTTTCACAGACAAGGCTTAGACTAAGCCACGCCGTAGTTCGATTAGGACATTTAAGTAATTTTTAAGGTGCCTTAGAAAAAAAACATTACTGGTTTGCATCTTGAGACAAAACACAGGCACTGGCATGTTTAAGATCAATCAAGTTTCCTTCAGTTAAAACAGCTCAGACTTAAATTTTAGTCTGGGACTTAGTTTAAGCCTCGTCTGTGAAAAATGTAGATGAAAAGCTTCTGTTATACATTTAAATTATCCTTTAAGGAACATGGAGGTCATCTTGGTTAAATTGAGTGTTTTAAATTTGACCTTGAATTTATAAGAGAATACTTATTAGGCTACACACTCCTGAATGTTTTGTCAATAATTTGTTTTTATACTCACATTGTATCACCTGTATGTGCAAGTAAGCATACACCAGTCATGGTGAGCCTGCAAAAAAACTACTAAATATAGTAACAAACATATGCAGGTGTTTTGTTGCCTTATCATTTTTTTATATCTACAGCAAGCTTGTCATCATTTGATGCTATCTGTACTTATGATTTACATATCCACTTCACAACCCGTGGCATTTACTTTCTCCCCCCACTGGCCGTGCGCACAGTTACATTGTCTTCTTTGTCCCTGGTGAATCTTATTTTAGGTACATCGCTGACGCTTTCTTGAGGGCTGAACTTTGCCCACACCCTCTTCATACGCTTCCAGCATTCGTTAACTCGGTCTCCTCATGGTTGTCTCACATCTCCCCGCGGAGGCGTGCCTACGCCGCTCAAATACAGCGTTGCAGACGCTCGCCTGACTCATTCGGTTTGTCAGAGCGTACAGTGAGGTAAGCAGAGCCGCGCTGCCCACGCCAAAGATAACATGCGATTTTCTCGTACCATACTCACCCCCGACATTGTGAAACAACGCGTTCGTCTCGGTGTATCGTGAAGCGCCACTACCGCTACAATTTCGAATTAGGTTCTAAAAGTTTTACGAGGTGACAAAAGCTACGACGGTTTGGACGTGTATTTTCCATTCAGCTGTTTGTGGAGCACGCATGATTTACCTGTGCCAGACCAAAAGCGAAGATTGCATGAAAGGTGAGAGTCCTTCAGTGACAAATCTTGTATTTGAAAAGGTGGTCGTGAAATAATTTATTAAGTTGTACAAGTTTAAGATTGTTTTTTTTTTTCTTCAGTTTAAATATTTTATAGTTGTGTATTAGACTTTCTTAATGAGCTGTGAACTAGTGATGGATGTCTACCAGGCTCATTAGTCAGCTGAACAAATTTTGTCTAAAATAAGGGTTTATTTCATGTTAATGTCATTTACTGCTGTTAAATTGCTATTTAACCATTTTACCTAGTCAGAGCCACAGTAAAACCAAGGTAGAAGAAGAGCAAGCAATTTTAGGCATATTAAACTAAGCAATATCAGTATTGGCATCAACAATGTCAGTCAACCACTATGAAGTAATTGCACTGGCTTGTAATGATTAACTCTTGAAGAGTTGTGGATGACCATATGAGGACCTCTGAGTAAAGGTAAAGATAGACTCTTAGTTAAAGCACTGTTTTTGTTGTTTGTTTGTTTTGCTTAAGGTTGACTGCAAAAAAAAAAAAACTTGTCTGTATTATTAGTCTGCGTCTATGAGATAGCAATCAGAATTGTTTTACATTTACGCCATCTGTATTTGACTATGAATGTTCTTATCGTGAGTGTGTCTTTCTAAAGCAAATGAGGCAACATAAAACGCATTGGACGAATTTTGCGATTATCCAACTTTAAATGTGTATACCATTTCAGACATAGTTCACAAAACACATTTTGGTTCTAATGCTCACAAAGGTATTCTAACGGAAAGGTCATTTCCTTACAGATGTGCTTTTTTTGTGTGTCTGTTTGTTGCCTGTAGATCAAATCAGTCTGGTTTATTTCATGTTTGCATTTTTCACATAACACTCTATTACACACCATTGTCTTTTGGACAAGAAATATTTTGAAGTTGGCGGGATGTCGTCTAAAGCTGTTTCCTGTAGAAAGTTTCTCCTCAACAATAGGCATCTGGGCTAAAAACAGTTGGAGGTCCGAGCAGTGACCAACTTCAGAAGCATTTGGGGATGCTGAAATAATGGGCCTGAAAAAAAGAGAGCGGAAAAAATAAAATGCAACACAATGGTATCGGCCACATGGCCAGTGCAATGTGGGAATAAAAGTGAGATGTTTTTGGGAACACGAGACAAAAGAAAAAAACAGCTGCAAGTTTTACATAACTTCTGCAATGCAGAGCTTCAACACCCTTCTGTGCATTTAGACTTGACCTAATGAGGCGCTCAAGGGCATGTTAACACGGGTTTGTTCAAATACATTTTTGAAATGGGTGATGTGCATGTTTCAACACACAAAGTATATAATTAAGGGAAATGTTTGAGCTAGGCGGTGAGAAACAGGGTAAGGAACTTTTGGCAAGGTCATATAGTATAGACAACTTGGGATGCATGATACCATAGTGAGAATGTTAGATATTTATTTCTCAGTACCAGTATGGAATATTTACATGTCATGCTCATTTTTGATGCAATTTTTGTCAGTCCATCCCCTTTTTTTAAACATAAAATCTTACGAATAAGCACCTTCCAAATGATGTAAAGTTAAACATTGCTAATCTGAAGTGGACAATTACTTCTTGGTGTCTACACACGTTATTTATTGTCCTTTTTCCAGCAGAGTGTCTCAGATGACTCGCAGGTGACAGACGTTCTTCCACTCTTGCTAGAAGCGAATGTGGCCTGTTTAATATTTGAAGCTCCTGTGCAGCATGCAGGAGGAGACAATGCATAAGTGTGTGTTAATGCTTGACTGAAACCGATCCTATCCTGAGATCTTGGGTGTGGGTTTATTCATAGCCATTTTCCACGAAGAGCTGACAGACAGTTGCAGACAGATTACTGCATAAGTACATAATGTTCTGGGTCATTTTATGCTTAAACATTAAGCTAGTGTGTAGCTGAAAACATGAAGAGAAAAGTAACACTTGGACCACACAAGTAAATGAGCATGCCTTCTTTCTCTTTCTTCTTTGCTTCAGATCTCAAGGCTGTACTCAGTTGTGCCACACTGGGAGGCTTACTGGACAAGCAGGAGAAGCATCCCTGTGACTCCAAAAAACTGTCTCCGCTTCTATCATCTCCCACGATGGCCCTGGCCTCATTTCATCTGATGCAGACTCTAAAGAACTCTCCGGCGGCTCTGCGTCGACGATTCCGTCGCGACCGAACGGAGAGCCTGTCTCACGGCGATCCCCTCTTCAAGGTGCACTACCTCGGCACCAAGAAGATCTTCTCCCTGGACTTGGAGCAGGCGGAGGACGCCATTGATCGACTGTTGGACGGGGCTCCTGGGAAGCTTTCTAAAGATCACGCCCTGGTAGTCCGACCCCGATATGTTGAAGTTAAAGAACTGAGCACCGGAAGACAGCTCACAAAGACCTACTTGCAGGATATTGCATACTGTGCTTCGCACACGGCCAGACCCAATGTGTTTCTGTACATCTGCAGACAGCCCGGTCAGCAGCTGCAATGCAGAGTGTTCTGGTGCAGTCGGGCAGAAAGGGCAAAGGACATGACCGCATGCCTGGCGATGTCATTTCAGCGAGCGCTCAATGACTGGCAAGGTGGATGTGCCACGTTGCCGCAAGTGGAAGGGATTGCTAAAGAGCCAGAGATTCCTGGTACACCCACACCCAAAGGGTCAACGTTGCCAGCTAGTTTGGGAAAAGGTGAGTTGAAGCAGGACAAAGTGGAGACAGACTGGCCAAGGCATTGGTTTGATTCCTAAGAAATGCATGTTCTGTTTTTCTGTTTCAGAGTTGTAACTGTCTTTATTCTATGTGTTTCAGTCCGATGGAAGAAGAGGGGGTCGGTGTCCCGCAGTCCTCTCCGTGCCATTTCCAGAAGAGGTTCTGCCAGTGACAGCTGGCATTGATGGTCTCCATCCCACCCTGAACCTTGTCCACATTAATTTTGTGATGCTTGGGAATTTCCAGCATGGAAAGTGAGGAAAAGGACAACCACACCTAGAACTGGTGGAACTTTTGAGCATTGATAGAGTTTGTGACTCAAGTCTGAAGTTTGAGTTTATGGATTTACCAAAGTGATAGGTTTCCAGACTGAGAGGTTCTTTGGTTTAGGAAACTGATGGGTTCATGCTGGTTTAAATTTCGTCTCGGGGTTAAGAGACAAAACCAAAAGTGTTCATCTGAGCTGAGCTGGTATCTGGTTTTGAAGACTTGTATGTATCACAGAGTTGAGTTTTTCCAGTCAGTCTCCTCTGTGTACAGTACATGTCTGGGTAGTTTGTAAATGTGACTGATGAGCAGTGAGATAGTTTTTGTTTGTATTAGAGGTGTCAGGTGAGGATCTGTGTGGGAAGTGGGTGGATGTATGATGGTAAACAGTCGCAGGACCAGGACGTCAAAGCAAGCGCTTTGAAAATGTGTTTCTATCCCAAATGCATAAAGCAAGCAATGCTTTTTATGCTGTAAATGGCATTTTAAAGACAATCAGTTTTATTCTAAACTACTGTATGCTTTCACCTGCTCTTTTTCTCCATATGGCCAAAACTTCCACACATTGTTAACTGATGATTGAATTAATATTACACCCTCAATGTGTCCATCATTCATGGTTTATTATTTACTGTGTATTTGTAAACCGACTTGACAATCAGCGCTCATTGTAATTTGGCAATTGAAAAGTGAGAGGTACTGATTCTTCTTTCTGGTTGGTCTATCATAGCCATATCCTGCTTTGCTTGGTTCTACCTCAATTTGCCATTTTTATTTAGAATTTGAGTGGTTCAAGCTTTGAACTTGATTCGTAGGTTCTAATTCCAAACAGATAATGAAGAAACGAGTTAGTGGTATTGCTGTGTGCTCTTAAAATGAGAATATTCTCTATGCACCTGCATTCCAGCAGTTTCTAGGCTTTTCTCTGTAACTGCAAGTTGTTTTACTACATCAGCCCATTTTTTTTCTAAAAATAAAAAAGCCAGCTTAGCCACTGTCTCCAGGCAACAGCTTATGACATCGGAATGCTGACTGATTCAAAGGTATGCTTCCATAGAAAGACACGTCCTTGAAAAAGCAGCATTTTCATGCAGTTATAAATCGCATGGAAGCATTTTTAAGTGGCCTGTTCACATAAACCAAGTATTTTAAACAAGGACACCCTGCTTCGCATGACTGGAACAATAGTACAATAGTACAAAAAGTTGTCCAGCACCATAAGTGGCTATTTCCTTCACACTTACATACGCTCACTAAGAACTGCTTTTTATAACAATAATATACAGTCAGTGTCTCACGGTATTAAAAATTCTGCCTGATGTGTTAGGCCAATTACATCAAAGGATTTTTTTTTTTTTTTCATTTTATCCTTATGGATTTTATTTAAAGTCGTATTAAATCGTATCTCGCACTACAACGACCTCAGATCTGTTGTTGGATCTGTTCTGTCTGCTTCATGAGGTGTTTAATGTTCTATGAATGTTCTTGTACCTTATTTTAAACCGGTTTTTGTGTACATATTTAAATATGAAATGTATTTTACGAAATATTAAACTTTTTATACATGAAACATTTGTGTCTTGTATTCTATTAATTTATTAAGCACACAAAAGACATCAAGAACTTAAAAAGCCTGTTGATACTTGACTTTCAGGATAGATTAGGTCCTTAAAGAGGGAGTAGTTTGTGAGTAAGTCATGGGGCGCAAATCTTTTAATGCGAGGGATTAAAATACTCTCGTCTGATTTAGTAAGTTTCTCAAAAACGTGAACGTGGTTTGCAAAAACATGACATGGCTGACATTTAGAAGCTTACAGGCTAAAGCTGTTTTTATTAAACCTCTTTGTACACAAATTAATGGTCCTCAATATCAAAAAGTAAATAATTAACTTAATCCAGAATTGTAACAAATTAACCATTCGTTTTAGGCCAAATTGTTTAATACCATTGGATGTTGTTCATTTTTCATTTGGTGGGTAAAGGACTTGGAGTCCTGTCGCTGCCTTGAAACCTTTGGACCTCAGAAAGACTTTGGAAATGAAGTCGTCTCAGTGGCTTCAGCTCTTCCACAACTAAAAAGCAAAGTAGAGGAAACATTAGAGGATGATAGTTAAACCTAGCCTGACCAATAACCAATGTAGCTCTATGCGAAAAATAAGTGATTCCGTGCCACGGCGAAACGAATATAGGCAACTGACACAGGATGTATGAAGCAGGCCTAAGAATTTACTGTGTTTAGACTTCTGTATTGTTTTTTTACTCACACCCCTTATCGTATGAGCACAATGACAAAAGAACATTCCAAATATTTGGATCCTAGATTTCCCGGACTCCAGTCTTTCAAAGTAACTAGAGCTCTGTGCTCACCCAGATCATAGAAGGGTTCCTCTCGGCTTCCCTGAACCACAATCATCTCCAGGAAATTCAAGAGGGCCCCAGTGACCAGGAAGCGCTCTGGGAGGGACAGGGTTTGGAGGTAGCGCATGTCCAGAGAAAAGGGGTTGTCGGGAGGCGGCATGGTGCACAGTCCTACAAGCTCACTCACTACGTCCCACACATGAGTTCCTACAGGGCAGATAACAGACTTGTGTGTTATGTAAGAGCCTTGTAAAATTTAAACTGCAGGTGTTTGATTACTATGGTTTATGGTAACACAAAATATATGGATATACAACCACCAAATACCACTAGTTGTATGTATAGTTATACATAATCTTTAACCTTGTTAAAAAAAAAAAGAAAAAAAGATTTTAAAAGTTTTCAAACTTTGACCCAAGCACATAAAGAAAGTGTACACGACCAGTCAAAAGTTTTTGAACAGTAAGATTTTTGAAGAAGTGTCTTGCTCACCAAACCTGCATTTATTTAAAGATTTATTTTTTGGGGATTTTACCTTTGTTATGAAAGAACAGATCAGAAGTGACAGAAAGCAAAGTGGGAAAGAGAGATGGGGGTGGGATCAGGAAAGGTCCTCGAGTTGGGATTCGAACATGGGACACCCGGCGCGCAACGGCGCTGTATATCGGCGTGCTGCCCACAAGGCTATCTGACAAAACTGCATTTATTTGATCCAAAGTACAGCAAAAACAGTACAATTTTGAAATATTTGTGCTATTTAAAATACCTGTTTTCTATTTTAATATATTTAAAAGTTATTCCTTTGATCTCAAGGCTTAATTTTTAGCATTCAGAAATTATTCTAATATTCTGATTTGCTGCTCAGAAAACATTTATTATTTTTCAGGTTTCTTTGATGAATAGGAAGTTCAGAAGAACAGCATTCTTTATATAGAAATTTTTGTAACATTATAAATGTCTTTATCATCATGTTTGATCAATTTAAAGCATCACTGCTAAACAAAAGTATTATTTCTATAATTTTTTATCAAAAAAAAATTATATTAACTCCAAGCTTTTAAATGGTATAATGTATAATGTTACAAAAGCTTTTTGTTTCAGATAAATGCTGATCTTTGGATCTTTCTATTCATCGAAGAATCCTGAAAAAAAAATGTACTCAACTGTTTTAAATATTGATAATAATAATAAAAATGTTTCTTGAACAGCAAATCAGCATATTAGAATGATTTCTGAAGGATCATGTGACACTGAAGACTGGAGTAATGATGCTGAAAATGTAGCTTTGATCACAGGAATAAATTACATTTTAAAAATATTCAAAAAGAAAACAGTTACTTTAAATAGTAAAAATATTTCAAAATGTTACAGTTTTGGCTGTACTTTGGAGAGCAGAAGAGGCTTCTTTAAAAAACATTAAAAATCTTACTGTTCAAAAACTGGTAATGTATATAATAAGACTGTGAAAATATGGTAAATTAAAGTGTAAGATGGTAAAAAAAAAAAAAGGCATTTAAAAATCTTAAAACCTTGGGATGTTGAAACCCAGTCTGTGATGGACTTCAGCTTCATTGGTGTATCTTTGACTAGAGTATCAGTTCCTCCAACATTTACTAGGCGTTCATGATTGGATCGAATCCAGGCATAAGGTTGCCCATACTTGGCGTAGCCGGCTAACAGGAACAGGGTGCAGTTCATTTCCTGGAGCGAAAAACAATCTTTGAGAGCCTTGACTACCTCATTTTTGTCTTAGTATCTTATAGAAAGCTCAAAAGTCAAAGAGGAAATATTGTATGGAGAACATAAAATATTTTGAAAATTCATTCAAAATATTTTGCCATTACATTTTAAAATGACAGTTATTTCAGATTGTAATAATATTTCACAATATTAGTATTTTTACTGTTTTTGATCAAATAAAGAGATTTATTTCAAAAGCTTAAAAACCTAAAAATAATTAACACATAAAACCCCCAAACTAATAAACCCATTTAAACCCATTCAAACCTAAACTAATTAACATTACCTGTGCATTTTAAGATGAGTAACATTCTTAATATGTGAATTTGGCACTGTTGATGATACTCACAGGAACAGCAATCTCTCTCTCACTGGGTGAGGCTGGGAGAAGATGAGAATCAACATTCCTGTAAGTGAGTAATAAAAATAATTGATATACAGCACTTCATTTATAATTGCTACAATCCAAGGATATTTTTTCCTCCACCTGCTGGGAGTTTGTTGCTGTGTGGCGTCTGGCGTCTCTTGTATTTCTTGTGAAAGTGGCACGTCTCCTGTTAAAGGCGAGCTGGCGTAGTCGCTGTCCAGACTGTAACTGCTACTACAGGTTGAGCTGGTGAAGTTGGAGGCCACAGACACGGCGAACCCAGGTGAACGCCATCTCTGTCAGCAAAGAAACACGTTGGCATAAGATATAACTGTCACTGATAAAGCAGCACTTGAGTTTGATGTTTCCAGAGTATGTTGAAAGATGTTTGAGGCTGTGCTTTATGACTTAACATCTCCAAACATCTTCTCAAACACAGTTATGTATATTAAAATGTCTGAGAGAGAAGATAAAGAAACAAACAGCCCACCAAGTCATCATTGACCACAGTCAACAGAAGCTCCTCTCTCCCTCTTAGCCAGGGCTGAAAATAATGGAAGCCCTACAGACAGACATAAAAGACAGTGACATGAGCTTTAATGTTTAACTTTTAATTAAACATGTGACCATGGACCACAAAACCAGACTTAAGTAGCACGCGTATATTTGTAGCAATAGCCAACAAAACATTGTATGGGTCAAAATGATTGACTTTTCTTTTAGGCCACAAATCATTAGGATATAAAGATCATGTTCCATTAAGATATTTTGTAAATTTCATAATGTAAATATATCAAAACTTAATTTTTGATTCGTAATATGCATTGCTAAGAACTATATTTGGACAACTTTAAAGACGGTTTTCTCAATATTTAGATTTTTTTGGAACCTCACCCTCAGATTCCATTTTTTTTTTTTTTTTTAAATAGTTGTATCTCGACCAAATATTGTCCTATCCTAACAAGCAATACATCAACGGAAAGCTTATTTATTTAGCGTTCAGGTATAAATCAGGTATAAATCAATAAAAAAGACCCTTATGACCGCTTTTGCGGTCCAGGGTCACATATGAAACTGTACACACTGTAGTACTGCTTTAGTAACAGCCCACCTGTAAAGAACCCAGTATTGCGAGCTCCGACAGGAAGTTCTGAAGTCTCGTCCTTTGTTCTTGTTCCTGCATCTTTCACAAAGGCAAAATAGTTTATATAATTAGTTGTTTTAAACAATACATACTTACATAACAACAAATTGTTTGTGACCTTCTAATGTTGAATGAACAAGATTTGATGAAGCCCACATATGCTGAAGGCTCATCGCTTCGTTACTAGGCAACGGCAGCTAAGCCTGTCATTGCTAGTAATGGGTTGAGGAGAAAAAAACCTTTTGCATTTAATACGTGAATTTACAATTAATAAATTAATTTTCACCAAACACATTATCATAATACGACTTCTGCAACACCGTTTACGACTGTCAAACAAAATCTAACCCATTATTTACCAGCGCAACTGGAAATTTGAGTATAAGCGCATTATTAAGCATGCAGTCAAAAGAGCATTTTCATATACTTACGCCAGAACTCATGTTTACATGTACACTGACAAACAATCAAACCAATTTGCTATAATTTAGATGCATTGAGCAAATCAATGCAAGCACACTGTCACGCCTATTTCCACATCCACTTCTCTGTCTTCCCCCTCCTGCAATGCATTGTATCACTTTTTTGGAAAATTAATAATGCGAGCAATAGATTGTTATCCTAATGTTTTCCTCCACGGTTTTAAGAGTTTCGGAAATTAGGTCTTATTTCGTATTTCTCGCGCTGATCATTGTGCAGATGTTTCTGTGGCGCGCAAGGGATCATCTGCGTGTTTGCTCTTACGGAAAAACGTAAAATATCACATAACGGCTTAATCATACTGGGATTTGTGGAGAGTAACATTTAACACATCATTTAACACCACGATTTAATAGCCAATGATACGAAGAATTAAGAATTATGCAATGTTTATGTAGCTAAATGTAATAGCGCAGTGGTCAGGCACTGTAATTTAGCCGAAACAGCATAACAAGGTTATTATTTGCATTTAGCCAGGTCATCACTTACTGCCTAATAGCCACAGTTAACTGATTAAATGAAGAAATTATACAGAATTAATGCTTATGAAACTGTGGTTTGCCTGTCTCAGATGGGTTAGGCTGGGGTTTAGATGGTTGACCTGGTGGTCTCCCAGCTTGGCCAGATAACATGTGCCCAAAACCACTCTAAAACCATCAAACCAGACTTAAAATTTTTCTCATGTTGTATGATCATTTGTGTCCCACTACTAATACTGCCTGTGCCAATAAATTGGTGACTTGTACATGTTCTTTAATTTCTTTAGTTTAATTTCTTTACTTGTACATGTTCTTTAACGGTTTCATCTGTTTATCATAAAAGGTCAATCATTACTTCATATTTAATTTCAGCACATTAATCAATCCCACATAAATTTCAGGTTCACAAAAAAGGACATAATCTGTAGCTGTTGAATTTTGTGTTGACTAGAAATCAGTTGTGGACAGACAAATGACTCACTGCATATATCAAGCTAAATGATGTCACGCCACCCTGTTGCCCACAACAGGAAGTGAACACAATAGCAGGCGCACAATGCTGCCAGAAGAGATTCAGTGGAATGTGTATTGTCTACAAAAACACTCTGGGACAGAACACATTATGTACTTTCTGTTTTAATAAGTCAGTGATCTTATTAATTGTTCTGCAGTAAAACCAAATGCTGCACCAACGTAATGATGTCAGTGTTTCACTTTTAGTCACTTCTCAGAATATAATATATATATATATATATATAAAAAAAAAAGTGTGACATGAGATCACTGTTTCTCATTATAGCTTGTGATAGTTTCTTCCTCTTTCTCACATGGGGGCTAGTTTCAGATAAAAATTGCTTCATCTTCTGACATTTTAGTTTTAAAAAATTATGAAACGTTTAAATATGAACTCACTCTGTTTTATAGTGTTACATCTGTTCATTTAAGTGTGCATGGTTCACAGCTCAAAGCTGAGCCCACTTCCTGTCTGACAGTTTAGCTGACAGCATTATGTTCTTTTCTTGTATATGGCTAAACTGTGCTTTTTAAACACTATCTATGGACATCCTGTGAAGATTACATAGCCTTAAAAACGTATTCAGCCTTTGTTTAATGAATTGATCAATATAAATAATTCACTTCTGGACCTTTAGTGTAAGAATCTTTATAACCGAGAAGTACAGTATGTCTGCTCTATTCAGCTACACTGAAAAGCCTTTTTTTTTCTCACTTATTTCAGACAAACCCTTCAAATGCCCTCTAAAATATATCCATTCATCATCCTTAAACAGAATATTCTTTTTATTTTCGCCCAGATTCATAAAAGCTTTGAGACTGAGGTGCATGTTGTCAGTTCGTTCATTTGGTTTCAAGCCAAATGATTTTTGATTTCATTGAACACTCCTGTCTGCGCACAGCTTCATTTTCAGTCCTTGAATGAATTGTTCTTGTACATTTTATTGTATTTCTCTCACTCTTTATTCTGTTTCCTTTCCGCCTCTGATACGTGGATGGATGCTGAAGGCCATGCTGTAAGTGCAGAGTGAGATTCAGATAGTAAGAAAAAGACATAACAGACGTCAGCAATCCTTTTGGAAAATTTTTGTAGTTCATTTGAACTTTAAGGTAGAATTGGTCATATAGAAATCTGCCAGTAAGATTCTCAAGTTGTCTTTCATTGTTTTCATTAATTGAAAATGGAAACTCACTTCAAAACTCCCTATTATTTTATTATGTAAGACTTGTCTGATTTCTGTTATTCCCCTTTATTGAAGGGAAAAAATAGAGAAATAACTGTGTGACTGATCACACAGAGCTGGTCGGTCATGCTGGGTGCATTTCCTGCAAGCAAGTCATATCATGATGACACTATAGATGTGACAGTGACACAATCTCATGCTTGGATGTAGAATATAGAGTGCAAAATCATTTACATTTTCATTTTCATGTGGTTCAACTTTGTTATTGTGATGTTTTATTTTATTACGTACTTTTATTATTGAGTCACTGGCAAGAAATAAAAACATTTTAAAGTTAATTTTAAATTTTAAAGTTAATTTTAATTTTAAATGTGAAGTGAATAGTACTATAAAAGAAAGGTAAAATATATTATGAAAATATAATGACAGACAAAGCCTCTATTTTTATGTATCTTTGCTCCCACCTAGCGGACAAAAACGTTATTCAACAAAAACTGATTCAACAATCGTTTAGTCAGATTTAAATTAATTGAGAATAAATGATTTGATGTACAGCTAAGAAGATTATATGTCAAACTACCAAATAAGAATAAACGGCTAAAATTAGTGAAATAACTCTAAGACTAAAAGAAAAAATATATTATTATTATGTGTATGTATGAATTAAAGTGCTGGGCTGTTGGAACAATATGATCCAGACAGAATGGCTTGGTTAGAACACTGAAATTACACCTTAACGTTTCTGTTTCTTGTTTTACAGTGATTTTATTCCTACTTACGTCTGTGTATTTTATACAATTTTATACAAATTTAAGCCTGCAAGACTAAAAATATCTATGTAAACTCTGTTCTTCTTTTTCTCTTTCTTAACAGTTTATGACAACAGCAATGACTACCATATGTGCAAACCTTGGATTTCAGTCATTATTCAGACTTTTTTCTGGTGTTTTTTCTTCTCACTGGTTGTTTAGCTGTCTTTGAACAGATGAAGGTCGAATGGAGAACTCGCAACATTGTCTAGCATTTTCCAGACGAAGAAATACTGTAACAAAACAAGGTTTTATTTTTCAACAATTGACATTTAATTTAGTTTTGGATAATGGGCGGAGCTTCCGGCTAACCAGGTAAAAAAAAGTAACCAGTGACAGCAACCCATGAGTTAATTAAAGTAGCCCAATAGTATCCAATCAACACATCCGCCTGCTAACAAGTCAATCACCATTACACATTTAAAATCTAGCCAGCAGTCGCATGTTTTCATTCTTAGCCGCATAGCTCAGGATATTATGTTTTAGTGCTAATGTAGTTTTGTTAGTGTTTTAGGCTACCGCACTACAGACGCTTAAGCTAATCAGTGGCTATGGCTTTTGGAGTTGTTTCACGGTAATTGTTTGCCAAGGCTTTGTTTTTGTGTGTATAACACGAGTACATTAGCAATTTGTTTTTGTTTTTTTTCTTTTTCATTAGATGGTTGCTTTTCCAGTGTGCAGTAACTTGTATACTAGTTGACTCTGTAAACACTTTGCAACAGTCCTCCATACTGCCACAAGGTGAGCGCTTTCAGAAAGCTGTGTTCTATTTTAAGTTTAATGTGTCTTCATGTCTTAAACTGCGCTTTTGTCTTTGTTTTGATCATAGTTCCCATTGTGGTTGAATGCAAGGCCCGTTCCCTGTTCATCCTCACAATTACCCACATGTGAGTCTTGTTTTGAGGTAGTTGGTGCGCTTTGAACTAATTTCTTAATTCCCTAGCTATATATATATATATATATATATATATATATATAATTATTATTAATTATTATTATTATTATTATTATTATTATATTATTTTTATTATTTATTTTTATTTTTTTTTATATATATATATATATTTATATATATTTATATTTATTTGTTCTTTCTGAACTCTTAGATGCCACGGGTGCGTATCCTGTTACAGAGAGCTATGGGGCTCAGTGTGGTTATACTTACTCTGTCCAGCCTCTGCTGGGTCGTGTTGTTCTTAGAGCATCATACTTCTCCTGTCACACAGACAATCAGGTACAGAATCTATTCCGTAATGATGGGAATCAAGAAGAAGTTGTTGTTGTGTGTTGTTGTGACAAATGCATGTTAATTTGTTTTAAATAAATGAACTTCTAAACTTTCTATTCAAGTTGAAAATCTTTTTAGAATTTTATGTAAACTTTTTTCATAATTGCTTTAAATTTTGGTGTTGTGTACTACTGTACGCAAGAACTATTAGAGGGGTGAGTGTACTTGTTTTTGCTACATTGTGGGGACCAAATGTCCCCACAAGGATAGTAAAACCTGAAATTTTTGACCTTGTGGCCTCTTGGTCCCATATGTGTTTTAAAAAAAAAAAAGATTAAATAGTAAATGACGTTTATCTGAAAATGTAATGATGCAAACATGTTTTCTGTAAGGGGTAGGTTTAGGGTTAGGGTTGGGTTAGGTGATGGACAATATTGTTTAGCCAGTATAAAAACTATAGAAGTCTATGGAAAGTCCCCACAATTCACAAAAACAAACGTGTGGGTGTATATATGTGGCCCTGGACCACAAAAGCAGTCATAAGTAGCACGTGTATATTTGTAGCAAAATCCAACAATAAATTGTATGGGTCTATTTTTCTTTTCTTTGTAACTTTTAAGGCAAAATGCATTAGGATATTAAGTAAAGATCATGAAGATATTTTGTAAATTTTCTATCACAAGTATATGTCAACTTTTTTTTTTTTCCCTAGTAATACGCTTTAAGAAATTTGTTCAGACAACTTTAAAGGCAATATTTTTATTTATTTTTTGCACATGCATATTCCAGGTTCTCAAATGGATGTATCTTGGCCAAATATTACCCTATTCTAACAAACATGCATCAATGGAAAGTTTATTTCTTCAACTTTCAGATGACGTATAAATTACAATTTCAAAAAATTTACCCTCATTTGTAGTCCAAGGTCATGTTTGAATGCTTACTGGTAAGCATTATTCTAGTGGTTTTGTAACACTTCAAAATATTACTGATCAAGAAAATCTAGCATTTTGTTAACAAGGAAAAAAAAAAAAACGCATGGATTCAAAAATGTGTACTGATCTCAACTTAAGTCTTTTCTTACTCCATCAGAATGATGAGGTCTTCACCTTCATGTTTGGTGTGTTCATTATGGATCAGAGTGGCACAGAATCATTTTTCAATGTCTCCCAGACTTGCTCCGTTCCTCCTTTCTCTCCGAGAGAGGTCACCTGTGAGGAGAACTACATGGAGGTATTATATATATATATATATATATATATATATATATATATATATATATATATATATATATATATATATATATATATATATATATATATATATATATATATATATATATATATATATATATATATATATATATATATATATATATATATATATATATATATATAATTTTTTATTTTTTAAAGCTCTGCATTTTGTAAACCGTTTTCCCTTCTTTCCATCTAGGTGTCTGTGAGAACTGATCTACCTTGTCCCACAGCTGGTAGTATCAAAGACGACTTCTCTGCAGCTTATGCTGTTGTAAGTGGCTAGTTGTTCTTGAGTTAATCTTTTTTAAAATCAAGGTCTTGGTTACATTTTTATTTTTGCTTCTAGGCCCAAAGTTCAGCTGTTGAGGCCTGGCAGGTGATTCTACAACAAGAGGGCCAGCAATCTGCAGTCATGTCAACTGAAGATGCTGCTACTCTGGGCTACTTCATAATGGCCACACCTGGCAGACTTGTGTTTCGAACAACCTTTGGACAACCTTATTCTTCTGTAAAAATGGTATGGTGGTTAATGTCACTTTCTAATTGCCTCCGATTAGGGGAATGTGACCTGATCTCAAACTTACACTTCAAGACTGCCCCATAATCACAAATGCTTTTAACTTGTTTCAGGTCAATAATGTTGCAGTTGAAGTGATCCAAGCCACAGTGTTTTTCAGACAGAACTGGATGGTGGTCATGGTGGACCTGGTTGCTGCCTGTTCACTGGGTAAAAACCAGTGTTTTTGTTCGCCCAACCCCCCCCCGTCATCTGTTACTGACTCTTTGTGTAGTTGCAAGACTCCCCTTCAGGTTTCATATTTAGACAACCTTTGTTGACTCTTTCAGATGAAGGCTCTTTTGATGGCTACAGACTTCACTGGAGGACCCCTGCAGTAATGACTCCTCTGGTTGTTGGACCCTCTGAGCTAAGGAGTGAGTACATAGGCATTGGAGTTGATGGTGAGGTAGTAGATGAACAGGCTGCAACAGACCGAGGCTACTCTGTGACGGTCAGTGACGAGACCGTAGACAGTAGCATCCCATATGCTGCCGAGGGAGGGATAAGAAAGGTATGATCCATGGCGTTGTATCCATGTATGAATCTGGACAGTGTCTGTTTAAAGCATCCAAAGGTATGTGAATTAGGAGCTTAAGAATCAAATGTTTACTTTTGCCTACAGAGCTTTGTGATGGACAACGTGTATAATGAACTGTACATGGTCCAGCTGACCTACCAGCAAACATTTGTGGACCAGCGTGGTGTGGCGACCAAGCACAATGTGGTCCAGCAGATGGCTACTCCACCAATTCCTCGTCCTCCCTTTTCAGTTAACCGTGAGTCACCGGTTGTGTTGTGGCGTTTCACTGCTTCTCCTTGGGTGACGGTTCACTAAAACTATACTGGCTCTTCCAGAAACAACTCTTGAGGAGCGAGTCTTCCAGGTCTACCTGGGTAATATTCCTTTTGATGTGGAACTGGTGTCCGTGGAGCTGAATGGCCAAGAGATCTCCGTATCGACTGCCGCACAGATGGGATACTCCATCACCAGAGTCTCAGAAGAAAATAATACTTTTGCGTACATCATTAGGGTGCCGTTTGAAGACCAATTTGTTGTGAAGCAGGCAAGTTTACTTTTCACTGTATTTTCTAGGTTAGGACTTTTCATAAAGCACTGTTTCAAAGCAATTTTACAGAAATTTATCTTGATTATCGTCAAGCCTTAGTAAAGCTGAAGTAGAGTGGTCTTTAATATAGGCTTTGTGACCACTCAAGCAATTGAGATTTATCATGCATGTGGATGAAGTTGGAGATGCTTGTATATCGAAAATTATATAAAGAGCTGGCTGATAAGGTGCTTTTGCAACAAAAATGGGCAGTTGAGATTTCCTATATAGTATACTGCTTGAGGTGAATCCATGTTGGATAATTTTGACTATTACACAAAACCCTGCTAAGGGGCCCTAATTTCAGAGCAGTGTGTTCAGTGTTAGTCTCTTAAAAAAAAAATATGGTTTTCAGTGTTTTGCTTGTCTCTTTCTTCCAGTATGTTTCGGATGGCTTTATTGAATACTCTTTGGAAATTAAATGGACTTTGAACATCATTCCTCAAATGGAGCCCTATTACTACTATTCTTCTGTGTCTGCTTTCGTCATTGATGCCCGTAAGAAACCTTAACCTCAGCATCTTAGAAGAGTCTGTCTGATCCTGTGTGTGTGTGTGTGTGTGTCTGTGTGTGTGTGTCTGTGTGTGTGGTGTGTCTGTGTGTGTGTGTCTGTGTGTGTGTGTGTCTGTGTCTGTGTGTGTGTGTGTGTCTGTGTGTGTGTGTGTGTGTCTGTGTGTGTGTGGTCTGTGTGTCTGTGTGTGTGTGTCTGTGTGTGTGTGTGTGTGTGTGTGTGTGTGTGTGTGTCTGTGTGTGTGTGTCTGTGTGTGTGTGTGTCTGTGTCTGTGTGTGTCTGTGTGCTGTGTGTGCTGTGTCTTGATGTGTGCTGATGTCTGTGTGTCTGTGTCTGTGTGTGTGTGTGATGATGTCTTGTGTGTCTGTGTGTCTGTGTGTGTCTGATGTGTCTTGATGTGTCGTGTGTGTCTGTGTCTCTGTGTGTGTCGTAATGATGTGTGTCTGTGTGTGATGTGGTGTCTGTGTGTCTGTGTCTGTGTGTGTGTGTGGTGTGTGTTGTGTAGTGTGTGTGTGTGTGTCTGTGTGTGTGTGTGTCTGTGTGTGTGTGATTAGAGTGTCTGTGTCTGTGTGTCTGTAATGATGATTGATGATAATCTGTCTGTGTCTGTGATCTGTCTGTGTCTGTCTGTGTGTGTGTTCATGATGGTGTCTGTCTGTGCGGTAGTCTGTGTGATCTGTGTGTGATTGATATTGTCTGTCATGATCATGATGTATTGATTGATGATGATGATGTGTGTGTGTCTGTTGATGTGATGTGTGTCTGTGTGTGTGTGTCTGTGTCTGTGATGTGTCTGATGATCGCCCTGTGTCTAATCGTGTGTCTGATGCATCTGTCTGTGTCTGTCTGTGTCTGTGTGTGTCTGTCGTCTGTCTGTGTGTGTAGTCAGTGTGTGTGTCTGTCTGTTGCTGTCTGTCTGTGTGCGGTGTCTGTTGGTGTGTTCGTCTCTGTCTGTGTGTGTGTGTCTGTCTGTGTGTGTGTGTCTTAAAGATCTTGGACATGAGGTTATGTTCAGACAACTCAAACACTTTGACAGTATTAGTATGGTGCTTAGTCTGTCATGCATTGAGGTGAGTTTAATTATTTCCACAGTACCTCCAGTGTTTGACAGCATGTGTGCTGACAATGGCATAAGCTTCATGAAGGACCATCAGCAGTACGACTACTTGTGGGACTTTGCCATTGGGTCCTACACGCTGACCCCACAGCTGGCATCTGAACGTGGCTACATCCTGACCAATGACAGCACCACGTTAATATTGGATGTGCCTCTGTTTACCATAGGATACGTCTATGAGGTTAAACTTGACTACAAGCTGGACTCCGTTGCAGAAGCCATTTTAAAATTCTCAAAATTGCCAGGAGTTGTGACAATGTGGCTGAAATTTAACATGAAATCTCCCTCTGTTGTAGGATATTACTCTGCAGCAGTTCTATGGCACTTTTGAACTTCTCACCAAAAATGCTAAAACCCTGGAGATTGTGCAGTCCTCGTCCAAACGCTGTCTATTTCAAACCACTGAGCTTTTGGGTAATGTAACAGCTCTTATTTACTTCCCCCAAATCTTGTGTGTGTGTGTGTGTGTGTGTGTGTGTGTGTGTGTGTGTGTGTGTGTGTGTGTGTGTGTGTGTGTGTGTGTGTGTGTGTGTGTGTGTGTGTGTGTGTGTGTGTGTGCACCTGATATTCATCACGTTATGGGGACCAAATGTCCCCACAAGGATAATAATACCAGTAAATTTTGACCTTGTGGGGACATTTGTGAGGTCCCCATGAGGAAACAGGCTTATAAATCATGCACAATGAGTTTTTTTGAGAAAGTAAAAGTGTGCACAGTCTCCTGTGAGGGCTAGGTTTAGTGTTAGGTGTAGGGCGATAGAAAATACGGTTTGTACAGTATAAAAACCATTACGCCTATGGAATGTCCCCATAAAACATGGAACGTGTGTGTGTGTGTGTGTGTGTGTGTGTGTGTGTGGACTTGTTTTTATATCCTTGTGGGGACCTAAACCTGAATACACACAGACTCATGGGGACTAGTGTCACCGTGGGGACCTAAATTGAGGTCCCCATGGGTACAAAAGCTTATAAATCATACAGAATGAGTTTTTTTGAGAAAGTAAAAATGCAGAAAGTTTTCTGTAAGGGTTAGGTTTAGGGGTAGGGTTAGGGTAAGGGGATAGAAAATACAGTGTGGACAGTATAAAAACCATTGCACCTATGGAGAGTCCCCACAAGGATAATAAACCAGACATATGTATGTGTGTGTGTGTGTGTGTGTGTGGTGGGGGTGTTTTGTTAAAGACTCTGTAACACATACAGTGACTCTTGTTTGCTCTCGACTGAACGGTTTTCCTTATCTTTGCAGTGTGCTCTACTGATGGTGTGATGACTGTGGTGAGTGACATCACTAAAGCGGTACCTTCTGCAGACCCTGCCAGAACAACACTATTAGACCAAAGCTGCAGACCCCAAGAAACTGATGAGACCAGAGTCCTCTTCTCTTTTGGACTTAACACTTGTGGCACCAGATTTCAGGTAGAGTTGAAAGGGTTGTCTGGGTTTACTTTTCTGTGAAACTGACAAGTGAAAATGCCTCTATTCGTCGTCTTGCTATACAGATTGATCAGCAGTATGTGACCTATGAAAATGAGATCATATTTCATGAGCTGTATTCCACGGACACCAGGCCAGTCATCACAAGAGATGCTGCGTACAGGTGTGTTAAGGGTCTAAAGCTGTGCAACTGTGATACAGCTCATTTAAAAATGACTATTAAAATCTTTTGACTTCATTTGAATCAGAGTGACCGTGAGGTGTATTTACCCTGTACGTGGCATTGAAAGCCTTTTTGTGGACCGGAGGTTTGCAGCTGAGACACCTGGAATCGGACAAATGAAGGACCCTGTAAAGGGCAAGTTGATCTGCTTAATTGCCAATGATTTTCAGAACCATTTGTTGTGGTCTTTAAGTGCCTATAATCTTGATCATGTTTTCTATTTTCAGTTCCTTCCCAAATGCTTAAGCCCATGCAACCACAGAAACAAACAATTATGAAGCCCTCTTTTCAGTTAGGTGTTGCAAGGAAACCAGCTGACTATGCACGAGTGGGCCAGTGGACCTCACCCCTAGATGAATATGCCCAGTGGTCATTAGGTGGTAGTATTATTAGTCTAACTACTCAGAATAAGTTGAGCAAATAAGTTTAATGCAAGTTTAAAAACTTGTACAACCAAGTTCATTTTGCTTTACAACAACAGCTGAAGATGAAACGGGTTATTTACATTTAACACTTTCTTTTTCTCTCCCCCAGGACCTAATGGAGGCTTTTAGATTTGATGTGATATTTAATAAACTTGACTCTTAAGCATTTTTGTCTTGTGCTGTTTAAAATAAAAATACTTTTCTTCAAGCACTTTTTTTTGGCATTCTCTCTTTCTTTTTTTTTTTTGTTTTTTTTTTCCATGTTACATTTGTTTTTCAATTTTAAAACTTTTGAAAATGTTTTAATAACCCCTTATGGCATTGAAAGTTTTAAACAAACTGTACAAGTCAGTTTTGGTATGTCAGTTATTGGGAATCAGCCCATTGTTTACCGATACTGTCCTGTATGCTTAAATGGAGCCCGTTTACCATGGAGCCTCTGTTATAAAACAGGCCTCCTGTGTCTACACTGTGCAGCGAGCCCCAAGTCTGCTGATGTCCAGTGTGGAGTTGTAAGGGAGGTGCTTTGGGCACAATCTGTGGATTCTGGGTAGGAGCCATGCAACCAGTACTGCTGGTTGGGCATGCACTTGGAGTCTTTGCACTTTGAAGAAAAGCCAGCTGGGTCTGTGATTGGACCAAATTCTGAATCAGACTTTGAGTCAGGATGTGATTCTGATGATGGGTCTGGGTTAAGATTTGCTGGTTTGGATGAGCCAGTGCTCTGGTCAGGTTAAGGTTGTGGTGCTGATTGGGGTGTATCTGTAGTTTTTCCCTCCAGTCCTCTTGCTGCTGTCGGTGGATCTTCATGTGAGCATTTCTACTTTTGATTTTATAAAACATCCTGAAAAGACAATTTGCAAAGTCAAAGGGAAGGTTGTATGCCAATTAATGTCCAAAACAGACATATTTGCTGTTAAAACAAAGGCTGTGACTTTCAAACCCATTACATGCTAAAATAGCACAGGCAAAGTTGTGCATACTTACTTTCCACATTGTTTACAAGGAAAGCTTGTGGGAAGTGTTGGGGTATGAATCAGTCTGTCAATACTGGTTTGGTTAACCACTGTCTTTGGGGCTGAAGGAACCTGTAAAGGGGTAAGAGTTTTGAAATTGAAATATGATTATTCTACATGGTGCCCAATGCTGTCTTCCAGAAAATGTGCAAATCAAAGGCAGTAGGCCATTATAGAGTTGTCAATTATTGTCATGTTTTGGGCTGCACTAATCAGTGGGACCAGGAAAAACATTTGGAGAACTATAGACTGCCAAAAGTTATAACAAATAGTTAAAAAAAAACAACAACTGAGGAACAAAAGGTGATTGTGGTGGGCCAAATATTGAGAAGGGTCTGGCTGCAGACATCTGCACCTGCACTCTCAGACGACTGCACTTCCGGAATTGACGTCACTTGCAGTCGATTTTATTTTTACTTTATTTTAGTTATTTATTTTTTTAATTGAATCTCTCAACATTTTACAACAGTAGCCAGGTGGTGAAGACAAGAAAAAAGAAACTAAATTACAATGTCACTCGTAATGGCCACCTGCACTCTCTGCTACCTGCACGTCACTTGCAATCCACACAAATAATGCATGTTGCCAATAGAGACAAGACGCTGTGCTCGTTAAACGATTAAAACTAATTTAGCATAACATACAGGGTCCTGCAAGTCATCTGTAGAAGATAAAAACAAGACCCGCAAATCCGTGGCCACAAAACAGCAGAATATGAACGAGAGATTATAAAGTCTCTCGTTAAGCGTTTTCCTCCCGTAGATTAACACTTAATATGGCTTAATGTATTAAGATGCCATTAAAAGATCACATTCGATATACAGTTTATTAATATAATGTATATGTAGGCTATATAGTGTTTTCCTTCGCAAAACGTGGCATAACGGATTAAGATGATAAAGACTAAACTCAATATGCTGCTATTCATTATTAAAGAGAGAGAACTCTAGCAGCTGCCAGTGGATATCTGTGGCATCTAGGGATGCCACCGGAAGTGGCACCGCGAGCTGCCACTGCCAGGGAGAGGGCTAGCCATCGCAGGTTATTAAAACAACTACACACAAGCAGGTGAGTCCAGAATAAACGCAACGCCGCGTACATTCGCGTTTTCCCATAAAGAATAATCTCTACAGCTGTTTTATATCATTGTCTTTTGTTTATATTGATTTTCTATGAGAGGAAAACGTCTATTAACGCATTGTGTTCACGTCTGCTTGCCTATACAGAGTTGGTCCTTTTAATATCACATAATATCTTTCTTATGGCGCGTTCATATCTGCTGGTATATCGTTTGACAACAGTAAGGTTTATACTGAACTTGGTCTTTATCATCTTAGTCCGTTTTGCCACATTAAGCGTTTGCTGGGCAAGTATGAAAGTGAAAGTTTGCGCATTCATGGCCATATGCTTGATAGAAGCACATTAAATTAATAAACTATATTACAAATTTGATCGTTTAATGGCACTTAATGTATCTTAATACATTAAGCCATATCAAGTGTTAATGGTTTTCTACGGGAGGAAAAAGCTTAACGAGAGACGTTGCGCATTGCGTTCATATTCTGCTGTTCTGTGGCCACGGATTTGCGGGTTTTGTGTTTATCTCCTGCAGATGACGTTAGGACCCTGTACGTTATGCTATTAAATTAGTTTTAATCGTTTAACGACCACAGCGTCTTGTCTCTATTGGCAACACGCACCATTTGTGTGGATTGCAAGTGACGTGCAGGTAGCAGAGAGTGCAGGTGACGATTGCGAGTGGCATTGTAATTTAGTTTCTTTTTTCTTGTCTTCACCACCTGGCTACTGTTGTAAAATGTTGAGAGATTCAATTAAAAAAAGATATAAATAACCAAAATAAAGTAAAAATAAAATCGACTGCAAGTGACGTCACTTCCAGAAGTGCAGTTGTCTGAGAGTGCAGATGTCTGCAGCCAGACCCTATTGGGCAAATATTAGGCTAGTATCTTAATACTGCCTGTACATCTTTGCCACCTATTAACTTTAGTTTGTCAAAATATAGCACCCTTTCCTGCTTAATAAGTCCTTTTTTATATGATTTGGCACTCTTCACACGTCTTTTCTGTGGTTTAGACAGCATAAATTAGCAGAACAACATATTCAGTAGTACATTAACCGTGCAATCCATGATGTTGTTTACATCCGAGTATCCCCAAAATGGCCGCGTATCCGGGTAACTGACCAAATCTTGAGTTAACTGATAAGAAGAAAAATGTTCTGCCAAAACAAGCATTTCCTCTACTTCCTCTAGCGTGTTTTTAATATCCTTCATATATGTAAAAAAATTATAATCCCGCCGTCTGTTTGTCGCGCATGCGCATTCGTGAAGCGAAGTTTACAGTAGACTGGCGTGTTGGGGCGAGCCTTTTCTCCCAATTTTAAAATGGAATTACTCCCATGAATTTCGCATAATTACAGAAGAGGATATGACCGTAAACTGTAAGTCGTGCAGCGTGAAAACATTTCTTAAATGCATTAAACAGCACACGCAATCTGTCAAAGCATCTGACACGGCAGACCTTCTTAAACTATATGCTTTCGTGTTTATTTGAAGTGTTTAATATAACATTCGGAAGTTTCGGAAAACTTGGGGAATACTCTGTTACTAAGCAGCTCACCACGTGACCTTGGCTATTTTTCAGATGTTTTTGCGCGTAAAAACGTGTTTTCCAGTACTTATGGGAGAAACGAAGGTTTTCGAAAATTTGAATCAATCGAACCGATTCTTTTGCAAATGATTCTTAGTTGTCGAAATACCACAGGCTGGCGTCACCTGCTGGTCAAAGCAAAACTCAAAAACATATGTGGCATTATAAACATACACTTATACGTAAAAATAATTAAATATCGTTAAATATAAAGGTTCTGTAAAAATGGTATTCTTTTAATGCGCAGTGCTTGTTTTGTGTTCTGTTAGATAAGGCTGGGCAAACTAGGTCAGTTAAAGAGCTATTAAACACCTTTCTTATTTTTGTATTAAACTTATTGGTTCATGGGTTTACCTGATCAGCTCTTGTATAGTCTGATAGTGATGTGCTGTAATCAAAGTCAGTCTTACCTGATTTATGACGGCTGCAATTCTCTCTTTCTCCAAACTTTCTTTCTCTCTCTCCCTCTGTTTGTTTTGTTTCTCTGAAAGCCTCTTGGAGTTGTAGTAGAATTCAATACACTGTGACACCTGCTTTGTTCTCACCTGAAAGTATGAAAACTGTAAATACTATGATCTCGGACATTTGGTGGTTTAGAGTTGCAGATATTTAATACATTACCATTTTGTGTATAAAGGAGAAATCTTTTCCATAAATTGCAAATGCTTTATGGAACAGTCTTTGTTCACTCAAAGTCCACATATCCATGCCTAAATGGAAAGTAAAAAATGAATTAGTCTGATTTACAATATGGTAAATGTAAAAGTTTTGGGCAATTAATAAATGAGTGTTTACCAGAATAGTGATAGTTTTCTGATGGAGGGGAGTTTTTAAACAACAGCAGTTCCAGTGCTGCCTGTTAGCAAGAAAAATAAGAAAATAAAATATTATTCTACATTATTTTGTGAAATACAGTGATCAAAATTAATTACAAAATATTCTAAAAACATAAATTCATAATGAATATTGCACTAACTAGAATGTTTCCCTGGCAATGAGACAGGCTATGAAGAGCAAGCTCCAAATTGGCGCCACCTCCTGGTAGAACACTGGAGGCACTCAGGTCAAGAAGATTCTCCACTGAGGTTCGAGATCACACTCATTAATTAAGAAGAAACTAGTGGTTTAACAATCATTGAAATATTTTATTTTGATTACCGTGTTGTAAAAGGGTGTCATTTTCCTCTAACTCTGTCCAAGGTGTCCATAACAGCTCCTCCCTGACTGGTTCCTCTGAACACTCCTCATGCTTTCTTCCTATTATCAGATCTGGCAGCTCAGCTTGGAACTCCGGGCCTATATTTATGCACCTGGAGTGTGAATGTAAAAGAAATTGTAATGAAATCATCTGTCTGCAAAGTTTCTTAACTCTCTGGTGTTGTTTTTGGCCGATTTGTACTTTTTTTGGGACTTGCTATGCAAAAAAACTTAACTTAACTTAACTTAATCATGGACATAATTTGAAAACGTTAAATAGTCCTGAAAAAAAGGTCACATTTGTATTATTCACGGTCAAAAATAACTGAATGGGAAGTGAAAAAAAAAAAGAAAAATTAATGGGAAGCTAATTTAGTACCACTTTACAATGTGTAATTTGTTAACATTAGTTACTGTATTAACCAACATGAACAAACAATACATTTATTACTCTATTCAATAGTCTTTGTTAATGGTAATAAAAATACAGTAGTTCATTGTTTATTCATGTTAGTTCACAGTGCATTACCTAATGTTAACAAATACAACTTGTGATTTTAATAATGCATTAATAAATACTGAAATTAACATGAACTAAGATTAATAAATGCTGTAGAAGTATTGTTCATTCTTAGTTCATGTTAACTAATGAACCTTATTCTTAAATGTTATCACTAATTTTATCTAGTAGAAACGTTTGGTTCTGTGCCCAAACAAAATCATACTAGGTCTAGTTTCACTGAGATATGAAACTTGTTTAGATTTATGGCTTATATATTTCATATAAAAAATGGCATTTTGTGCAATAATCTGACATAGTGTTTTTTAAAAAGAGACTAAACTAAAGTCTGTGCTCTATAGCATTCAAGATTTGCGACAGTTTAAGTTGGAAATTACATTTTCAGGTCTATGCTCAAAAAGTGGTTAACAAGTAATAAATGGATCATAACTATTCCATAAATATAATTTAGTACCGTAAAATCACATTAAAAACATACTATTAAATAAAAAAAAAGAACATGACCAAATTACAATATAGTACATTCATTTAATTAAAATGAAAAAAAAGGTACTTTTTGACCCACATTCGAACAGTGCCAGAAGGGTTAAAATAAGTCAGATTCAACACAATCAAGCAGATGCTCACCCAATTAAGAGAAAAACTTGACTCCAACTTTTGCATTGTTATCTCCCGACAGATTATTGTTGTTAAATAAATAACAATTCTATTTAGTGGTTCAGACATGCTCTTAAAATATTAAAAAAATAATACAAATGCTTCCAGTGTGACGTCAATGAGCGACCAAAACTTAGAAGTAACAAACAAACATTTGAATGCTCACCTTTGTGAGTCATCTTTCCTCTCGTCTGTCCACAGTGCTCTGTTTTCCACAGCTAGGGAAGACAGTAGGTTGCAGAAGAGTCCTGTTCCACTACGTGTCGGGTTCAGCATTGGAGGTGGCGTATAGTGAGGTGTCGTTTCTTCCCAGTCCTCCGTGAGCTCTCTACTCATCTGGATCACACTGTTGAAAGGGACTCCAGTATATACGGAGCTGGGAACATTCTACATGACGCAAATAAAGTTGCTTGTGAGTAATTCTGCTTAAAATGATGCTACAGAGCTAACCACAGCTTAACAGCTGAAATGAATACGTGTGGTTTCAACCTATAACAGTTAAAGTTTTTTTTTTTTTAAAGCGAATATAACACACAGTTTCTACCAATCTCATGTTAATCTTGAGTACCCATAAAGTAGTATAAAGTAGTATATAGCCATGGAAGGAGCTAAAGAGTCACAAGCACAGGTAGCTTTTGCATAGTGGTTGTCTGCAAGCTGCAACATCGGCATAAAAAAAGGGACAAGAAATGTATTAACTTCAATTAACTATGGCTAACGAATTAACAAATGAAGCCTGCTGATGGGTGTGCTCTTGCTCTTATTCTGGTTGATGTGTGTGCGCTCTTCCACCCTTTATGAGGTCATATAGGACCAGACTCAAAAAAACTGTCCAAAACTTATATGAACCTTGAAGGAGTGTATTTGTCACTCATTTTTTGAGACTTTGGTCCTGTTTAGAATGAGAATCCAACTCTTCAGCAGGGTAAATAAGTCAGAATGCATGAAATTAGATTTAATTAAAGCATTAGACATCCCCTTTGATATGTATATTTTACGTTTTATATTTTTTATTATATACTACCATTTAAAAGTGGTAATTATATATATATATATATATATATATATATATATATATTATTGAGTTTAAATTTCAAAATTCTGACTTTATTCTCACAATTCTGATAAGAAAAATCAATGTTGTTCTCTGTTTATCCCTCGGCTTAGTTTATAGAGTTTATAGACCACACTTCTGGGTTTTTTTCCTCAGAACCGACAAACTATTGTTGAATTAAATCAAGTTATAACGTCTGAACTAGGAGATATAAACTTGCATTTGCAGAGAAAAATAATGTCAGAATTGTGAGATAAAATTGGTAAATGTTATGTAAAATATTATAGATTTAAATAGTATTTCATGCTATACCTATAATACAATACGTCCCCTATGAACTGCATATGTGAATATTGTATAGACAAATTGTTTAAAACAAATTTATGCTTTAAAAGTAGGGTAATCATAGTAGGTTTTATCCGTAGACTGTCCGTTTAAAGTCTGCATTTAGCTTCAAATGACGTTTTTGATGACAGCATTTTATAAAAATGATTTGCATTCCAATTCTGACATCCAAAGGCACAAAAATACATTTTTTCTCTTATTTAATGGATTTGACCCGTTGCCCTCCACCAGTGTTTTTCTGCCACCACAAATGCGCGCGCAGCTGCCGGTATTGTAACTGTGACATCTACTCCAACTAGGTCTATATGCTGCTTTGGTGCTTAAGAAAACAGTTCTCATTATTATCAGTGTTGCAAACTGTTGTAAAATGTTTTTTGTGGAGGCCATGATAATATTGTTCAGGATTCTAACATGAATAGAAAGTTAAAAAAACCCAGCACTTATTGAAATAGAATTTTTTGTAACATTAGAAATGTCTTTACTGCCACTTACTCGGCAAGGATCCATTAAATTGATCCAAAAAGTAATAAGTATTTGTTTTTAAAATTTATTAAAAGTCTTACTGACCCCAGAAATTTGAATGGCACAAAATCATTTATAAAATCATAAATGGTCTCTTGCCTGTGTGCTGGAGGGCCCCAGAGGTTTGTCTGAGGACCCAAGACTTAAGTTCAGTCCACAACCAAATCGAGTTCCTTCTCCTGACCCCTGCACATGGAGACTAGACTGGTGCAGAGAAGGTCCAAATGAATGGGATGATTGCCCCATCTATTAAAATGAAAAAATTGGTTGTATATAATTGGTTGTAATGAATGTTGCATGCTATCATAGCCAGCTTAAAATATGTAACATGAAAATTAAATGGGCTGCTGTGATGTTAAAGCCATTGGTGCATAAATCAAATATGCTTCTCAGGTTAACAATCTGTCTGAATGTGCAGATGACAGACCTGAGGCCATGTCATGTGATCTTCAGATGTCCCGGGCTCGTGACCCAGATCTTGCTGCACGCAGGCCTGAGGATGATGATGTTGAACCAGTGCAGAGTTGAGAGACATTTGCAGTGAGCAGTCTAAGCAAGAAAAGCATTTGTTTTATTAAAAATCATACTTAAGATTTGAAAATTACAGCAGGTCAACATTGCATAATGTAACCCGTACCTTTCTGCATTGAGTTTATTTGCTTTGGATGAGGCCCTCCATGCTCTGAATAAACCAGGGGGGAGTTTGAATCTTGTTGAAGGTGCTGCGTTAAATCCAGGCCATCGCTGTCGTCAGCTTGTAGCTGGAGCCAAATCGGATGATTGAACCTGCCAGTGGAGGGCGAAGGTAGAGAGGGAAAAAACTGCAGCATCCCATCCGTCTGTGTTTGTATTTGTGATTGACTCAAAATCTGGCTAGGCAAAAAATGTTGAGGTCGTTTAGGAGGAGAAAAAGATGGAGGCAAAGGGGTTGGCGGTGGGCTTAGAACCAAAGGGAAGGAGAGTGCATGTGATGGAGGAGTAACGTTGTTAAAACCGCTCTGCTCTTCTCCACCCAGCATTCGGGAAGTGCTACGACTGCAAAAGGCCTCTGAGAATGAGTCCAGTTTTTGTTGCTGACGGCCAGTTGTTTCATAACTCTCCGAAGCCTCTTGTTGGTGGCAGGTAGAGCTCCAGTCGGTCTCATAAACTCCAGTTTGTGGCTTGTTCCTGTTCAGTCCTATAGAGGACACAGGGGACGTATTCCCCCAGTAAGCAGCGTTCCCCGATTGATCAATTCCATTTAGAGCACTTCCAGTGCCATCCGTGGCTTCACACGGAACCTCAAACGGGCCGAGCCCACTTATTGAACCTTGTTGGTAAAGGTCATGGCTTGACCTTTGACCTTCTGTCTGAAGGCGAAACATAGGAGCAAAAGAGAGTGACTCGGGCTCAGGAGATGTATGGTCAGCCATGTGGCGTGTTGCAAACAGCTTCACCCTTGAGTTAAAGGACACTCATAGCATCTGAAAACTGAAAAGACATACAGAGACAATCAGAGGCCATCAAAACCCTTTCAACCTCACGAACGTTAGTGAGCATAACCACACAAACAAATGCATTGAGATATTTTCCCAACCGCTGAATGGTTTCTCTTTGTCTTCCTTTGTAACAGCTGATTTTTAAGTCAAATATTCACACAGAAGTACGTTAAAACTGAGATTCGTATATGGCTGTCGAAAGAAAACAAACAGCCTTTGTTCTTTTTACTTTCTCTATCATCTTTCTTTCTCTCTCTGTCTGTCTAGTACTCACCAGTGTTTTTCTTTCTTTGTCCATAACCTGTTGCTTTTGTTCGCGTGCTATCCGTTCATGTCGACCTGTGAGTTATGTGCCGTGTGTGACCCTTGTCTTCAGATAACGAAATTAAAATACAGCCACATGTGAAAGCAGGCGCTCTCTCTAGCTCTTCCTCGCTTGTGCGCATTATCATACTTAAATGTGAAAACAGTTTCTCACACATATTGCTTTCGCAGGTGCCACCGATCAAAAGGTAAGTCTTCGGTTGTTATAGAGTCACCCCCTCCCTTAAAACCCTGAACCGAAAAACCACATCCTGAGGAAGCAGTCACGGATCTCCCTCTATCTCTGTCTTTCTATATCTCTCTCCCTCTTCTGTCTTGGTCTCCTCCTTAACCTCTTTTCCTTCTCAGTCTATTTTTATCCGTTCTCCTCCATCACATTGCATACTCACAGTCTCCCATAGATCACCATCTTCTCTCGGTCCACTGAGGGTCTCGTTCATGGTGAACAGACATACAGTAGAGCAAACAGGGCTGAATCCAGCTTTAACTTACTTTACTATACTTTTCTTAACAAGTAACAAAAGCTGTAGGATGAAAGCAAGTTGTCTTCAATGATGTTCGCAGGTTATAAGCCCTCTTGGGCTTATTGTGCTTGCGGCTCAGAGTGTTATCTTAAGATTCGCATCTGTTGTGGTTAGTGACTTGAGTGTAAAGAACGTAAGAGTTGTCAAACTGGCAGGTAAGGCGTGGGTGTTCGTGTAAGTGTATACGACATGAGTGAGAAGCAAAGCTTCCTGTTGAGTGTGTGTCTGTCGGTCACATGAATAAGTTTGTGCATTTTTTTGTATGTGTTTTAACGGTTGTGTTAAATGACTAACTTAATTGCTTTGTTGAGATTTTGTGCATGCATATATGTATGTGTTTGTTTTTTTGTGCATGTGTTGGTGTGGGCGACAACACAAACTGTTTACGCCACTGAGAATTTGTGGTTGCTCAAAAGTCACGTGACGGGAAGTTGACCATGAACCAGCGACAGAACAGGAAGTGGACAAGGGAAACCTCCGTACACCCCGCCTCCGCTCTCTCGCTCTTTTTCTGCAAGTGTATCCCGCTTATACCCACAATATAAAATCGTTTCCATACCGCATACATTGTCTCTGCACCCCTTTTTCCACCCACACATAGTGTTTCCCTCTCTTTCTGCTGTCTTTCTTTTCTCTCTCTCTCTCTCTCTCTCTCTCTCTCTCTCTCTCATGCTAGCTTATCTGCATAATTTTAACAGCAGTTCAGCATAATCATGCATCTTTATTTTGAATGACAGGTCTATGCAGGTCCACCCACTCTCGTGCGTAGTATCTCGGTCAGAGGCATTAAAACTTTGAGAGACTGTGAATCTGGACGGCCCCCGCACAGGTTGTAGGTTTGGCAGTTGGCTGATGAGGGTGATGTTAATTTAGTGGTGAGTACAGTATGAATGTACCTGCAAAAAATCACCTACACAAACCTCACCATTAGCATAATGTGGGTGAAAGAATAAAGGTGTAAGACAATACACAGAGAGAAGACGGATTCCTGGATCAGAGAAATGTAGATTTTTTTTTTTTACTCTCGCTGTCCTCCTTTTTAGCTTTTGCCTTTTAAAATTTACTTTGTACAAGTTTTGGTATTCGAGAACAGGGAGTGTGAAAATTTAGGACTTCAAATACCAGCTTTGTTCCATGAATGTGTTCAGTATCGCACAACCGAAAGCTATACGTGATTATCTAATACTGGAGAAAGGGGCGAGCGGGTTAAAAGGGGGACAAAAACAACATAGGATACAATTGATGGAAAGAGGAGTGTGGAGGCTGTTTTCTAGTTTTCTGTCAGATGTGTGAAAGACTGAACAGAGGAGGGGGAAAGCAGCAGAGCGGTTTGGACTTTTTTTTCCTCTCTCTGTCTATCATTATATCAAACCTTATCTTTGAGACAACCTTTATTAGTGCATTCAGAGAGATCACAGATGAATACGTCGAAAAAATGAAAGATGTGAGACATCACCGAACAGAGAACTTAAATCTCTTGTTGAATGAATCCTGAAGTTTAGTTATGCAAATAAATGAATGTGCTTTTTACAGGTACGAGTTCCGTCTCCTCAAACCTATGGTATCTAATGAATGTAGGCCAGAGGCGGACGGTAGTCAAGTATTTTTTTTTACATTACTCAAGTAAATTTAAAAAGTATCTGTAGTTTTTCTTTAGAAAACGTTAATTCACTATATTCCAAAGCATAATGTTGTACTTTTTACTGCACTACATTTCAAAAATAAAAGTTGTTGCTTGTTTTGCCTTTAATACTTAAGAACATTAAAAATGTTGTACCTTCTTGTACTCAAGTAAATCTTTGAATTACTTTTACTTGAGTAGAAGTAAAAAAAGTAATAGATTTGTAATGTAATTAATTATTAAATGAAATTTAATATGAAACGTAATGCAGTAAAAAGTACAATATTATGCTTTGGAATGTTGTAAAGAAACGTTTTTTAAAGAAAAACACTCTGATAAAGAGCAGACACTTGAAAAGTACTTTTACAGCAGAGTAAAAATGCTTTACTACTGTCCGCCTCTGACTTTTGACGCTTTATTAGTCTGCTCCTGAATAATGCAGAGTGAGATGTGCTGATGAAGCATTTTAGAAGTAAGGATTCATTCATTTTTGAAACATTAGCAAATTCAGAAACGGCTAATGCGTTGGGCGAACTTCTACTGAATTTCAGTAGTCATACTTTCCAATCGGTTACAATTGACAACATGTGGCCATAGTTTCATATCAGGGTAGAGAATAGCTGGAAATACATGACGACATGAAAATCTCTTTTACTACTGTAGATTCTGCAGTATATTTGAGTCTTATAGCATGAATTGCTAATACTGTCAGGTTGTTCTTTTAAACTGTTTAAAAGTGTCTGCTAAATGATTTAATGTAGCTAATTAGAAGTGTACAATTCAAACTCTGATATTTAGGTCTTCCATGTCTTCCCGGCTCTGTAACGTTGACCTTTTTAAGTAAAGATAGCATATACTATTTTAAAGACAAACTGTTTTTAGTTTTGATATTATTTCCATTTTGCTGGCAGCATTTTATAATAGCTATAATGTAATGCTAATTCAAATATAATGATAAACACAAAAGTGTTTGCATACTGGTCAGTAGATAAATGACCCGAGGTCCGATGAAAGAGGTAAAATATATATATATATATATACAAAACCAGTCTTACGTGGCATGGGTGTGTTTGTAGCAATAGCCAAAATTACATTGTATAGGTCAAAATTATTGTTTTTTTTTTAAAAAATCATTAGGATATTAAGTAAAGATTTTGTTTCGTGAAGATGTTTTGTCAATTTCCTACCGAAAATGTATCAAAACTTAATTTTTGATTAGTAATATCCATTGCTAAGAGCTTCATTTGGACAACTTTCAAGGCGATTTTCTCAGTATTTGGATTTTTTTTGCACCCTCAGATTCCAGATTTTCAAATAGTTGTATCTCGTCCAAATATTCTCCTATCATAACAAACCATACATCAATATATATATATATGTGACCCTGGATCACACAGTTTTTCAAAATTGAGATTTATAAATAATCTGAAAGCTGAATAAATATGCTTTCCATTGATGTATGGTTTGTTAGGATAGGACAATATTTGGACGAGATACAACTATTTGAAAATCGAAGGGTGCAAAAAATCCAAATACTGAGAAAATCACCTTTAAAGTTGTCCAAATGACGTTCTTAACAATGTGTATTACAATAATTTTGACCCATACAATGTATTTTTGGCTGTTGCTACAAATATACCCCAGCAACTTAAGATTTGTTTTTTTTTGGTTTTGTGGTCCAGGGTCACATATATATATACACACATACATATATATGTATATGTAAATATATGTGTGACCCTGGACCACATGCAAATACAAATATATTTGTGTGTGTGTGTGTGTGTATATATATATATATATATATATATATATATATTTGTATTTGCATGAAAAAATATTTTTGCAGATATTTCCGTAGGTAGTCTTTTTCTGGTGCTAAATGTTACGCATTATTTAATTGACCCTTACTTAAATTATGTCTATATAACGCAGTCCTTTTTCACACAATATCCAGTATTTGTATATAATATGTACTAGAAAATGAACAAAAATGATCTAATGTCATTATCTGTATTATGTGTTTTACATGCAGAAACATGTTGATAGCTTTTTGTTTTTTTTTTAAAGATTTTGTTCATATTAAACAGGTGCTACCTAGATTGAATATTAAATTGATTGAATTGCCTTTCATAATCAAATAGTAAAACATATTCATAGTCAGATAGCTGGAACGCAACAACTGCTATCTGATGTTTCTAAGGACTCTCAGAGCCTCGCTTCTAAACCTGCGTACAAGTACACAATTTATTTCTGAATGAAAACATACCATAGACTAATATTTTTTAAAATAAAGATCATTAGAATGACTTTAGATTAAACCAGCTAACAAGTTCTTAAAATTATTTGTCTGACACTGTCTGAATATCTAATTCACGTTTTACGTAAAATATCAGTCAGTTTACATAAACAAAATTCTACATTTTCTTTTTTTCGTATTCCATTATTTAAACATTTTTTTGCTAATTTGTTGTTGTTGATCATCGTCATTTCCAGTTTGACCCAATACAAAATAATAGATATAAGAGTTTTAAAATCAACTTGGCGCCTTACAAAAAGCTCAACACTCATTCATTACCTGAATAAAAAAAGACCTAACACTGTTCTGTTTAAGTGTTACATATGCATATTAAAGCTAAATTTGGCCGCAGTGATTAGTATACAGGAAATATGCCCTTGGTGGATGTCAACATCCTCACAGAATGAACACAGAACTCTTTCACAGACATAATTTAAATATCCAAAAAGGTTAAAGGTGCAGAAGCTTTTGCAGTTTTGTTAGTAGAAGGATTCTTGTTAAATCCTTATAATCTTTGTTTTGTTTGTTTTTTCTTTTTAAGTGTAAAGTATAATAACTGAACGTGTTGCCTAATTATTTATTATATATATATATTTTAGGAATCATCATCGCTTGGATTAGTAGTCTGCAGCACCAGAGTCATAGAGTCGGTTATAGGACATTATCCGTCAGGTGAGTTTAATTTAAATACCAATTCTGAATCACTTTTCTCTACATGACGTTATACTTTGGAATAATAGCTAAAATCATTAGAGAATACTTAAGTTCGCTTCTTAGACGGGGTTGTGTAAAGACAAAATGTACAGAAAATACAGAAGAACCAGACAGGACATTCTTAGGAGCCCAAGTTATTAATAATTTGTATGGTCCACCATCAACAAAAAATAGGTCATTACTGACTGCTGTTTGTGTTAAAGGGAAGAACCTTGCACGCCTTTAGTTGTTGAGGAATATCAGTCCCATAATCACTGACGCAGCTCTTCTTCTACAATTGCACAGTGAGACAGTGAGAAATTATCCTCAAAGCTACAGAAGAAAAATAATCTTACCCATTAAAAAACATTTCTTGAATATTATTTATAGAAATAGAAAGCTTTGTTTTATTATAAAGTTTTGTAGGTAGAGCGTAGAAACAAGAACAGGTTTTCAAACTGCTTTTTTTTTTTTTCGCAGGATTGTACGCAATCCAATTCTGTTTCTCATTAGAATGACTTGTGGGACACATGTCGTCTATAAATTATCAGAAAATTATCAATATTGGACATTGTCATTCGCAATGCGAAAAATGTCACAGAAGCCACTATAAAACACTCACGGAGCAAACTATTATTAGTGTTGAAAATGCTGATAAGTATTATCACAGTACGCATCTTGTACGCTAGAGATGAAGTTCATGAATTAATTGTCAAAAGAGGTACGTTACTGTCAAAAAGACACCTTGTTCAATCCACACTGAGAATCTAATAGGTGTCCTCTATACTCCAGTCGTTTTCCGAAACTAGGCCTCAACGTCAATGAAATCTTTCATGCTACATGCAGATCCAAGATAAAACTGTTTTTGCGCAAGTCTACAAGTCTGGTGCGATGCACAATCTTACGACTTTCAAAAACAAGCGTCTGCATCGCTTTACATTCAAGATGTAAAAACAAAAAACACGAGTGTCAGCACAGCCATATCTGTATCTTATATAACTTTGTTTGGAGAACTGAAATACATGTGCACATACTCATAAAACACTAATTAGTCAGTTCTACCTCTCGCTGACTTGCTTCACTGTTTGTTTTTTGTTGTCATGTTCATAAATAGAGTAAGATGTCACCTACCTCACAGTTTTGAAGTCAAGGCCTGCTGGACAGTTGAACTGTACACGTCTGTATGCACGAGTGAATGAAGGAGGGATGCACTGTTAAGGTAAGATAGACAGCGAAAGACATAAAGAGACTGCGGAGGCGTTAGTGATGGTTAACTTTTCGGTACGGCAGTCTTCTCTTGGTTCCTCTGATCTTTTGAAGCCTTTGTCATTGCGATCCTGGAAACGAGTGAGAAAAAACATACACCATAAAGAGAGAGAGAGAGAGAGAAAAAAAAACCTGTATTGCTCCGACTCAGACCTCAGAGGCAGCTCTCAGTTTGACAAAGCGCCTGTCCTTGCCCCTACGTTTTTTCACTCTCTCTTTCTTATCCATCTTGTATTTGATTGCTATTTACCACTATTAAATGCTGCTTGGGAAAAACAGTTCTACAATCTATTGGTTGTTAGACATCGGTTTTTTGTATTTTTCCATGTTTCGTTTCCGTGGCCTCCAGGGGCTTCAACCAAGTGCCGTGAAGGTACTTCACTGGGTCAAGGGAGAAGATACTAATAATAAATGTGTTTCATAATGTCACAGAAGAACCTTCTTTGTCTAAACGGTTCTACAAAGAACCTTTAACATCTGAAGAACCTTTCTGTTTCACAAAAGGTTCTTGTGGCGAAAGAAGGCTCTTCAGATTTTAAAAATGTAAGAAAGAGATGGTTCTTGAAAGAACCTTTGACTGAATGGTTCTTTGTGGAACCAAAAATGGTTCTTCCTATGGCACAGCTGTGAAAAACCTTTTAAGCACCTTTATTTTTAAGCGTTAAAGAGCAGTTTTTAGTGCACTGGATCTAAAATCTAGTCAAAAATATTATTCAACATCATTTAATCAACCAAAATGCAGGTTAGGGCAACAAAAAGAGTTAGATCGGGTAAGATTGGGATAAGTGGCCCTTAAAGAAGCAGTTCACAGTATATTTTTAGAAAAAAAAATGTAGTCATCATTTATTCACCCTCGTGTCGATCCAACCTGCATGACTTTCTGTCTTCTGCTGAACACGAAGGAAGCTATTTTAAAGCGAGTTTTGACGTTTTATGTTATGCAATTACAATACAACTCTTCTTTCGACTTTTTTCAAAATATCTTCTTTTGTGTTCCACATAAGAAGTCATAAAGTTTAGAACGCACGTGAGAATAAGTAATTAGCGACTGAATTTTTATTAAAAAAATTGCGACAATTGTAGGTTACTATCTCTATGTGTAGGTGACATATTTCAGGAGGCCATTATTAATGATGAGGTATGAAAATGATTGTTGAAATTGCAACGCAGCCGCCATCATTCATTATAGGGAGAGTCACTATTTCATGCAGAGATTCTGAAGAGTTTGACAAGCAACGGTATATTTGATATCGAAAGTCACACTTTTGCTGAGAATAATATAGAGTTTGGTGATGATGACGGTAGTGATAATGGAGAGGTTGACGCTTATGAAGAAACGTTTGCGATGAAGATAGGGTTCAAGATAACAGGGTTTAATGAAGTTTAGTGATGTGAGTAGGTTGTAGCAGTAAAACCGAGAGTCAGGCATGACTGGGCATTGTTCGGTGAGGAGTTTCACATCAACAGGGCGAGAGGGGGCGTTGTGTCGTTCTCTCTCGTCTCTCTTATTGAGAAGGAGGGAGGAAAAGAAGATCACAGAAGAGAAACAGAGCCACGGATGATAAAGCCTGTACAAAACCCAAATCTACAGTACATGAGAAAACAAGTGTGGTTCAAAGTTAGCAAAAGTGTTTCTTGGTTTTAAAGGCAATAACTTAAGATAAACAAGATAAGCTGCAGTGTGATTTGGCTCCATTTTCAAAGTCTCAAAAAACCCGATTCACTGCCGTCAAAAGTTGCCCAGAGTCAAAATGAAACCCCCATCCCCACAGAAAAGACACACAATCACACAGGTACGCACACACACGCACAAAGACACGTCTGACAAATACATGTAACACACACACAGGTTTGTGACCACACTCTTGTCATCTCAAGAGTGCAACGTCGTGTTTTACCAGAAACACGTCGCTGTCTCCGTCGACTCTGAAATATCACTGTACCCCCGCTGACATTCAAATCAACACACATGCACAGACAGCTGATGTTATAACGTTGTCTGAGACATAATCAAAGTATCACAACTATTTACAGTATGCGCGGAAATATTGCTTCGAATATTTTTAATAAACAAATATAATGTGCTATATTTTGAATGTTAATTTAGTCCTTTTTCTAATGTTAATATTATGCCGTTTCCAAAACTTACAGAACTTTGGTTTATATGTTATCCAGTGCTATTTTTGTATAAAAAATGGCACAAAAATGCATAAAATATTTCAATTGTCATAGAGAAGTAAAATAATAAAAAGATTGTTTGTAACAGTTGTACAAATAAGTGTTTTATAACTTATATTGTACATAAATTGCAAGTACTTAAACAGCTCTAATATTTACAACAAAAAGTTTTGATGGGGAAAAGTATGCAATGTTTTGATTTTTAAGAATAGTAAAACTGGAAAGCATAAGGTAACTTTCAGAGTCAGTGCACATTAATTCAGTATAAACGTTTAAACGGCAAAACGCTTGTGGTGAAACATTACATGTAGAAAATCGTTGTTTCGTTCAGTCTTTATCTGAACATCAATTGACCTGGATGTTTTTTCCCTTCTGATTATGTTTTTTACCAAACACATTTTAGTTCTCACCAAACATTTTTATGAACCATTTCTATTTTTTATCTTGTGCCGTGTATGTTGTAAACTTCACTCAACCTAATTTAGATTTTATGAATATTAGTTATTAACATTGTTTTTTGATACTATATTTAATGAATTGTTCTTTTACAATTAACAAAAATTGGCAAATGTATTGGTTGTATTTTAAAGGGTTCTGATTGTTTATCACTACAACTTAATACAAAAAAAAATAAAAAATTTGCTCTACCATTGTAGTTTGTCTGGATTTTTACCTTTTCTGTACTGTAAAATTTTTCTGTCTGTGGGAGGACATGCAAACGAACAGCCCTCACCACCACTTCTATCTGGGAAAGTTCACAATCAGAATTAGATAAAGATTTCTTACTAGATCGATCTCTTTCAGTCTTAAGACTATCAGGTTAAGATATTCAAGCTCAGCATTAAGCATATTACTAAGGAAAATATGAGATGGGACCAGCACAAACAAAAGGTAAGTAAATGAGAGTTACACCATTGAAATTCATATCTGACCTATGACCTTACATAGATAGTCATTTAAAAAGATTAACAAATTGGGCATCAGGTAAAATACAAATGACTCATTGTTAGAACTAAAGAAAAAGGCACTTTCTCCTAGTAGTGCACATCCTGAGTTAAAAAAAAAAAGTGTCAAGAATATTTTACTGTGTGTAAATTTAAGTTTGTGATTTTTATCCATCATGTTACTTCTTTCTTAATGATCCTGTATGTCACGCTGACCCCGTTCAGCAGTTAGGTGCTTGAAGAAGTGTTCCTTCTATTTGACGAGCTAAAGGGTGCAGGAAGTAATAGAGTTTTATATAGTATATATCACGATCGTACATGACACACATACACACACCTGTTAACTCTAGAGTCTTCCTTTTCCTGCCCTGAAAATTAACGACAAATGGCATAGAGCCAAAACACAAGCGCACAACGATTGTGTTGTGTGCATAAAATCACAAGCTAAAAAAAGACAAAGGTGTTTTTTACACACAAAAAAAGTCATATTTTTTCATTATAAAACAGATTTTAAAAAAGGAAAGACATACAACACCTTTATCAGCTTTGTAGTTGAAGTTGAAAACCTCTTTATTCAACTTTATTAGTATATAAGAGAAGTAAAATCTCTTTAATTTGAATTCGAAAGCATTTAGATTGTCTGCTTAAATTTGGAGATGCACAAAAACAAACTATTTTATGAGACCTCAGAGAAAATCAAACCACTCTTAGACGACATGCGAGGATCTGCATGTTTGTGTCTAACCAACATAAGGATAAGACAACAGAACAGCCTGTTTGGGCCCAAGCTGCAACTTCTCTAAGGATACCATGCTATCCACGGATAGATTCTTTGTATCTGTAGTGAGGCGAACCTGAGCTTGAGCCGGCAGGTCGCTGGAAGCGAGATTCATGGTTACAGTGTCATTCCCCCAGTTCATGGCAGTAAGGAAACGATCGCTCTGATCCCAGAGGCGTTGAAATGCTAATGAAGTGGATGAACTGTTAAGGCTGACATATTCTCCGTGAAGAAGCGATCGCTCTCTTCCCCTCAGATCACTAAGTGTTTTGAAGAAGTTACGAACTGCGATACGCTCCTCCTGCAGAGTCTGAATGAGTGGAAGATGGAAAGAGCGAGATGCAGTGTTCTGGTTTTAAATTTGTAATTAGTACAGTGATGAGATCATATCTACTTGTTATGAATAGTCATCATGTGAATAATCAAAACGTACCTTTGCTGCTGCATTCTTCTCTTCTACTGGGTTTTCCAAGTCCCACATTATTTGAGGTTTTTCCTGTAAAGGAGGAATCTTAAGTCATCTGCAATTATAGCAATAAGCTGGTAACTTGGCTAAACATAAACATAAGACTAAGGCATGAGAAGTACTCACTTCTAATGCTTTTTGCTACACAAGCTTGTTTTAGAAACACGTTTTAGAAATGTGTCAGATTCAATTCATAGCACAACACAAGAGGCTTTATAGCGCATTAGCGTAAAATGTCTTCTAAAAGAAGTTTATAACTACCGTGATTAAGTAAATTGAGAGTTTTTATAGCTTTTTTTTTTATAGTTAGTTACCTGAATAATAATCACATTTGCCTTAATGCAAGTGACATTTGAAAATTTGTAGGTAACCTTTTTTTTTTGATGTAAGATCCTGAAATAGACTAAATTTAAATACACATTATCAATAAACTTACACTAATAAAAGCAACCTTATATCCCTTATTCACCAGGGCTGTGGGCTAGTTGGAGTTGAATTAAAAATGAATTTTAAATTCTAGTTCATTTCATAATTTTAAAATGAACTTTAATTGAGATGAACAAGAATGACAATTTAGACTGGCAAGAAAGCCCATTTAAAATAAAAAACTGAAATAAAAATTTTGAATTTTTGGATACTTGAATGAATGAATATTTACTTAAACCCTAGAATGAATGTTTAAAAATATTTTAAGTTGGTGTGAAATGAGAATTCACCCTACCTAATTTCTAAATGCATGCTGTTATTATTGTAATTATGATTAATCTGTTGTTAATCTGATGTTTAATTTTTTTGACATTGTAAGTCACAAAATAAAAGAAAAGACCAGCTACTTCATTGCAACATTAATACAAAAAAAGTTTTTACAGGCCTTAAATGTGGTCTAAGAATATTCAGATAGATAGATGGATAGTCACCTTTATTTATATAGCGCTTTTAACAGTACAGATTTTTTCAAAGCATCTTTACAGTAATAGATAGATAGATAGATAGATAGATAGATAGATCGATCTATTTTCCTCCTGTCATTTTCAATGTAATCTGTAGTGTGTTTAGGTGTTTAAAGGAAGCCAATTTTTAATGCTGAATTTTGCATTCAAACACTGATTCAGCTCCCCATTTATTTAATGCTGTACTCACCCCAGTCTTCAGTCCGACCTCATCTCCAGCGCTGAACACAGGTGTGCCAGGGAGGGTAAACAGCAGCATTTGATAAAGTCTTACGGGCACTGCTTTACTTCTGGAAGCCAGAGAACCCAGGGAAGGTCCACTCAGACTCCAGCCCAGATTCGTCTGCTTATGACTGGAGTAGAGCTTCTTTATTCCCCAGGCCTGTTTTTGGCCTGACTCAGCCGGATCAGCCAGTCCAGTCAGGAGGAGGTCAACACCTGAGCGATTCAGCACGAGAGAGACACCATCTGCAGAGAGACGGGTGACTGATCCAATCAGAGCTCTGAAAGTCATGGGTAGAAACAGAGAGGTTATGAAAAAAAGTGAAGCTAGAGAAATAGCTGGGGCCTGAAAGCTAAAGAAAACAAACAGATAAAGTAGAAAGACAACTGGCCCAATCAGCAAGTGCAAGCAGTGCTCATTACTCCATCTCGCCTGCAGGTGTCTCTATTTCATTAAATATATCAGAAGAATTTGAAATCACTATCCACCTTATTGTTCAACCTGAGACGTCCGGTTCATTAGCCATTCAATAATTAGAAGACTAACAACGTGTGGTAAACGGTAAAACTATTTGCACTACAAACTTCATAAATAAGATAATACATTTAAATAATATGACATAACACACCAATTTGCAATATCAAGCAGCAAAACGAGTGTTTTATACAGCTAAAAACATCTGGAGCGGATAAGACCGGAAGCCAAACTCATAAAAAATTACAAATGGCCATGCCCATTCTTACGGGAAAAAATAAGGCGGATTAAGAGAAGTTCTTAGCCCACAGGGCACATACACTTTTTTGGTCTCATCAGTTTGGTTGAATAAGGCTTGTATTGATGGCCAAGAGTCTGTTTCTATGATGTCTTCCAGATCAGGCAAGAAAATACCACCAAATCCTTTTTTCAGCCAGTGTGTACATGCGTCCTATAAATACATAAATAGTAATAAAAAAGTTTTAGTATTATATACAGTTTTGTATATATGTTGTAATTCTAATATCTTACATCTGCTGTTGTTCTAAGATAAGAGATAGGATCTTAATTGTTTTGTTCTTTACAACTTCCTTTCTTATATGCGTCAACTATCTTTTCATCTACCCATATTCACCCTCCACAAAATAGGCCTTCTTTTACAATTTCCTCTTTCTTATCAGCACTTACTCTGATTTTCTCAGCAACAGCGGTAACATTGTCGAACCAGACCGAACCGTTTTCATAGTTGGGTGTTAAATTCAGCACTATTGAGATACCTGAGAAAAAGAGAGAGCAACAAATACCATGTTTCATTTACGTTTAGAAAATCCCTCATCTTCTAAAAATAAATAAATAAATAATCTATGCTATATGCTTCAGAACACTACTTGTGACTCTGGACCTCAAAACCAGTAGTAATATCCATTGTTAAGAACTTTATTTGGACGACTTTAAAGGTGATTTTCTCAATATTTTGATTTTTTTCGCACCCTCAGATTTCAGATTTTCAAGTAGTTGTATCTCCAAATATTGTCCTATCCTAACAAACCATACATCAATGGAGAACTTTTTTTTTTTTAAAGATAACGTACACATGTACACAAAAAATTTACCCTTATGACTGGTTTTGTGGTCCAGGGTCACATTTTAGCAGTGCTAATGTATTTCCTAAATTAAAATAAACTATACTTCAGGCAGACTTTCAAGAATAACATATTGTAGCATAGAGAGACCAAAGATAAAATGACTACAGTGTTTAGAGTCTGTTTTGGATGTAGACATTGAGGATGATTACAATGTACAGCCTATTGACATATTAATATGCCTTCATTGGCAGTCAGATTTCACAAGGTACTCCTGTGTAAAAGGCCATTCAGGGTCAAAGGTCACCTTTTTTGTGTGCTTGGTTCAGCAGAGATTCCAGATCATTCTCAGTGCCTACTTCAGACTTAACTCTAACCAGATTTAGTGTATCCAGCTGGTTTGCCTGCACAGTGTGTATCGGACCCAGAACAAGACCCTTGACTTTCATCTGGGACATATAGTCCAGCTGTTCCTCCACTCCTACAGAGAATGAGAGAAAGAAAAATTATTGGACTGATACCATCATGAACCTCAGCCTGTTTTCACATTATGAAAAAAAACTTGAGCAGATATTTAAAAAGAAATAAGTCATTTTTTAACATGACTAATCTCCAATGACTATAATGCATGTTTGTATACAGAATATACATTTCGCAATTCTGTAAAATACAAAAAAAAAAAAAAAAACAAGGCTACTGATTTAAAAATAAAAGACAAATACAATTTAAAACATCTAAAAATCTTAACTCTTTCATGAGGAAAATTTTCAATTAAAATAATCTTGTGTGGACAAAAAAAATTCCATTTACCTTTCAGTCCCTTTTCAGAGAATGCCTTCACATCAGATATCTGGTACAGAAGTCCTTTGTTCCACCAGTTCATCTCAGGAATGGGTTTACAGCGTGGGGCATGTACTATGAGTACTACTGCTCCAGCTAACATGCCAGCCCAGCCGAGAAAGAACAAAACCAGCAAAGCCCAACGAATGCGAACCCACCTGTAGGAAATATGCAAATGTATATCAGAGAGACAGAATGTCAAATGTTTCATTTTAATGTTATAATCCTCATGCATGTTGCCTACCCAGCTGTGCCGGCAACTTTAATTAACTCGTCTTTGGAGAGGCCAGTATACTTCGCTCCAGAGTTCTCTGGGACGGTGACCTTCACGCAGCCATTTTTTTGAGTTTCTCGGGTCATTAGCTGTTTTTCCTGATCCATTTCCTTCAGTTCTACGTCCTTCATTTCTCTTTATTTACGGACAGCCTTTTATAAAATACTGAATTAAGACAGATTAAAAAGGATTAAAACAGCAAAAAAGTGAACAGATTCATTACATCTCAGGAAACACATGGTTTATGGTAATATATACTGCAGTCAAAAGTTTTTGAACAGTAAGATTATTTAAATTATTAAATTAATATTATTTAAAATATCTGCTTTCTATTTGAATATATTTTAAAATGTAATTTATTCCTGTGATCAAAGCTGAATTTTCAGCATCATTACTTCAGTCTTCAGTGTCACATGATCCTTCAGATATTATACTAATATGCTGATTTGCTGTTTAAGAAGCATTATTTTTATTATTATTATTATTATTACTATTATTATTATTATTATTATTATTATTATTTAAAACAGTTGAGTACATTTTCTTTGTACTCAACTGGATTCTTTGATGAATAGAAAGATCCAATCTGAAATAAAATAATAAAAATAAAATTATACACTATACCATTCAAAAGCTTGGAGTCAGTATAACTTTTTTATGGCGAAAGAAATTATAGAAATTAATACTTTTATGTAGCAAGGGCGCTTTAAATAGATCAAAAGTGACGATAAAGACATTTATAATGTTACAAAAGATTTCCATTTCAGATAAATGCTGTTCTTCTGAACTTTTTTATTCATCAAAGAAACCTTAAAAAAATCTACTCAACTGTTTTCAACATAATAATAATAATAATAATAATAATAATAATAAAAGTTTTTTGAGCAGCAAATCAGAATATTAGAATTATTTCTGAAAGATCATGTGACTGGAAAAATGATGCTCAAAATTCAGTTTTGAAATCACAGGAATAAATTACATTTCAAAATGTATTCAAACAGAAAACAGTTATTTTAAATAGTAAAAACATTTCAAATTTTTACTGTTTTTGCTGTACTTTGGATCAAATAAATGCAGGCTTGGTGCGCAGAAAAGACTTTTAAAAAAAAAAAAAAAGATTCAAAATTGACAACTTTTGACTGATATATATATATATTTAGCTCTAAAGTCAGACAGCTTTAGTGATATTATTATAAGTTATTATTTATATGTCGCCATAAAAGTTTAATAATAAATAGACAATAAAAACAATACAAAGCAGCAACAAAGAGTGACTGTAAACTAATGAAGGTTACAAAAACTGCTGTTGTCATAGTAGTAGTATTAACATTAATTATAGCTTGATATTAAAATGTCAACATATATAGAATAAAACTTCAATTAACAATCAATAACTAATTCAAAAAACAAAAATATCTAAAGAATGCACAGTTAAATACCTGTACAGAGTTGAGGCGTCCTCTGTGTTGTCGGGCAGAACACAGTGCACAGTTTGGTGGTCAGTTCACTTTTATAAAGATGACTTCATCTGTTCCTGCCCCTAACAGCCAACATTCATACAGTACTGGGAGGAGTAACAATAGAGAAAGTCATAGATCTCTGCAACCAAATAAAATAAAACATCTGCTTGATCAAGAATACTGTTACATTTTTATGCACAAGATATATGTATAAAATCATTTTCATTGCTCGAAAGAAAATTTATTTTTACAAATCAGCACATAGTTTTTCTAAAGTATACACTGTATACAGAGTATGCATATACATTTATAGAGTATTTAGGCTATACAGTATCTCACAAAAGTGAGTACACCCCTCACATTTCAGCAATCATTTTAATATATCTTTTCAAGGGACAATACTATGGAAGTGAAACTTGGATATATTTTAGAGTAGTCAATGTGCAGCTTGTATAGCAGTGTATATTTATTGTCCCCTAAAAATAACTCAACATACAGCCATTATGTCAAAATAGCTGGCAAAAAAAGTAGGTGATAACAGCACTATGTCATTTAACCATGCAAAGCCACATGTCCCATTCATCATGTTCATGTTTTTGTCTGTTTGACAGGACCATACAAAGCTGTGTATCTTGTATTGGAGCAGTTCAAATTTGGTGCTTTTTGGAGTACAATTCTCTCATACTGACGACTGGATGTTCAACAAGGCACCTCATGGCAAAGAACTCTCTGAAGATTTGAGAATTAGAATTGTTGCTCTCCACAAAGATGGCCTAGGCCGTAAGAGGTTCAGTAACAACCTGAAACTGAGTTACAGTTCAGGTCAGGTCAGGGTCATACAGAGGTTTTCCAAGACGGGTTTCATTCGGAATAGACCTCGCAAGGGTCGATCATGGATTCCATTATGTGCTGTACATTTCTGAAGCAGAACATGATGCCTTCCCTTCAGAAACTGGGCCAAACGGCAGTTTTCCAACATGATAATGACCCCAAACACACCACCAAGATCACAATTGCCTTGCTGAGGAAGGTGCAGCGAGGGTGATCTGACCTGAACCCTGTTGAGCACCTACGGGGTATCCTCAGGCGGAAGGTGGAGGAGTGGTTTTGAAGAGGATCCCAGCAACAATCTGTGCAGCTCTGGTGAATTCCATGTGCTGAATGATTAAGGCAGTGCTAGATAACAATGGTGCTAACACAAAATATTGACACTTTGGACACAGTTTTGACAAGTTCAGCTGTTTTGACAATAATGGCTATGTTGAGTTATTTTTAGGGGACAGTAAATATACACTGCTAAACAAGCTGCACATTGACTACTCTAAAATATATCCAAGTTTCATTTCTATAGTATTGTCCCTTGAGAAGATATACTAAAATGATTGCTAAAATGTGAGGGGTGAAGTCACTTTTGTGAGATACTGTATATTTAGACAAAATTACCCTTGAAAAGCCCATTTGTAATTAATACAGTAACTACAGAATAAGTGATAAAGGCAGTGCAAACCTATTCCCACAAGCACTTGTTTTCAGTGCGCTGAACTCCCAAGATAGAACCAGACACGGAGCTGTTTTTTCTGTTACAGGAAGGTGTAACCAACACAACTGTAAAGCTCTCAAAACGATCTCAAAGACACATCTTCCCTGCATGCTATTCTTCTTCCCTCAGTATAAGATGAACAATACCAGCTGAGAGGAAGAGGAAGAGTCTGAGGAGCGTGGTTTGTTTTCTCGGCGCTCTACATGAGCTCCTGGGGTTCACAGATGCTCTACAGGGGTCTGGGTGGTCCTTCCTATGCCTGTCTGATCCTGCTCTCCAGAACCTCTTTCAAAGACATGAAAAAAATATGACAGACCACAACCAGATGGAACTGGTTTAATGTGTTTTTTTTTCCAAGTGTGTTTATTGTTACTGTTGTAGACTTTGAGGTGTTAGTAGGATTGTGTTGTTTGAGATGTTGAATTGCATCTCATTCCAGTGCGGGTCACTAGTTTTTTTTTTTTTTTAATGTAAAGTACTGTAAGAACTGTGTGTGCGCGCTTGAATATGTTTTTGGAGAAATTGAGATCATTTGAAAGCTGAATAAATAAGCTTAAAATAAGACAATATTTGGCTGAGATACAACTATTTAAAAATCTGAAATCTTAAATTGCCTTTAAAGTTGTCCAAATGAAGTTATTAGCAATGCATATTACTAATCAAAAATTAAGTTTTGATATATTTACAGTAGGAAATTTACAAAATATCTTCATGGAACATGATCATTTTGACCCATATGTATAGTTGCCTTTGGCTACAAATATATCCGTGCTACATAAGACTGGTTTTGTAGTCCAGGGTCACATTTTAGTTCCTCACAGAACTTTTCAGTGAACAGAAACAACCATTTCCTTAGTGTAAAAAACATTTTAAAAATCTAAATTACCTTTTTCTACTAAACAGAATCTTTTGTGCATTGGAAAGGTTTCATGGAGGTAATGAACCATTGATGTAAATAGACTTTTAACTGTTATTTTTATGAGTGTTGTATGAATTGCAATGCAATTTATTGTGAAAATCAGTTTTAACTATTTTATCTGATAAATGTGTGTTGACTAAAAACAAGACTTTAAAACACAAATTAAGTAAATAACATTAAAAAAAAAAAAAAAACTTTTCCAAAATGTTCCATGTAGATATTGCACCTACAAGACAAAGCATGTACTGTTTTATACTGTAAATAATTGTTTAAAATAGGCATCTGGGTTTATATAATATGGCTGCATAACAATTATTTGGGGGGTATTAGGTATGAAAAACTGCATTGTAAAAAAAAAACTGCTGATTTGCAAAAACCAGGTTAAGCGTTTATATACTTTGTTAGTCGGCTGATTAATGTGCAAAATGTAATTATGGGCTTTCATGTTGAGGACATACAGTGCCCTCTAGTGGCAGTTTGTAAATTAAATGACCACCTAGAAACTTTCCACCATCTTTTTGTGGGAAACATCATTTTTTTCTGGCGCTGTCAAATCGATTAATCACGATTAATCACATCCAAAATAAAAGTTTACGTAATATATGTGTGTGTACTGTGTATATTTATATGTATATATAAATACACGCACACACATGTATGTATTTGAGAAATATTTACATGTATGTATATACTTAAAAAGGAAAGGAAAGGAAAGGACGTGACGTGGCCAAGTATGGTGACCCATACTCGGAATTTGTGCTCTGCATTTAACCCATCCAAGTGCACACACACAGCAGTGAAAAGTGATCAAACACGCACACACACACACCATGAACACACACCCGGAGCAGTGGGCAGCCATATTGCTATTGCTGCGGCGCCTGGGGAGCAGCTGGGGGATTGGTGCCTTGCTCAAGGAACTCACCTCAGTCGTGGTATTGAGGGTGGCGAGAGCACTGGTTATTCACTCCCACCACCTTCAATCCCTGCCGGACCTGGGACTCGAACCCACAACCTTTCGGTTACAAGCCTGACTCCCTAACCATTAGGCCACGGCTGCCCCCGTGGATATATTCATATATATATATATATAACGGGCTTAGTTTTACTTGCTGAAATAAAAGTACACATTTCATTCACTAAATAAACAAAATGAATACATCTTACTCATCCCAACCATTTTTGTGTTAAATTTTGCAGGCATTGAAGATTTTTTACATATTATATTGTACTTTATTTTTTATTCACGGTTTTTAAACACAAAGTCTTGTATTTGGCTCAAAAAACATTTTAGGCTAAAATGTTTCTCTTAGCTATGCTTTATAATAGGCTTAGAAATTGTGGCCTGCAACAATAAAAAAGTAAAATAATTCAAAGGGGAACTTTTTTTTGGATATACTATAAGCCAGTACAATAAAGTGGACACACTTTCACACAAAACACAATATTTTCAGTAGCCATTTTATTTATTATCTTATCAGGCGCTTTAGATCTACATGTCTCTGTATGGCAATCAACATCTGTTCTACAACTGTGACACATTAACAACTGGAGCTCTTTCGCACAGCTTTACAGTTAGTGCTCCTAAAAGTATCTCTATTAGAGAATACAATTAAAACTATGAACTTTTCCACTCAAAAGACAAAGTCTAAACCTGTGCACAGTGTTGAAGCTGATCTGAGACATTAAGTGACATTAGAGTGTCTGTGAATGTGTGTCTAGCCAGGAAAGGCATAAGACAACAAAACAGCCTGTTTGGGCCCAAGCTCTAACTTCTCTACTGACACCTTACTATCCACAGCTAGATTCTCTGTATCTGTGGAAACACGGACCACAGCCTGAGCTGGCAGGTCGCTATTGGTCAGTTTCATGGTAACGGAGTCACTTCCCCAGTTTAGGGCGACCACAAAACGTTCGCTCTGGTCCCAAAGGCGGAGAAATGCTAATGAAGTGGGTGAGCTGTAAAGGCTGATATAATCTCCGTGCAGAAGCGATCGCTCTTTTCCTCTCAGATCACTGAGTGTTTTAAAGAAGTCACGCACTGCGGTACGTTCCTCCTTTATGGTCTAAGTCAAGAGAATGAAAGAAAGAAACAAAGTGAATGTGTTTTTAAAATGTGCAATTACTAGAGTGATATATATAGCATGTGAAAATGTTTTTATGAAAATGTACCTTTGCTGTTGAATTGTCATCTTCTGTTTGACTTTCCAAGTCCCACATTGCTTCCAGGTTCACCTGTACAGGTGAAATATTATTAGCTTATCAATTTACTTTAATTTGCATTTAGATTTTACAAGACAGCATGCTCTACTCACCCGAACTTTCAGTCCGACCTCATCTCCAGCTCTGAATACAGGTGTGCCCGGGAGGGTGAACAGCAGCATTTGATAGAGTCTTACAGGCACTGCTGGACCTCTGGAAGCCAGAGAACCCTGACCCCATCCACTCAGACTCCAGCCCAGACTCGTCTGCAGGTGATCGGAGTAGAGTGTCTGTATCACCTCGGCCTGTCTTACGCCAGGCTGAAGCGGATCAAGCAGTCCTGTCAGGAGCAGGTCAACACTGGAGCGGTTCAGCAGATGAGAGACGTCATTCGTGATGAGACCGGTGACTGATCCCATTAGAGCTCTGAAAGTCATGAGAAAGATCTTTGTGAACTAACACCAAATTCTGTCTGTCTATCAAAGTCTACCATTTGTATTCACTAGATGCAATCAGTACCCTAATCTGGCCACCAGGTGTCTCTGTCCTAGTAAACAAATGTCCTCCTTATAAATTTTAATAATTACTACCACATACTGTACCTTTTTTTGGTTGCATCAGTTTTGTTGAATATGCCTTGAACAGACGGCCAGGCTTCTGTGTTCGCGATTTCATTCAGGTGAGATAAAAAGATCGCATCCACCCCCTTACTGAGCCAGTATATGCATGCTTCCTACAATAAAATCAGAGAATGGAACAAATTAATCTGCTTATATGACCAAACATTGATTAATAAAATATTGTTATAATAATTACATCACTCATAATAGTAAAACAAATTTTAAGTGTCCATTCACACTATCATTATAAAATTTGAGGTTGAAGAATTATAAAAAAAACAAAAAAAAAAACAACTCTGATCAACAAGGGTGTTTATTTGATGTAAAACACAGTAAAACAGTAATATTGTGAAATAATATTACAATATACAATAACTGTTTTTAATTTGAATATATTTTAAAATGTAATTTATTTCTGTGATGCAAAGTTGATTTTTTTGTAGTCTTTTTTAAAAATTACTTTAGTCTTGTGTCACATGATCCTTCAGAAATCATTTTAATATGTGATTTTGTGCTTAAACATTTATTGTTATCATTGATAATGAACGTGCTTGTAAAGCTTAATATTGCTGTGGAAACTGTGATACACTTAGCTGATTTTTTCAAAAGAACAGTATGTGTCTAGAAATAGTTTTTTGTAACAATTTAGAAGAAGGAGAAATGTAATGTTCCTTGCTGAAAATAAGTAATTTATTTAAAAAAAAAAATCTTACTGAACCCAAAATATACTGGTATGCTAATGTCAGAAGTATTTTTTTTCACTCTAATATGACGAGATACACCATCAGTGAAAAGTTTTTGAACAGTAAGATTTTCAATGACTTTCAAAGTCTCTTCTGCTCACCAAGCCTGCATTTATTTCATTCAAAGTTCAGCAAAAACAGTAAAATTTTGAAATATTTTACCATTTACAATAACCATTTTCTATTTGAATATATTTTAAGATGTAATTTATTCCTGTGATTTCAAAGCTAAATTTTCAGCATCATTACTCCAGTCTTCAGTGTCACATAATATGCTGATTTGCTGTTCAAGAAATATTTTATTATTATTATTATCAATATTTAAAACAGTTGAGTACATTGTTTTTCAGGATTCTTGGATGAATTGAAAGATCCAAAGATCAGCATTTATCTGAAATAAAAATCTTCTGTAACATTATACATTGTATATGCTTTAAATTGATCAAAAGACATTTATAATTTTACAAAAGATTTCTATTTCAGATAAATGCTGTTCTTCTGAGCTTTCTATTCATCAAACCTGAAAAATTCTACTCAGCTATTTTTTTAACACTTTTGAGCAGCAAATCTGAATATTAAAATGATTTCAGAAGGATCATGTGACTGGAGTAATGATGCTAAAAATTCAGCTTTGAAATCACAGGAATAAATTGAAGTTTTAAATATATTCAAATAGAAAACAGAGAAAAAAATAGTAAAAATATTTCAAGATTTTACTGTTTTTGCTGTACTTTGGGTCAAATAAATGCAGGCTTGGTCAGCAGAAGAGACTTCTTTAAAAAAAAAAACAAAAAAACATTAAAAATCTTACTGTTCAAACACTTTCGACTGGTAGTGTATGTTCTTACATGGGCCCCTTTATACATCTCTAAATCTTTGTCTTTTCTCTCGCTAACTGTCTGTCAGTATATCAGCACTTACTTTGAGATCCTCAGCAACAGAAGCAGCATTGTTGAACCAGACTGAAGCTCCCTCATAATTGGGTGTTAGATCCAGCACTATGGAGATTCCTGAGAGGGAGAGAGGAAAACAAGTAGAAACGGTGAAAAAAAGGCAGAGGGGAAAGTCAACAAACCAGAAGGCTGTTAAATGATTTTTCTAGAGTTTATGTTTCCTGACAAAACCAAATGCCTAATGTTTGCCATGTATGAAGTGTTTATTCCAAGTCATATGGCTTTATTTTACTTGAAACCACAGGGATGTTCCTGCTAAACCAACACAACTGTGTTTGAGTTAGTGAATAATTTCCAAGCCAGTCCTCTGTTCTGTCACTAAAGTGGCGTAATGCATTTAATATGTGCCATAAATTAGCTTGTGGAGTTAATATTTTCTAGGATGTTTTGGTTTGTTTTGATGTATTTCAAATTATAAGTACAGAAATGGTTACAAGCAGAATTAAAAGAAGTAATGTCACGTATTCACTATAAGAAAAAAGGCAGGAGGTCAGAGGTTAAAATGACAGCTCACTGCTATTTTAGACAGCCTTCCTCTAAAACAGAGCAACAGGAGCGTAATAATGAGGTCTATCCACTGACCTATTTCATGATTATTATTATTATTATTTTTTGAAAACCTTAAAGCGGTCCTATTATGCTTTTTCACTTTTTGAACTTTAGTCAGTGTGTGGTGTGTATCTTTGGGCATAAAAAAGATCTACAAAGTTACAAATCTCAAAGTCCACTCCAAAGGGAGATTTTTCGTTTTTAAAAAATCCCTTTTCAAGAACTACAACAAACGGCTCCTTTGGACTACAACGTTTGTTTTCCGCATGCAATGATGTCACAACGTGGTCCATTAGAATATCATTAAATTAAATCCCGCCCACGGAAATTCTAATTGTTGGGAGGGGGTGTAGGGATGAGGTAGAGGATTACCCTAACGATGCAGCGTGGAGAGCCGCTTCAACGAACCACAGCGTGGTGGGTATAAACACAAGCATTGATTCAGAGCAGTAACGCGCTGCAGACGTGTGCAGTACAGGGGGTTGAAACACATGCAGTGTGGGTCTACTCTGGTTGCCGCGTCGGAGCCATAACGTGCCGCAGACGTTCGCAGTTTGTGGTAAGACATTTATTCATCACACAGTGTAGATAACATTAGCTTCACTTATAATGCGAGTATTTTTTAAAATGCATAAACTTGCATTAAATTAAGCTAGGCTAATCAGTGATGATGTTCTTTGATAATGTTAGGCTGCTTTTAGCTTTATGCTGGATCTGGTTTCGGGCAATAAAACTAAGTATGTAAATGATTAAATACATTAGCACGATAATATCATGTATTGGCGATCTCGCAGGCTGATGATAGGATCCAACACTATACTGTAGTGTAGTATTTACTCACCCTCCATGCATCCTAGGTGTATATAACTTCCTTCTTTCAGACAAATGCAATCGGAGTTATATTAAATTTTGCCTCTCACGGCTCCTGGGGGCTAATAAAGACCTCCTGTATTGAATCGATGCATTTTTGTAAGAAAAATATCCATTTTTTTAACATAAGAATCACTTTAATCTAGCTTGCGCTAACAGTTGTACACGGAACTTATTTCTTTGACAAGGGCCGTGGCAGTACTGAAATACTGTCTAAGCTGTTCGCCAATCGCAACGCAGTGGGAGAGCTAACCAATCACAACACATTTCGTTTTTCAGAAGGTGGAACTAATCGAGTAATTTTTGCCAGGCTGGGAGAAATGTATTGTAATAATGTAAATCATGTTAAAAATAATGTGTTTTTTGAACCACCAAGCATGAAAGCATGTTCTAGTACACGCCCAAAACAAAATCAAGACTCTGGTAAAGTGCATAATAGGACCCCTTTAAAAAAACAGTGAGGTCACCTTTTCTATGTGCACGGTCCAACAGAGAACTCAGCTCCTCCTCAGAGCCAAATTTTGGGTTAATGGAAGTTAATCCCAATGTGTTGGGCTGGTCTTCTTGCACAGTGTGTATTGGACCCAAAACAAGGCCCTTCACCTTCATCTGGTTCAGATAGTCCAGCTTCTCCTCAACTCCTTCAAACAGAATGAAAGACCAAAGGGTTAAGAAGAAGAGGAGTGAATGAGAGATCATGAAAGTTCAGGGTGTTCTTTTAATTATTAATCTGCTTTGATCATTTAACCACAGTACTGTGCTATGCACACCTAAAGGTTTAAGGTCACTGTACTTGATAATCTTAATCTATAATGTAGATTGTCTACAGTATTGTGAGCGCGAAAACTTGTGGAATATTGTAATTACAAATCCAGCCAAAAGTTGTAGTAAGAGCAGAAATGTGATGAGGGGGAAAGAGTTTTGCGTAGATCAGCACAATACATGCTTTCTCACATGAGCGAGTCACAAGACAGTCAGTAGGTTTTGGCTTGGCTACATCATCAGTCTGATACTTTTCCTAGGATTTTCCTAATGTCATCGTAGCAAAGAGCTAAAATACCTAAATAATCTACTTGATTTTTGTTGCGAACGTCTGGAAATTTTATCAAGTACATATAAAGTTGAGAGATTCTGGCAAGATGTTTTCCCATTTTTGTTTCAGGAAAAAATAAGAAATCACCTTTCAGTCCATTTTCAGAGAAAGCATTCAGGTCAGATATCTGGTACAGAGGACCTTCGTTCCACCAGTGCATCTCAGGAATGGGTTTACAGCGTGGGGCCTGTACTATGATTACTATTGCTCCAGCTAACATGCCAACCCATCCGAGCCAGAACAAAACCAGCAAGACCCAACGAGTCCGAACCCACCTGCAAATATACAAATATATATTAGACAGACTATATATATACATACATACATACATATATATATATATATATAGATAGATAGATAGATAGATAGATAGAGTACCCGGGTGTCCCGGCGACTTTCATTAACTCCTCTTTGGAGAGGCCCGTAAATTTGACTTCTGTGTCCTCTGGCACTTTAACCTTTACGCAGCCGTTTTTTTCGGTGCCTGTCGGAGTTTCTCCGGTCATCGGCTGTTTTTCCTGATCCATTTCGTTCAATTCAACTTCCTTCATGTCGTCGTCTTTATTCATGTTTGATGGTAGTTTCAGTGCTGTCTGTTAAACGGAGAACGATCTGATGTCAGGACAAAATTCTACCTATCGGGCACATTTCGAATTAATTTAAAATATATGAAAAACTATACACATTATTTAATTGTAAAACACATTGTTGAGAACAGTTCGCGATCCATTTCAGAGATATATCCATAACATTTTTAAAGCGTTTTAAATTAAATTAAAGCGTCTTAGAACTCTTCACAGAATTGCGTAAACACCATAGAATAATCTTAATGAATGAATGTATTAATAAGACAAACCTGTAAAAAGAAGAATCTTTCGTTTAAAATAGGATTCCCGCTGTCAGGCTCCACAGAGGCTGGATTTGCAGGTCAATCTGGTTTATATAGTGCCGACTCCACTTGCATCCGCCCATTCGCTAAGGAGGAACTCCAAAAGAACTTTGACACCGATAAGACTACTTGATAAACGTCTGCCACATCATCAAATAACACGCGTTTTAATGCACTGAATTCACACAGGCAACTGCTCGAGAAGCTACGCTAAAATTACCACTGTAATACAGAGTTCCTAAAGAGTTTCCACCTTAAACGCTCCCCTTCCAAATTCCAAGCGCATCATTGAGCCTCAGTTCACTTGAGTGAACTGGAATTCATCCTGCAAACATGCCCATGAGAACCAATATACTCTCCTTAATGAGAAACATGAGTAAAGTGGATAAACTGTGCTTTCTCATAACAGTCAGGCAGTCTTGAGATTGTTCTTCCAGACTGTGTGCAAGTGAATTGTCTTCTATTGCATTTACTGCACAAGCATGTCATAAAACGTGGTTGAACAGTAACAAAACCATTAGCACACACAGGATGAATCATCTGATCAAGGTAGTGGCTGTTGATAAGAGACAGTTACAGTAAAGATCTACTGAAGTAATCAATCCTTCATTTCTTTTTTCTGTTCAGTCTTTTAAAAATACAGATAATCTAGATTGCGGTTTCATTTTTATATGTGTTAAAATACGTCCTAAAAAAAGCAACAGACCACAGCCACATACAAGCACATGATGGCTTGTTTCATATGAATGTACGTGCAAACACAAAGGTTTCATTTCCTCAATTTCACTTCATTTTAGTAGCATTCCATTTACACAGTTGCGGTTTGTTTGACCAACACTGTGCAATAAAGTTGATGCTTACATCTTTCTTAAAATTTATGCAGAGGCAGACAGTAGTAAAGTATTTCTACTCTGCTTTAAAAGTACTTTTCAAGTGTCTGAACTTTGTGATTCTGTGTTAGTGTTTTTCTTCAGAAAATTTTACTTCACAACATTACAAAGCATAATATTGTACTTTTTACTGCACACTGTTAAAAAAAAAAGTTGTTTTAACTTAAAGTGGTCGTGCTGCCTTAAAATTGTAAGTTTAGTCAACATTAAATGTTAAGTTGTACTAGAAAAACATGGATATTTGAGTTGCGTAAACTTAAATTGTTACGGCAGCACAAACACTTTTTTAAGTTGAAACAATTTTTTTTTTACACTACATTTCTGCAATAGATTAAACATTTAATAATTACATTAGATAATATAATGTATTATAAATACATTAGAAATCTAGTACTTCCTTACTCAAGTAAAAGTAATTCAAAGATTTACTCAAGTACAACAAAGTACTAATTTTTTGTTTGTTTTTAAGTATTAAAGGTAAAAAACAAAAAGCGCAGTAAAAAGTATGACATGCCTTGGAATATAGTGAAGCAAAAGTTTTCCAAATTACAACAAGTAAAAAATACTTCACTACTGTCCACCTCTGCATTTGTGTGATTGTTATCAACACTTTTCTTAATGGCTCAGTTTAGTTCAGAAATCAAATACCCCTGACAAAGACATGTTGTTTTTCATTGTGCTCTCTCCCACAGTAATGTTCACTTTTCCTCTCAGCCTTCCAAGAGAACAATGTGTGAGTGTTTTTCCCATGTGACAGAACAGTATGTTGGCCCCCTCTGCCTCACAGTGAGGAGAATTTCAAACAGTCCCGGGGCAGCAGGGTTACAGGGATTACCAATAATTCTCTCTACTGGGAAAACTGTCTTCATCAAGCCCTGCTTTAAGGCATCCTGCGTGTTCTAGCCAGTCTGAGATGTTTTAAAAAGAAGTTTCTGCATTTATTTTGATCATAAATACAGTGAAAACAATAATATTGACAAATATTATTACAAATTAAAATAACTGTTTTTAAGTATATTTTAAAAAATTACTTATTCCTGTGATAGCAAAGCTGAATTTTCAGCAGTCATTACACCAGTCTTCAGTGTCACAATACCCTTCAGATATCTTTCTAACAGCTGAACATACACAGGTTTTTTTTTTTCACAGTTAAAAACAGTTCTGGTGCTTAATATTTTTGTGAAATTGTTTTTTTCAGGATTCTGATAAAAGTTTAAAAGAACAGCATTTATTTGATATAGATTTTTTTTATAACATTATAAAGGTCTTTATTGTCATTTTTGATCACATTAATGTGTCCTTGCCAAATAAATATTAGTAGTGTTAATTTATTTTACAATTTATTTTCTTTTACAGTTAATTTTCTATGCATTAAAAATAAAAATAAAAAAGTTGGCATTGCATGCAACCTGTTTAAATATTTCTGACCATTTTTAAGTTGAATGTGGGCGTTTGTATTATAGTGCTCTCTAGTGGGGACTGAGATGAAGTTCACATTTTAAGTCTTCATAGTTGAACTCATTCAACTTAATAAAAAAAACAAATTTTTTGCAAAATGTAAAAAGAAAAAAAAAATATCAATTTTAAGACAGTGCATTTAGTTCTTTTGCAGGTGAGCCGGGGTGAATGCTAAAGGCAAGAGGTCTCTGAGACTGGTCTTCCTATAGGTTCCATCAGGTTTAGTGAGGTAAACGTCCCATTCTGTGCCAAACTAACACAGGGTTGGAGAAAAAAATGAGCAAGTCTGAGAGAAGGTTTAAAAAAAACTGAGATGAAGGAAAAGATGTTCAACAGTAATGGCTGACATACACTGCCAGTCAAAAGTTTTTGAACAGTAACATTTTTGTTTTTCACAGAAGTCTCTTCTGCGCACCAAGCTTGCATTTATTTGATCCAATATACAGAAAATAAACAGTAAAATTCTGAAATATTTACTATATAAAAAAATTCTATTTGAATATATTTTTTAAAAATATCAAAGCTACATTTTTAGCATAATTACTCCAGTCCTTCAGAAATCACTCTAATATGCTGATTTCTGTTTAAGAAACTTTTTTATATTATTATTATAGAAATGAATTCTTTTATTTAGCAAGGATGCTTTAAATTGATCAAAAGTGATAATAAAGACATTTATAATGTTTACAAAAGATTTCTATTTCAGTATTCTACTCAGCTGTTTTCAACATAATAAGAAATGTTTTTTGAGCAGAAAATCAGAATATTAGAATGATTTCTGAAGGATCATGTGACTGGAGTAATGATGCTAAAAATCCAGCTTTAAAATCACAGGAATCAATTACAATTTATAATATACTTAAATGGAAAGCAGATATTTTAAAATTTTAAATTATATAAAAATGTTACTGTTTTTGCTGTATTTTGGATCAAATAAATGGAGGCTTGGTGAGACTTCTTTAAAAACCATTAATAATCTTACTGTTCAAAAACTTTTGACTAGTGCATATGATAAAAAATGAGTGTAGCCATACCTCCATTAACACCTGTCGACAAGCACCGCATGGTCCCACAAAACTATCTTTGATATCACTGTTGGTAAGATAAAAAGGATGCTTTAACATACTGAATGTTTTCTGTTCAGTGAATCAGCTTGTATTCAGAATTTACGATATACCATGTGACAGCTATGGCTGTAAATCTTCGGTAGCCTTCTGCGACGGCCCTCTGTATGGCAGTTCTCTCCGCACATACAGTAAGGCCATAGGAGGCATTCTCAACATTACAGCCTAAAAAACATACAATGTTAGTCATGAACACTCAGACTGCATAAAATGATAAAAGCTGACTATATGGCAGATAAAATGCTGTGGAATCATGTTGCTTCAATCAAAGAAAATGAAATAAACAGGTGCATCAACCTACCAGTAATAATGGCGCCCCCTGTCGTCAAAATGGCAGCGCCGACTGGAAACCCACTGTATGGACAGTAAGCCATTTCTCGTGCCTGCAAGCATTTTGCCACTAGTTCCGCAACTTAACCACAACAGTTAACCCCGTTCAGGACAAAACAACAAAAGAACAAAACAACAGCGTTTCAATACACAGCCACTGGCACGCTGTTGTATTTACAGAAATGCATCTTATACCAAAAAACTATAAGGTTACGTTTATGTATTAAGTATGAGGGACTGAAATAGCAATATACACAACCCAACAGGCCTGCTTTGCTATTTCCTCTCCTAAAAGTAACGGCTGCACTGCGTCAAGCTCAAGTAGTTAACCTGCACACGCCAAACATATCAACTAGCTAACTCAAACATCAAATGCAAAGCCGCGTTGAGTGTTTGTTTTACGTGTATTGGATTAAATGTGTACCTACCAGCCATATCAACTAACCGTCTTGTTACGCTGGACTAGATATAGTCCTTTTGACGGCGTATTTGCTAAATACAACGCAGTTTTGTGAACAATTGCTGTTGTTGTCTCGACAAGAATATTGACATTTCTGGGACGGGTGCTGGGACAGGACAACTGACCTCGCACAAGTGTTGTGGGCGGGGCAAACGACTCTAACAACCTATTATAGACCTCCTTGCTAACAACCCTCTCATTAATTATTCAATATACATGGGGAAAAAGTTTTTGCTTTTGAATAATTTAGCACTTTCTGTTATTGGTGTATTGATATATTCACAATAAAATATATATTGCTTGATCACTCACAAATCTCAAGAAATACTGGATTAATAAATATTTATGATGAATATATAAAGGTGTGTATTGTACCGCACATTTATCTTCAGTAGTTAAAAACTCTTTATGAAGTAAAACTTTATTGATGAAACAACCATTAGAAACAACGATTACAAGTCTGCAGCTAAATTTTAACATATACCGTTCTGTTGGTGAAGAAAGCAATACGTGTCAAAATGATATACAAACCAAAAAGAGACAATATGAACACACAGAGAAAGCTTAGATTGTTAATCCAAAATGCAAACAGATACAGGACTTTATGACAGTGGTCTCCAGTACTGGTGGGAACATAGTTGGGAGGATATACGGAGTAAATCCAGTAGGTACCTGAAAGAACAACATGAGACCATTGATTTTAGTTTCACTATTATTTATATATAAATAAATGAGTCATTCCATGAAATCAGTGCCTTTTGTGTTCCTAAGAAATCATACACAATATTTAATATAACAACAAATAAACGTGCAATTTAAAAACATAACAATACTATGTACAGTATGCTTTCATCAATATTACATTAAAAAAATAAAAGTCAATTAATTATTATTTTTAAATAATTTAAATAGCATGTATGCTGGTAAGGATATGTTTTTTTAGCCTGTCCCTCACCCTGATTTTTAATTTGCAAAATGAAGGCAAAATAATATAAATATCACATTTGCATATTGTTGCATATTGTTTGTGGAATAAGTATGTTTTTTTTTTTTTAATAAAATATAAATTATTTTATTGGTGTCTCCCGATTTCGCGTCAGCCCTGTTACCCTCATCAAAAACCCTTGTAAAAGAATGTACTTTCAAGTGACATCACGTCTAGGAGGCTACATCATCTCTCAACCAGAATTCAAACACTTAAAACATAAGCATCATGCTAAGTCAATCCTGTTACTATTTTTAAAATACAAATGTAAACAATTATTTCTTACATTTAATATAATCAGTATCTACAAGTAAAATCCTTTCAAAGTGTACAATATGTGCTTTTGTGAATGTGACTGTTAGTTAGCGATTAGCAAATTTGTTTGAAATAGTCAAACCCGTTACTGTCAACTTTTTACTTTTTAGAGTAACAGGTTTTGACATGTGAGTAACAGGAATGACATTAATTAGGTTTGACCCTGTTTTTAAAGATTGTGTAATTCAAACATTTACTTGGTATATTATTGAGCTAATGCCTATATTATTCAGTGGCATTTGAGTTTTAATTAAACTATAGTAATGCTTGACTTGGTAACATGGTTGACAAAAATGTCAAAACATGAGGTAGAGAAATAGTCATAAACTAATAAATTAGTTTAGCCTGAGATGGCACAATACAACAATACAATTTAGTCATTTTAAGGTTCTTAATTTCATGGATATTTAAAAAACATTGATTAAACTTATTTTATTTTTAAATTTTTCCAAGTGGAAAAGGCTCTGATTTTGTGGAATGACCCAAACATTAATAAAAAAAACATGTTGTGCTGACACTTGACTCATAATAACTTAGTAATGTAACATCTCTTTCTCTCACCAGCAAAGAACCAGCACACAATGAATAGGTAGAGCATAAAGCTGAAGGCACTGCAGAAGCGAGCCAGCAAACAGTCATCCAAAGTGTTCTTCAGGTACAGGATCAACAGCGAAAGCAAACCAGTCGCTCCGATCACAGTCATGTAGATGGGGAGGTTCGGTTGAACAGGGCACTCATGAAAATGGATCGTTCCTAGAAACATTTATCCAAACAGCAATATGACAGTAAAAATCAGGCTTCCAAGCTTCTCCTCTTCTTTTTGTTGATAACTGACATACACTTCTTAGTTAAAAGCAAGCATTAAACAAAAACTGCTATGTACCTAATCCAGTAGATGTTATTAAAATCATCCAACCAATCATGTTAATCATCACTGAAAAAAGAAGAAGATGATTTTTTTTATTGTAGTTAATTAGTTATAGGGGAAAAGCATCATTTCAAAGCTTGATATTCTTACCAATTAAAGATTTTCTGGCAGCTGTCTCAGTAGTCTCCATCTTTAACGATTTCTTAAACAGTCCATAGAAATGTGAATTCCTTCTTTTTAATTGGCCTCATAGACTTTCAGATATGAGGAGGGCCCCCAAAATTAGCTTATGAAGATGTGAATAGGATACTCTGGTTAAACCGGACAGAGCTGCTCTGAGTCGACCAGTATGTTTTCACAGTTCTGTGGTTGTTAGACTCAGCCAGTAGCTTTGAAACACTTCCTTTGGTGAAATGTTGAGAAACTGTTTTTGCAAATCCAAACTGAAACATAACAGCTGCTTTTTTGTCTCTCTCTATATTTTTTTAAAATAAAAATCTTCATTTAACAAAGTCTGAATAGAATGACCATTATAGGTGACAGTATATATTTTTATTTACATTGATATTTTTTTAAGTTAAGCTGAACATTACCTTCTAGTCTAGGCCTTAATTTTGAACTGGATATAAATATATAATGTCAAAACAGTTCACCCTAAAGAGGTGCTTTTCCATAGCACTATACTGGTAGAAAATAGGATATATAATGTCAAGGTTATAGATTTGATTCTTAAGAAAAAATATTGATCAAATGTATGATTACAATAATAAGCACCTGCTAAATATTAAATCGTAATACATTAAAAAAACATATTATGCTTGTTGCTGAGCGTTTGAAGCAAATTGTCTTTGACAAGTATGTTTTACACAGATATGAAGCACTAAAAATCCAGGACAAAGCAAAAGGACAACCAGACAGCCGTAACAGACTGTATTCAACCAGAACGCAAAGAGGTACAGAGTTTTGTTGCAGTAGTTCTGTTGATCATTTGGGTCATAACTGGGAGGATGTACAGAATATATCCAGACACTCCCTGTAATACACAAACAAACATTTTAGTTGAGTTAAATATTCCTTTGATACCTGTTAAATGTTTTTGTCAGCAAAAGTCTGCTGGACTTTTCTGAAAACTATAGATTGTACTTCTGCATTTTTGTATTCCTAGTTTACATATTCTTTGCGTTGCACCAAGTGCATTATGGGTGTTGAAGATTTCCTACTTTTTTTTTGCCACAGCCCTGTTTCTCTGTTTTTTTTCTAGTAATGTAGAACCAATAAGAAGGTGTTTCTACTGCATAGACAGACCACTTTTATTAAACCCCCAGTTTTGACTTTACAGCCCCACATTCTTCAGCCTGTCTCAACATCTTTATTTTTTTTTATCTGTAGAGAAAGTTTAACCTTTTTTGCATGCATTTCTCAATTATTCCTTCTATAAAATACCATCACCCCTCTTTCTGTAACTCCTGTTTGACAAATTCACTCACCTGCGATGAACCAGCAGACAACAAACAGGTAGAGGACGAAGCTGATAGAGATGATCAGCATAGACAGCAGCAGCAGCTCCAGGGTGTCTTTTGCACATGTACCACACAATAAGCCCAGACTCGCTAACAGAACGAGCAAAACAAATACACCAAATACTATAAGGTAGACTGGGATGTAGGGCTGGACAGGACAGTCTCTTAGAAAGTAGGCCCCTAAAAAATAAAAAAAAATAATACAAAAATAAAATTCATCAGTTTTAGGAGGAGTGTGTTTGCTCAACGTACAAAGTATGTGAATGTTTTTGTCAGTATTATACTGGAATATGTTATTAAATCCACATTATTTGTTTACAAAGACAATGTTTCTAGCACAGACAACAGTGAATAATGAGATAAAAATGCATGATTTACCAATTCCAATGGCAGCAATTATAACCCCCAGTACAACAACAGCCAGTATCACTGAAAAAATAACAGATTCCTCAGACAAGAATAATTTTACATGCGAATTTTCCAGGTATAAACGTTTGGACATCATATAAGCTATATTAGTTTAATATACATTTAAAAATGCAGCATATTCTCAACATGGTTGTTAGTACAGTTCTTACCAAACAGTAATGTCAAAAGCGATGATCGCTTTGAATCGTCCATTCTCAGAACTTTAAGTTAAAAAAAATAAAAATAAATAAATAACAATAAGATGTCATTAGACATTAAGTAAAGTAGATTGTTAAAATTGAATACATGGACCTAAGGCTAATACGTTTTATGTATTTGATCATTAAAAGTCTTTCACCTTACCTTAAATGCTGAGAAAAGTTTTCTCTTGCGTTTTCTATCAGGCTTTAAACGGCATAATTGTGTAGTGTGTTGTGTAGAGCTCTCTTCACCTCATAACTTTATGAAGAAAATTGTGAAATTCTTCTCTTATCTGTCTTACTGACAGTTGTTAGAATTTCCAGTATTACCTAACTTAAGATAAAACTCTTGAGTCCAACCTGGCGTGATGTTACAGCACTGCGCAACGTTTCCGCCGTAAGCCACACATTTACACTATGAAGCGATCATATTAAAGGGAAATGAAACGTTTCGTTACCGATTAGCCTTAAGCAAAACCATCAGTGAGATCAATGTAACAGGATCTTTACAATTTACGCATCTTTAAAATAGTTTCTAAAACCACCAATAGAAATAACAACACACCTTTCAAAAGTTTAGGTTTTTTTTTAAAGAAATTGTAATAATTAAATTATTCAAAAATAGCCTAAGAGTAAAGGCATTTACAACGTTCCGAAAGATTTCTATTTCAAATAAATAGTTTTCTTTAGAACATTCTATCTATTAAAAAATAATCAGCATGTTAGAATCAGAACCTTTTTGCAATCGCTTTGATTAATAATTGTCGGAAGGATCATGTAACACTGGAGACTGGATTTAATGGCTGCTGAAAAATAAGATTCGCCATTACGTTAATAAATTACATTAAAAGAATTAAAGTTATTAAAAAACGTTATTTTGAATTGTAATAGTATTTCACAGTATTGCTGCTTGAACTGTATTGGTCAAATAAATGCAACCTTGTTTTACATTTCTTAATGACCCCACTTTTAAAAGGAAGTGAAAGTCTTCTGCTTTTCCAACTTGCGCAAACATTTTTTGCAAGTCTATTCTACTGCTTTCTCCTCACTATTTATAAGAAATGGCATTATTAGCTGGAATCACATATCTACCTCTTGCATATAGCACAGTATTGTCGTATATCACCCTTACTCAACTTCATCTTAAACAATCACAGTGATTATCACACATATTTATATTAATGTAGGTTACTCACCTGTCACCTATTATCTATTTTAGCACTAAGTTGTATAGCATTTTTTCTTTTGATTGTGGTTTTATTTTCTCCCCTTTAATACTGACACATAATATGTAGCAAAATGTAACCGTTTATCCGTGTATATGAAGGCTGTCATGTCACTGCCTCAACGCCAGAGGTCACCGTATCCTTGTATTCCGAACTGTTTCTTTTTACATCGCTAAGTTCACTTGTTATTAATTTCCTGCCTGGTCAATTGTTTAAAAAGCTGGTCGAGTAGCTTTGGTTTGTAATGCAGTTCTGTGCAATTGTGTCCAATGTTTTTGGTTTAATAATGTCTACTGATTGCAGCCGAGTAAGTGACTCGATTCTTATAAGCAAATAAAGCTCGGCACATGGTTCCTGCACAAATTTTTCTAATCCGCTATATAGGGAAATAACGAGAAGAACAGAGAAGTGCAGTAAATGGTATAACTGTTTGCCAGTGTGTTCTTAATTAAGATGATACATTAAAATAATATGGTAAGAATAATTTGCAGCATCAAGCAGAAAAACGAGCTGTTTTATACAGCTAAAAATATCTGGACGTGGATGAGACCGGAAGCCAGACCCATAAAATTGACAAATGGCTGTGCCCAATCTTTTTTTAAATATTTCTCAGAAACAATACAAACAGTAATATAACCATCAAAAAATAATAGACACTGACAAGTAAATTATATATAATAAAAGGAAAAGAGGGGGTGTTTAATACATTACAAACTGATTTTTTAACCCATTAAAGATAGGAAAAGAATTACTCACAGATAAAGTTTTAAAAGACACAGTATTTATACATAAAGCTCAAATGAATTTATTTAAAAAAAAACAAAAAAACATCAAAAACCCTGTCATCAAGATCCATTAATATGGACCACAGAGTTTTTGCTAACCCTCTTTTATTCCACAAATGCAAGCACAGATACAAAAACAGCACCCGACCAACAGTGCCAGACCTAACAGAATGTATCCCAGTGTAGTGGTCCAGAATGCAAACAGGTAGAGGGTCTTATTGCAGTAGAGCTTTCCAGCCGCGGTTTCATTGTAGTTAGGAGGATAAATAGAGTAAATCCACACACTGCCTATAATTTAAAAAAAAAATAATGAAACAAATTCATTTCAGAAACAGAATTTACTTTAGGTTACCATTTGCAGATATTGCCATCACCAATTAGTTACTTTTCTGTTTAATCTGTTTACTAGAATTTAAGATTATCATTTGACGAAAACTTCTGTTTTGATTTTGTTACTTCCCTGTTTATTACTGTGAAGCTGTTTTGAAACAATCTGTATTATAGAAAGTGCTATGTAGATACAGGTGACTTGACTATTTTTACAATAATGTCTTCAAAAAACATCCATTCACATTTAATTCATATTATATTTTTAAATTAATTAATAAAAATATTAATATTCATTTTTGTTTATTTTTAAAGACTGCTGTTTAAAAATGTAATGTAAACATTTAAATAGCATATTCTTAAATGTTTCAAATAAACAAAATTCTCTCTCTCTCTCTCTCTCTCTCTCTCTCTCTATTTTTCACCCTAAAATTCAAATTCTAAAGTTCAAAATGAAATCTGTAATATGTTGATATTTTAGTTCCACATTAAATAGACATTGAAGCTATTTTACAGAACAACACGGTCATATACACACCCAAATTTCAGGCAGACTTACACAAAAACATGTTGACAGTGTCTTTTCCATTCACAACTTAGAATTCTCAGCATTCCAAAATGAAAATCTGCTGTTTGTCTTTGTAACATTAACCAAACAATGCACTGAATAGCACATTAAAGGGGTCATCGGATGCCCATTTTCCACAAGTTGATATGATTCTTTAGGGTCTTAATGAAAAGTCTCTAATATACTTTGATTAAAAATTCTCAATGGTTTTGTAAAACAACACCCTTTTACCTTGTCAAAATGAGCTCAGCAAAAATCATCTCATTCTAAGGGGTTGTTCCTTTAAATGCAAATGAGCTCTGCTCACCCCGCCCCTCTCTTCTCTCTGTGGAAAGACGGTCTTGTTTACTTCAGCCGCGTTTAGCTGCTAAAATTCCTAGCTACCACGTTATAAGGAAAGGTGATTGCAAAGATTCATAAAAAAACGCTTATACACACTTCTGGTGTAAATGAAGCTGGATCATGAATGATTCGTGCGAACATAGACGGATATATGTAGATCGGGAGGCGCATTCCCTTCACAAACAAACGTAATCCACTGCAATCTTCAGCAGCTCAGATGTCAGGAGTAAATGAAGACCACTTTGTTCATTATTACATCCAGCAACACAACACCTCAATCGCTCATTTGGAGATATTCTTGTCTAACTTACATCCCTGCTTCGGCATTGAAACAAGGAAAGTTACTGGACTGTTACAGCTGATCTGTTGTAAGACGCTCATGTCAATCAACTATTGTGGGAGCGGCCTCTGTCGGTGTGACGCCACACCGACAGGCATCTGAGAACGGCTCGATTTGAAAAAGGGGATATTATTTTTACAGATTAATTAAAAAACACTGCATGGATTTTTATCATTATAGGGTAGATTTGTACATACACTGCCAACACACATTAATGTTCAAACAACATGAAAAAGTGAACTTAGCATCCGATGACCCCTTTAAATGATCGCATCCTCCTACATACACCAATGTATCTTACCACAAATCATCCAGCAGAACAAGAAGGTAGAAACAAGGGAATTCCACACATTGCAGGTTCGGCTGAGTGTAGTCTGACCTCCTTCCTCCGTCTCCTTGGCGCAGGGCAGACAAGACAGCAAGGCCAGAAATACACTAAACACTCCACATACCAGCACATACACTGGGATATAGTGCTGCTGGGGACAGTCTTGCAGATACACTGCACCTGTGATGGTTGTCAACATAAGAACAGATTAAATAATGGAAGATAAAAGCAAAAAAACAACAACAGTACATACATTAACTGTAACGCACCTATTGCAATCTGAGCAATGGGAAGAGCCAGGAATAGCAGTTTTGTAATAACTGAAATACAAATCAGTTAAAAAATAACTTGAGTCAATATACTTTGTTCATTAAGTACAAAAGTAATGGTTATGATGAAAAACTCCCATACCAAGGCAAGGTATACTAGTTATTGGAGGAGATTTCACGTAAGTCCACATTTGCTTTGGATCCATGGTGCCTATGCGAAGCATACAACATTATACAACCCAAGGAAAGGCATGACTTGATAGAAATAACGCTCTGAGAGAGTAAATAGTATATTAGTTAAATAGTAGTTAAATAGTAAAACTTCATCGTAAATAAAAGATTGAAGTAAGTCCAAAATCATTATAACCACTAGCAGCTTTGTACCGCTAAACTATTAATCAGTGTACCTATGTAACTTTAATAAAAACTGATTTTGTAACCGCACTGGATTCTGCTGACTATGTTAATCTGTGAATAACAATACTCTTACAGATATATCAGAATAAAATTGCCTTCCCATTTGTCAATCTGCACAAACATGCTTACCTGTAGTTTTGGTCCTGGAAAGTCTTTACACAGGACTTTTTGTAGGATCAGATACAGCCTGAAATGATTCTTTATAGGTTGTGCGCTCACTGTTTTAGATGGTTGCGCCACCTCATGACTGTAGTATTTCAAGATAAACCTGTTCTTGCTGTGTACAAAGAATGTCACAAACATGCATTTTGCTGTAATGAATTTAATAGGCTACAGTTATTATCCTTCAGAACAAAATCCCCTATATATACATTCATGAACTCCTAGGAAGACACAGTGGGGGGAAAAAATCTCTGTTTAGGTCTGACAGGTGCTTATTAGCGCTTTATACTTTAAGATGTCAGTTTCACATACATGCTAAATCATAAACATCTTAAAGACATTTTCTAAACGTCTATTTGACATCTGATAGGAAACGTCTTATAGACTTATTGCAGATGAAAAACACACTTGCAGAAATGCAGACGTCAAACAGACATCTCTGTGATGTACGTGTGTTATCAGGGTTCGTAGGTTTGTTTTGTTCAAGTAAATAAAATCTAGATGATCCAAATTCTTGAGGTTTTTTGTGCACAAGCAGATAAGACACAGATAAGTACAGTCATTTTCATATTTAGCATTTTGCAGTTACAACATCTATCAATGTAATAACAAATTATTTTGAGAAGCAAAAAATATTTTAAAGAATGTTTTAAAAAATGCAGACAATTTTTAAATTTAGTTGAGTTTATCACACAAAACCATCAAGGACTATTATTAAGATGCATGAAGATGGCCCACAGAATGAGACAAAACAAGCATAATAATGCTTTACTAACGATCATAGCAATTTTGCTTTTTAGTTAATTTTTTGCTAATCCAGGAATACAAGATACAAAACAAATATTAAATAAAATACAAAATTAGAAAATCTCTATTTAAACGAATTATGAGAAATTATAAAATATCCCACACACAATAAGAAAAATATTGTCATGTGTCTAGAATTCAAAATAAGAAAAATCTAACTCAAAACCATATCCATTAAAAAGTTCACCCAAAAAGGAAAATTCTATCATTAATTACTCACCTTCATGTTGTTCTAAACCCGCAAGACTTTCATTCATCTTCGGAACACAAATGAAGAAATTATTGATTAAATCTTAGAGTTTTCTGACCGTGCATAGACAGCAATGCAACTGAAATGTTCCTAGGCCGAGAAAAGTAGTAAGGACATTATTACAAAGCAGCCGTGGCCTAATGGCTAAGGAGTCGGGCTTGTAACTGAAAGGTTGTGGGTTTAAGTCCCAGGTCTGGCGGGGATTGAAGGTAGAGGGATTGAATAACCAGTGCTCTCTCCACCCTCAATACCTTGATTGAGGTGAGTTCCTTGAGCAAGGCACCGATCCCCCAACTGCTCCCTGGGTGCTGTAGCAATAGCAATATGGCTTCTCACTGCTCCGGGTGTGTGTTCACAGTGTGTATGTGTATGTCACATCCTTTCCTTTCCTAAAATAGTCCATTAGAGGTTCAGCCGTAATTTTATGAAGCTACACACAAAGAAAACAAACAAACAAACAAAAAAATGACTTCATTAAACAATTCTCCTCCAAATCACATCTTCTGCCATTACCTCTGCACGTAAACGACGTATGCGTGTGGTGCTGCTGTAAAAATACTTTCGATAATGGTGAATACGTGATTTGGAGGAGAAAGAAAGTAGTTATTTTTGCTTTCTTTGTGCACAAAAAGTATTCTTGTAGCTTCATAAAATTGCTGTTGAACCACTGATGTCACATGAACACTGTTTTACCCATGTGCTTACTATGTTTCTGAGTCTGAGAACATTTCAGTTGCACTGCTGTCTATGCAGAGTCAGAAAGCTCTCGGATTTCATAAAGAATATCTTAACTTGTGTTCCGAAGATGGACAAAAGTCTTACAGGTTTGGAACGCATGAGGGTGAGTAAATAATAACACAATTTTCATTTTTGGGTGAACTTTGCCTTTAAATGTCATGCTTAAAATGTCACATCAATTACAATGAAAATCTGCTGTTTTCTTGGCATGTACCATGATAAAGGATTAACCGAACAATGTACAGAAGCTGTCAGAGACCTATAACACACTAAATGACATCTTCCTCCCACATACACCATTGTGTTTTATCACTGATCACCCAGCAGAACAAGAAGGCAGAAACCAGAGCATTCCACACAGCACAGATACGGCTAATGTCTTCTCTCCTCTGCAGTGTAGTCGGGGCGATACGCAAGTATGCCGTATACTTAGTTTTTACTAATGGCTGTTTGTGTATTACGACTTCTAAGGATCAATTGCATATACCCTTGATATACCCACTTGTTTTGTTGCTTCTCAAGTCCATAATCTGTGTTCAATGCTGCTCAAAAACACCAAACACTGAGAGAAACTGGCAATGACTGCAGTTCTCTGCTGGCTTTCCTTCGCTTTTAAATAGCTTGTAAAAGCACTGTGCACATTTTACTTTCACTTTCAAATTAGCGGCAATTCGGCGTCAAGCAGTTGTTCGTTTTTAGCTTGTTTGAATTTTCCCTCTTTTCCTCACTTTTCTTCGCTTTCAAATAGCTTGTATAAGCACCTTGCACATTTTGCTTTCATTTTAAATTAGCGGCAATGCGGCAACAAATGCATGAATTCAATTTAAGCAACAACAAAATACCATGTCAAACTTACTTACTATATATTAATCATATTACTTTCAACAAAACAAATAAAAATACATTATGCTAGCCTATACCCTTTTTTAGGACTACACCATTGCTCCTCTGTCTCCCAGGTGCACGGCAGACAAGACAGCAAAGCCAGAAATACACTAGACACTTCACCCATCACCAGCACATACACTGGAATATAGTGCTGCTGCAGATAGTCTTGCATATTGTAATTGTGTGCAACATAAGAGCAGTTACATAATGGAAAGTAAAAGCAGAGGAATCGCTGTTTTCACTGTCAGATTTACTGCACCACACCTATTGCAATTTGAGAAAATCAAGCATGTTGAATAACCATCACTGAAACAGAGACAGCCAAAAGGTTACTTTTAGGCAAATATACCACTTAAAAGTGTAAAACTCTTTTTTTTACAAGATGCAAGTAAGATCCTTTAGTTACTGGAGGAGATGTCACAAAATTCAACATTTGTTTTCAATCCATGATGCCTGCGCAAAGCAAACAATGTTTCAACCCAGGGAAATGCATGACCTGTTTCCAAAAGAACCATTCATTGTGCAGTCATTAAAGGTCACTGGAATGCAGAGTTTCGCGTTCTGTTCACTAAGTGAATCAGTGAATTAGAATGCACTTACAGATATACAATAAAACCATCTTCATCTGTGTGTTATAGTTTGGTTCTGAAAACTCACACTCCTGGACCAGAAACAGCCATGAAATGTTTTGTGCACTTGGTTTAAAAAGGTTTCAAACCAGTAACATTGCAAGATAAACCAGTTCTCGCCATGTGCAAACAATATCAAACAAATGCATTATGCTGCAATGAATTCAGTAGGCTGGCCCTGAGACGACGATCAGAAGAAGAAAACCCTTTACCCTTTACATTATATATTACTGTTTTCCAAAGACACGGTGGAACAAATCACAGGTTAGATCTGACAGATGCCTAGAAATAATTTATTTAGTTCATTGTTGAGTAGATCCTTTCTATTTAAATAAATAAAATACAGATTATATTTTTTTTTTTTTTGCTTTGCATTTTCTTATATATTCTATTAACATTTTAATCTTGTTAACAAATTTCAAAACATTGTATAATCATCATAAAGTTACTTTAAAAGCTTACTTTAAAAGTTTCAACTGTTTTGTCATATGGGTCCAATGTTGTTTTGTTCAACGTATGGACAAAAATACAATGAGACTTAAAATACCTTCTTTTGTGTTTTACAATCAAAAAACAAAAACAAACCAAAAAAATCTAATCATACAGATGAGGATGAGTAAATTATGATTTTCATTTTTTGATAAACTATCCCTTTAAATATATAATATGTTTTTTTGCCTTCTTGTTTTCATTTGTGTGTGTGTGTGTGTGTTCAAGAAAACTACAGATAAAAAAGACTGAAATATTTATTACCCTTCAATGTTAAAGTTTAAGATGTTGTTTTGGCAGTTTATGTGTTTGTTTTAAATAGATATGTTTCATAGAATTTAAGCTTAAATTTTAGCATAGCCCTTAAAGACTCCCTGAGATATCAGTTATCAGATATCAACCATTAACACTGAGTCAAAGCATCAAACTCAATTCCAGATATAATTAATTCATTTTGCAATTATATTTAGTTAGAACAAAACATTCTATCAGGGATTGCATAGCTTTGCTACATCATTAGCATTATTACTAGCAAAATAATCCAAGATCTCCATATTTTTCATTATCTGTCCAGCAGATACACTGACTTTCAACCATCACCACTGTGCCCTTGAGCAAAGCACACAACCCCAGGTTGTTCCAGAAGGTTGCCGTTCTATACTGAAGTATGGCAGAAATGTAGCTGTTTCTGATGTTCAGTCCATATATGATGATCATCAGTCATTACCTTGAGTCTGTCACAGGTCTGTCAGACACTGGCTGGAGGAAGTCTCTATAAAAACACAGCCTCGTGATTGGCCTCCATGTAAGTCAATCACTCTGTTTTGACAGCGTTCATGTCCTCCTGTCTGAATTTGTGCTCCTCCCAGGAATGTGTCCAACAGCAAACCTCTTTTCCACAGCTGTGCATAAACAATACACAAAATAATACAAACATCAATACAACTTTTTTTTTTTCATTCATTCATTTTTAAGAAGATAAAATACAATGCAGTAGCCTCTAACCTCAATGGATATTTTGGACTTTGGGTTCCTGCTGTAAAAGATGGCCTTAGTGTTGAATTCAGGACTTCCATCTTTTTTGAAAATTTTAGTCCTCACAGAATCTTCCTCACAGCGGATGACAGCATAAACATCAGGAGCTGATATAAACATATATGGAAAGAAATAAGAAAATTAAAGGCATAATTGGCTGAAACAGATAAAATACTTGTTTGCTAATAGTGAAAGTAAAATTAATCCAATTTTTAATTGGGCCAAAGCTGTCAGTTAAAGGCACAACCAAAAATGAAAATACCATCATCATTTACTCACCTATACATTTCTTTCTTCTGTTCAGCACAAAAGAAGGTGGGTGTGTAAACAGTTGATGGTAGCCATTAAATTCCATAGTTATTCTTTTTTATACAATGGAAGTCAATGGCTAACATCAACTGATTGGTTACCAATGTTCTTTCAGATATCTCCTTTGTGTTCAACAAAAGAAAGAACCGCATACAGGTTGAACAGGAACAGGCATACAGGAACAACTCAAGGGTGAGTAAATTAAATTTTTAGGTGAACTATCCCTTTAATGAAACTTGGAATATTAAGCACAATGGTACTTAAATGGAAAACCTGAACTGGTAACATCTTTCTTTCGCCAGCTGATTGGACCTGAACATGTAAAGGAAGATCATAGTCATGCTTGCTGGTCATTAAAGTATTACATTAAAGGAGAAGTCCAGAACAACAATTCACAAATAATTTACTCACCCCTTGTCATCCAAGATGTTCAAGTCTTTCTGTCTTCAGTTGTAAAGAAATTATGGTTTTTGAGGAAAGCATTTCAGGATTTTTCTTCATATAATGGACTTCAATTGTGCCCCTGATTTGAACTTCCAAAATGTAGTTTAAATGCAGCTTCAAAGGGCTTTAAACGATCCCAGCCGAGGAAGAAGGGTCCTATCTAGCGAAACGATCGGTCATTTTTTTCGGAAAATAAAAATGTGTATACTTTTTAAGCACAAAAGCTCGTGTAGCACAGGTTCTGGTATGCGCGTTCACGGCGTACTATTGAATCATGTCAAAAAGGTCGCGCCGAACATTTCGTTAATTTTAGCAAAATCAGCATCACGTGACAGCCCCATAAGATGAACGAACGACTCGAAAAACCCGAAGACTCGAAACAGGTGAACTAATTCCAGTACAGAACCTAATAGGATGTTGCGCATGTGCGACTGAACGAATCACTCCCCAAGATGACTCGTTCTTCGCGAGTCACATTAAAGATTCATTGAAAATGAACGAATCATTCAAGAACGACCTGTGGATGCGCATCCGAGAGCCTGTGCTACGCGAGCTTTTGTGCTTAAAAAGTATACAAATTTTTATTTTTCAAAAAAAATGACCGATCGTTTCGCTAGACAAGACCCTTCTTCCTCGGCTGGGATCGTTTAGAGGCCTTTGAAGCTGCATTTAAACTACATTTTGGAAGTTTAAAATCGGGGGCACAATTGAAGTCTATTATATGAAGAAAAATCCTGAAGTGCTTTCCTCAAAAAACATAATTTCTTTATGACTGAAGACAGAAAGACACAAACATCTTGGATGACAAGGGGGTGAGTAAATTATTTGTAAATTGTTGTTTTGGAAGTGGACTTCTCCTTTAAAGCTTTAGTGGTGAGTTTTAACCTGTTTTTTTGGGATGGCTAAGGCCAGAGGCTTTCAGCAGATGGACTGTAGTTACAACGCTGGGCTGAGGAAGACAACACTGCCACAATGAAGGGGCAGGAAGCTCTTCCTTCAACTCCCTGAAGACAGTAGATAAAGTAAAGAAGAGGAGAAAACAAAAAGAAAAATCAGTCAACTTGGTAATCATTCAACATTAAAAATAACTGCATTCAACTGTAAGTATATAGAACTGGATTGACATTTTGTTGCTGCTAAATTGAATGCAAAACAGAGCAGAGTGGCCCAATCTCCTGTGCCTACCTGAGGCGCACGTGTGAGTGTGAGAAAAAACGTAGAAGGAACCGACCAGTGGCACCAGGCTGGAAAGTAGTGGGGAGGATGACATAGCGTCCAGGGCCAAGAGTCACTCGCAGAGTAACGCTACGGGAGTCCATATACACAGAGCTAGCAGCCTGCTCACATAAACACTGTACACGACACACACGATTCACCTCCACCTCAAAGGGAAGATTTTAAAAAAAAGGGACAGGAAAAATTAACATTATCAAACAGCCACTGTCAAAATCTGATGTTGTCTAAAAATGTAGATGACTCCTCTAATTATTTAGTCACTTACTTTTAGAACCTCAAAGCCAATTGGTAAGTTCTCCCCACTTCCCTCTCTCCTTTTCATCCTCCTGTCCTCCTGTTGTAAACATATCAACACCTCTGCCCCTTCTCCAACCAGTTCAAAAAGGAACTAAGAGAGAGATGGAGAGAGAAATGAAGGACAAACATCTGAATGTAAAATTAGGGAACATTTCTAGAGAAAATTAGCAGGTTGGAAGGGATTTTGAACTAACCTTAACACAAACCTAACCATATACTTTATGCATCAATATCAATTTTAGTTTGCAAATTTCCAGAGTTTCCAACCTGTGGGTTGTATAGAAATGTGTCTCTGTGATTGATACATCCTCCACATCGACTTCTTCTGTCTATTTGCCTCTCCCATCTCATCTCCTTGCTTTCTTCCTGTTTTTTCACATGCTCTCTTCTGCTCTTAATTTGCTTTGGTTTTACTCCTTCTTTCTTTTTTTGTTTTTCTTCTTGGATTTGTCCCTCTTTCTGCCTTTCACTCAGTCTTTGTTCCTTTTTGTCTCGTCTTTGAGCTGGCCTTTGTTTGGACCACTGGAGCCCTGTTGAAGGCCTCTGGTTTTTGATGTTTAGATGACAAGAAGATAAGAGAGGAGGTGGAATCCTAGATGCATAGGTCCAGGCACCCTGACAGCACACCTCCCTCCAATGTGACTGTGGCCAGAGAAGGGTTTTTTCTGCCAACCTGCAAACCACCATGTCTGTAAAGTAACGGCAGAAGTCCTCAAACTCCATCCTAAGGAAAATTAGAAATGTACATTACTGGGTTAAAACATGTTTCTTAAAAGAATTATGTCTACTCCATTGTTTGCCAAATACATGTCCATATCATTGAAAATTTACATTAACATATATTACCAAAACTCTCCAACATCTCGAACAATAAGGCCCATCTTCTCCCGTTCTCTTCGGCTAAGCTGCTGCCACTGAGGAGACCTGCAAATGGAACCAGTGTAAACACAATGTCACAAGCATTAAACCTCACTTTTCCATGTCAACCTTTAACCTAAGAGCTTGAATTATTTTCTTACTGGAAAGCCTCTATTCAGCATAGAACCTATGGGAACGGTGATGTTTATGTCTTTCATGTTAGTCTTTGGTCTTGTTTTGTCTTGTCTTGCGTCCTAAAACCGTGCTCCAGGTGAGGCTCGAACTCACAACCTCGGCATTGCTCTGCTTTGTACTGTTTTATAAGTACCGCGCGCTAACCGATTGCGCCACTGGAGCTGTTGAGGAAAAGGTGTATTAGCAAACACCCAACAGCCAACTCAAAATGTTCAGTTACAGATATGGGCTATGAAGCTTGATACATAATTTCCAACTTCCAAGTCACACATTATTGGAAGATTAGCACCTATGCTACAGAGTGACAGCCCTAACTGAAGACGGATATCCAAAACTACACCTTTCTTTCACACTAGCTTTTCACTTCAAACTCTTTTTCCAACTGGAATGACTTTTGAATCGTAAAACCATGTTTCAGGTGAGGCTCTAATTCACAACCTCAGTGTTGCTCTGCTTTATACTGTATTATAAATACTGCAAATTAACTGAACACACCACTTTCAAATCTCACCCCTGGTGAAAAAAACAGCATATGCTGGTAGGCATGTTTTGATGCTGGGATGCTGGTTAGGTATGTTTTGGTGTTGGTTTAAGCTGGTCCTTTGCTGGTTTATGCTGGTACTTAGCTGGTTTATGCTGGTCCTTAGCTGGTTTATGCTGGTCCTTTGCTGGTTTATGCTGGTCCTTGACCAGCAACATGACCAGCATAAACCAGCAAAAGACCATCTTAAACCAGCACCAAAACATACCTACCGGCATATGCTGTTTTTTTCACCAGGGACTATACGCTACAAAGTGTCCACCTCAATTAAAGATAATATTAGCTAATATTAGCCTGATCTTTAACTCACAATCTTAAATTATTTTCTTATTGGAATTTCTCTATTTAAATGTAGAATCTAAAGCCTTCTACACACTGCACGATTTTTGCAATCCTATAAGATCATTGCTGATCACACTGTGCGACATGGATCTAATAAACTTGGGTATGACATGCATGTAAACTGTTGGTGTGATGACACCTATTGACTCGTAGGCTACGACGCACGTTACTGTAGAAGAATAAAACGTCATTCGCATGCACTAGTGGTAAACAAAAAGAGCATAACGAATCAAACTTTGGCAGTTGTAGTTTTTATGTGTGCAGAAAAAAGGTCAAGCGGCAAAAGAGGAAGAAATAAGAGCTTGAGGTAAGCAGTTTTAAGTTTAGCACCATGTCGTGTTGATTTCATGTCGTATTTTTATTGGCTGGTCAGTAAACGTGGGTCGTGGCAGCAAACACACCATGCGATGATCAAACTGAATTTCTGACTCTGTCAGAAAATGATCGTAGGCTATCTTTGATCGCAAGACCATGACAATGGCCATCTTTGAACCTCTCTCACTGTACGACATAGGAGCACAGATTAGGAGTCACGATCACAGAAATCACCATAATTGTTTCACAATGCTAATCTTTAGCCTGGGACAGCCGAAAATCGTTAAGCGGAATGGTGATGTTTATGTCTTTTATGTTAGTTGTTAGTCTAGTTTGTTGCAAACTAAAACTGTGCTCCAGGTGAGGCTCGAACTCACAACCTCGGCATCGCTCGGCTTTGTACTGCCTTATAAGTACCGCGCGCTAACCGATTGCGCCACTGGAGCAGCTGATGCAAAGCTGCATTACCAAACACTATAGGGAAAGCCAATTTAAAATGTACAATTACAGAAATGGGCTATGAAGCTTGAATACACAAATTTCATCTTCCAAGTCTCAAATTATTGGAAGATTAGCACCTATATGCTACAGAGTGACGGCCTCAACTGAAGATGGAGAGCCAAAACTAAACCTGTCTTTCATGTTAACTTTTCACTTCAAACTCTTTTACAACTGGAATTACTTTGAATCGCAAAACTGCACTCCACGGGAGGTTTGAACTCATAATCTCTGACATACTGTCTTATACATGACACGTGCTAACAGATTGCACCACTGGAGCTATTGTTCTAAAGATGCTTGAATACACAAGTTCCAACTTCCAAATTTCACTCATTGAAACATCAGCAGATACACTATGAAGTGTCCACCTCAATTAAAGATTTCCAGTTAATATTACACTGATCTTTAAATTGAGAGCTCGAATTACTTTCTTACTGGAATGTCGCTGTTCAAGCATGGAATCTAAGGGAAATGTTGATATTTATATCTTTTATATTAGTCTTGTTTCTTGCATCCTAAAACCGTGCTCTAGGTGAGGCTCGAACTCACAACCTCGGCATCGCTCTGCTTTGTACTGCCTTATAAGTACCGCGCGCTAACCGATTGCGCCACTGGAGCAGCCGATACAAAGCTGCATTACCAAACACTACAGGGAAAGCCAACTCTAAATGTTCAATTACAGAAATGGGCTATGAAGCTTGAATACACAAATTTCATCTTCCAAGTCTCAAATTATTGGAAGATTAGCACCTATATGCTACAGAGTGGCGGCCTCAACTGAAGATGGCGAGCCAAAACTACACCTGTCTTTCATGTTAACATTTCACTTCAAACTCTTTTACAACTGGAATTACTTTGAATCGCAAAACTACGCTCCACGGGAGGTTTGAACTCATAACCTCTGACATACTGTCTTATACATAACATGTGCTAACAGATTGCTGTTATTTTCTTAATGGAAAGCCTCTATTCAAGTATAGAACCTGAGGAGGACTGTGATGTTTACTTCTTTTATGTTAGCCTTTGGTCTTGTTTATTGCATCCTAAAACTGGCCTCCAGGTGAGGCTCAAACTCACAACCTCAGCATTGCTCTGCTTTGTATTGCCTTATAAGTACCACACACTAACTATTTGTGCCACTGGAGCAGCTAACACAAAGTTGTATTACCAAACACTATAGGGAAATCCAACTCAAAATGTTCAGTTACAGAAATGGGCTATGAAGCGTGAATACACAAATTCCAATCTCCAAGTCTCACATTATTGGAAGATTAGCACCTATATGCTACAGAGTGATGGCCTCAACTGAAGATGGAGAGCCAAAACTACACCTGTCTTTCATGTTAACATTTCACGTCAAACTCTTTTACAACTGGAATTACTTTGAATCGCAAAACTGCACTCCACGGGAGGTTTGAACTCATAATCTCTGACATACTGTCTTATACATGACACGTGCTAACAGATTGCACCACTGGAGCTATTGTTCTAAAGATGCTTGAATACACAAGTTCCAACTTCCAAATTTCACTCATTGAAACATCAGCAGATACGCTATGAAGTGTCCACCTCAATTAAAGATTTCCAGTTAATATTACACTGATCTTTAACTTAAGAGCTTGAATTATTTTCTTACTGGAATGTCTCTGTTCAAGCATGGAATCTAAGGGAAATGTTGATGTTTACATCTTTTATATTAGTCTTGCTTCTTGCATCCTAAAACCGTGCTCCAGGTGAGGCTCGAACTCACAACCTCGGCATCGCTCTGCTTTGTACTGCCTTATAAGTACCGCGCGCTAACCGATTGCGCCACTGGAGCAGCTGATGCAAAGCTGCATTACCAAACACTACAGGGAAAGCCAACTCAAAATGTTCAGTTACAGAAATGGGCTATGAAGCTTGAATACACAAATTCCAATCTCCAAGTCTCACATTATTGGAAGATTAGCACCTATATGCTACAGAGTGATGGCCTCAACTGAAGATGGAGAGCCAAAACTCACCTTTCTTTCACATTAGCTTTTCACAAACTCTTTTCCAACTGGAATGACTTCTAAATTGGAAAGCCACACTCCAGATAAGGTTCAAACTCACAATCTTGGCATCGCATTGCATTGTACTGTCTTATACTGTAAGCACCACATGCTAACTGGAGCTGTTGTTCTAAAGGTGTTTGAATACACAAATCCCAACTTCCAAATCTCACTCATTGAAAATGCAGATACACCACAGCATGTCTACCTCAACTGAAGATTGCCAGTTAATATTAGCCTGATCTTTACCTTTAGAGCTTGAATTATTTTCTTAATGGAAAGCCTCTATTCAAGTATAGAACCTGAGGAGAATTGTGATGTTTACTACTTTTATGTTAGCCTTTGGTCTTGTTTATTGCATCCTAAAATTGTGCTCCAGGTGAGGCTCGAACTCACAACCTCAGCATTACTCTGCTTTGTACTGTCTTGTAAGTACCACGCGATAATCGATTGCGCCACTGAAGCAGCTGATACAAAACTGCAAATTCCAATCACCAAGTCTCACATTATTGAAAGATTAGCACCTATATGCTACAGAGTGACGGCCTCAACTGAAGAGGGACAGCCAAAATTACACCTGTCTTTCGTGGTAACTTTACAATTGGAATGACTTCTGAATCATAAGACCATGCTCCAGGTAAGGCTTCAACTCACAACCTTGAAATGGCCTGTTTTTCACTGTCATATAAGTGCTGCATGCTGACCGTTTGTACCACTGAAACTGTTGTTTTAATTTCGCTAACTGGAACATTAACAGATACACTACAAAGTTTCCACCTCAATTAAAGATTGGCAGCTAATATTAGGCTGATCTTTAACTTAAGAGCTTAAATTGTTTTCTTACTGCAGCATCTCTATTCAAGTACAGAACCTAAGTGAAATTGTGACATTTATGTCTGTCTTTGGTTTGGTTTCTTGCATCCTAAAACTGTGCTCCAGGTGAGGCTCGAACTCACAACCTCGGCATTGCTCTGCTTTGTATTGTCTTATAAGTACTGCGCGCTAACCGATTGCGCCACTGGAGCTGTTGAATAAGTGTGTATTACCAAAAACTATAGGGAAAGCCAACTCACAAAGTTCAATTACAGAAATGGGCTATGAAGCTTGAATACACAAATTTCAATGTCCAAGTCTCACGTTATTGGATGATAAGCACCTATATGCTACAGAGTGACAGCCTCAACTGAAGATGGAGAGCCAAAACTACACCTGTCTTTCACGTTAACTTTTCACTTCAAACTCCTTTACAACTGGAATGACTTCTGAATCGTAAGATCATGCTCCAAGTGAGGCTTGAACTCACAACCTTGGAATGGCCTGCTTTTCACTGTCTTAAAAGTACTGCACGCTGACCGATTGTACCACTGAAACGGTTGCTTTAATTTCACTAATTGGAATATTAACAGAAACACTATAAAGTTTCCACCTTAAGAGCTTAAATTGTTTTCTTACTGGAACATCTCTATTCAAGTACAGAACCTAAGTGAAATTGTGACATTTATGCTTTTCATGTTAGTCTTTGGTTTGGTTTCTTGCATCCTAAAACTGCGCTCCAGATGAGGCTTGAACTCACAACCTCAGCATTGCTCTGCTTTGTACTTTCTTATAAGTACCGCACGCTAACCGATTGCACCACTGGAGCTATTGAGCAAATGGTGTATAACCAAACACTGTAGGTAAAGCCCACTCAAGCTTGAATATACACACATTACTAGAAGAACCTAAGTGAAATTGTGACATCTATCTCTGTCTTTGGTTTGGTTTTTTGCATCCTAAAACTGTGCTCCAGGTGAGGCTCGAACTCACAACCTCGGCATTGCTCTGCTTTGTACTGTCTTATAAGTACCGCGCGCTAACCAATTGCGCCACTGGAGCTGTTGATCTAATGTGTCTTACCAAAAACTACAGGGAAAGCCAACTCAAAATGTTCAATTACAGAAATGGGCTATGAAGCTTGAATACACAAATTCCAACCTCCAAGTCTCACATTATTGGAAGATTATCACCTATTACTACAGAGTGTCAGCCTCAACTGAAGATGGACAGCCAAAATTCACACTTCTTTCACATTAGCTTTTCACTTCGAAATCTTTTCCAACTAGAATGATTTCTGAATTGGAAAACCACACACCAGTTGAGGTTTAAACTCACAACGTCAGCATTCTTTTTTTTGTACCATTTTATCAGTACCACGCACTAATTGATTGCACCACGGGAGATAAAGTTTCGAAAATGCTTGAATACACAAGTCCCAAATTCCAATTCTCACTCATTGGAAAATTAGCAGTTACGAAGTGTCTACCTCAATTAAAGATTGCCAGCTAATATTAGACTGATTTTTAATTTAGGAGCTTGAATTATTTTCTTACTGAAATGCATCTATTCAAGTATAGAATGTTAGAGGAATGGTCACATTTATGCATATTTGTTATTCTTTGGTCTTGTTTCTTGCATCCTAAAACAGTGCCCCAGGTGTGGCTCAAACTCATAACCTTGGCATTCCTCTGCTTCGTACTGCCTTATAAGTACCTGCATGCTAACCGACTGAACCACCGGAACTGTTAAAGGCAAATAAGTATTACCAATCACAATAGGGAAAGCCAACCCAAAATGTTAGACTCCAGAACTGGGCTAGACCTTGAATTATTTTCAGGACCAGGATTGAAAAACACTGATTTAACGTAGGGTTCTCCAACCCTTCTCCTGAAAAGCTACCATCCTACAGACTTCATTTCCAACCCTCCTTCAACACACCGGCTTATAATTATCCGCTTCAGGTGTGTTTGATTAGGTTTGGAGCTGAACTCTGGAGTATGGTAGCTCTCCAGGAGCAGAGTTGGTGAAGGGTGATATTTACGTTCTTATTATATACTAGCATGTTTCTTTCATCCTAAAACTGTGCTCCAGGTGAGGCTCGAACTCACAACCTCAGCATTGCTCTGCTTTGTACTGTCTTATAAGTACCACGCGCTAACCGATTGCGCCACTGGAGCTGTTGAGCTAACGGTGTATAACCAAACACTGTAGGTAAAGCCCACTCAAGCTTGAATACACTCACATTACTAGAAGATTAGCAACTATCAGTCAGCCTCAGCTGAAGATGAACAGCCAAAACCCACACCTTTCTTTCACATTAGCTTTAACTCTGAACTCTTTTTCTAAATGGAATGACTTTTGAATTATAAAAACATCACTCCAGCTGAGGTTCAAACTCACAAGCTCACCATTGCTCTTGCTTTGTACTGCCTTATAAGCACCGTGCGGTAACCATTTGCACCACTGGAAAAGTTGAACAAACCTGTATTACCACAAATTATAGGAAAAGCCAACTCAAAATGTTCAGTTACAGAAATGGGCTATGAAGCTTAAATACACAAATTCCAACCTCCAAGTCTCACATTATTGGATGATAAGCACCTATATGCTACAGAGTGGCGGCCTCAACTGAAGATGGACAGCCAAAATTACACCTGTCTTTCATGTTAACTTTTCACGTCAAACTCTTTTACAACTGGAATTACTTTGAATCGCAAAACTGCACTCCACGGGAGGTTTGAACTCATAATCTCTGACATACTGTCTTATACACACTCTTTTACAACTGGAATGACTTCTGAATCGTAAGATCATGCTCCAGGTGAGGCTTTAACTCACAACCTTGGAATGGCTTGCTTTTCACTGTCATATAAGCACTGCACACTGACCGTTTGTACCACTGAAAACTTGTTTTATTTTCACTAATTGGAACATTAACAGATACACTACAAAGTTTCCACCTCAATTAAAGATTGGCAGCTAATATTAGCCTGATCTTTAACTTAAGAGTTTAAATTGTTTTCTTACTGGAATATCTCTATTCATGTACACAACCTAAGTGAAACTGTGACATTTATGTCTGTGTTTGGTTTGGTTTCTTGCATCCTAAAACCGCGCTCCAGGTGAGGCTCGAACTCACAACCTCGGCATTGCTCTGCTTTGTACTGCCTTATAAGTACCGCGCGCTAACCGATTGCGCCACTGGAGCTACTGCTCAGATGATGTTTAAATACACAAATCTCAGATTCCAAATCTCTATGGAACATTAGCAGATATCTTACAATGCATCCACCTCAGTTAAAGATTGCCAGCCAATATTAGCCTAAACTGTAATTTAAGAGCTTGAATTATTTTCCTGAAAGCCTCTATTCAAGTATAGAATCTAAGGGGAATTGTGATGTTTACATTTTTTATGTTAGTCTTTGGCTTTGTTTCTTGCACCCTAAAACTGTGCTCCAGGTGAGGCTCAAACTCACAACCTCAGCATTGCTCTGCTTTGTACTGTCTTATAAGTACCACACGCTAACCGATTGCGCCACTGGAGCTATTCAGCTAACAGTGTATAACCAAACACTGTAGGTACAGCCAACTCAAAATGTTCAATTACAAACATGGGCTTGAACAACATTTATGTCTTTTATGTTAGTCTTTGGTTTGGTTTCTTGAATCCTAAAACTGTGCTCTAGGTGAGCCTTGAATTCACAACCTCAGCATTGCTTTGCTTTGTTTGCTCTTATAAGTACAGCGTGCTAACCGATTGCACCACTGAAGCTACCAGTTAGAAGACACTTAAATACACAAATCTCAAAATCCAAATCTCTATGGAACATTAGCAGATATCCTACAACGTGTCCACCTTAGTTAAAGATTGCCAGCCAATATTAGCCTAACCTTTAACTTAAAGGGGTAAGTGAAGCTGGATCACGAATGATTTGTGTGAACATAAACGGATATATGTAGATCGGGAGGCGCATTCCCTTCACAATCAAACGTAATCCACTGCATATTTAGCAGCTCAGATGTCGGGAGTAAATGACGACCACCACGTTCATTATTACATCCAGCAACACAACACCTCAATCGCTCAATTCTTGTCTAACTTACATCCCTGCTCCGGCATCAAAACATGGAGGTTGGACTGTTACAGCTGATCTGAGGTAAGACGCTCATGTCAATCAACTATCATGGGAGCGGCCTCTGTCGGTGTGACGCCACAACGACAGGCATCTGAGAATGGCTCGATTTGAAAAAGGGAATATTATTTTTATAGATTAATTAAAAACCACTGCATGGATTTTTATTATTATGGGATAGAATTGTACATACACTGCCAACACACATTAATGTTCAAACAACATGTAAAAGTGAACTTAACATCCAATGACCCCTTTAAGAGCTTGAATTATTTTCTTAAAAGCCTCTATTCAAGTATACAGTAGTCAACATTTGAAGTGGATCAAAAAAGTTTATCAAAGTTGTCCTAAGACAAGAATGGGCATTGTTTTTGGTTTTAGGACAACTTTGATGAAATGTTTTGATCCACTTCAAACATTGACTACTGTAGAATATAAGTGGAACTGTGATGTTTGAGTCTTTTATGTTAGTCTTTGGTTTGGTTTCTTGCATCCTAAAACTGTACTCCAGGTGAGGCTTGAACTCACAACCTCGGCATTGCTCTGCTTGGTACTGTTTTATAAGTACCGCGCGCTAACCGATTGCGCCACTGGAGCTGCTAAGCTAAGGGTGTATAACCAAACCCTGTAGGTAAAGCCCACTCAAAATGTTCAACTACAGATATTGGCTAGGAAGCTTGAATACACTCACGTTACTAGAAGATTAGCAACTATCAGGCAGCCTCAACTGAAGATGGACAGTCAAAACCCACACCTTTCTTTCACATTAGCTTTAACTCTGAACTCTTTTTTGAAATGGAACAACATTTATGTCTTTCATGTTAATCTTTGCTTTGGTTTCTTGCATCCTAAAACTGTGCTCCAGGTGAGGCTCGAACTCACAACCTCGGCATTGCTCTGCTTTGTACTGTCTTATAAGTACCGCGCGCTAACCGATTGCGCCACTGGAGCTGTTCAGCTAACAGTGTATAACCAAACACTGTAGGTAAAGCCCCTCAAAATGATCAATTACAGATATGGGCTATGAAGCTTGAATACACTCACATTACTAGAAGATTAGCAACTATGCTACAGAGCGTCAGCCTCAACTGAAGATGGAGAGCCAAAACCACACCTTTCTTTCACATAAGCTTTACCTCTGAACTCTTTTTCCAAATGGAATGACTTTTGAATTGTAAAAACAATGTTCCAGGTGAGGCTCGAACTCACAACCTCAGTATTGCTCTGCTGTGCACTGTCTTACAATTACTGATAGCATCACTGGAGCTGTGATGGCAAATATGCACTACCAAACATTATATAAAAAGCCAACCCAAGATGTACAATTACAGAAATAGAATATGGCACTTAAATACACAAGTCTCAACTTCCAAGTCACATTGTTGAAAGATTAACACCTACAGACTGTCCACTGAGACTTCTGCATTTCTCTTCTTTGTACTGCCTTATAAGGCAGTACGGCCTGCTCTGTATGTCTTATAAATATTGTGCATCATTTGATTACAGACTGTTTACAGGGCACCATAGAAAACGCCAAGAACTCAGTGTCTAATTGTGGGGTCTGCTAACCATGATAATTCATTGATTTTTTTGCTTCTGATAGAGATAGGTAGCCATTAACTCACCCCAGACTCCACGCTCCTGTCCAGTCTGCCGTGCCCCACGGGTTCCTCATCCGGACCATGTATAAACGAGTTGCATTACACATGCCATGAAGAGTCTCTGACATACGCAGTTTTCTGACTGCAGTCACACCGTATGCATGACCTTTAATCAATCCACAGTCCAGAACTGATTCTACCTGCTCTCCTTCTGCTGGCTGTAACACAAAAAGATGTGTTTTGAATGTGTCATTATTTTTATCAGGACACACAGAGCAGTTATTATCTGGTATTTGCTCTAATTAGTTGATTTGCAATGTGTTAAGGCTGTAAAAAAAATAGACGTTTTTTGGGTTTTCTGACCCGAATGGAACAGGTGATGAGCGCTCTATGGCTATGTGCGTGTGCTAGTGTCTGGAACAGCATTTTTCTCTGGTCAGCATGCTGGATCAGCTCCTCCTGATTCAAGCTCAATGGTTCAGAGACGCCACCAGTAAAATCAACTAGGGCTTCGGCTGTATTACCTCCCTCTAAAGCCTCATAACAACCATTTAGCCTAAAAAGGCAGAGAGAGACACACAAAAAGAGCTTGTTGTACCTTTCCAGACCACCACAAAATTTACTGAAACTATTCTGTCTTATTTGACATGCATCTCACTTTGCATAAGCTTTCTCCAACAAAGCGCTCCAGAATTCCCGAGGAGTTGCAGAACGACAGAAGAACAACGTTCCATCCTCACTGACTGGTAAACGGTCATCGACTACAACATCTGTCCACTGGCCCAGCCGCCAGAAACGGAAGTGAAAAATTCCTGCATACAGATCCGGGCGCTTTGGGTGCCACTCCTGTTCAGCATGGTCTGGGATCACCTGAATAAGGAACAATTAAAAGTAAGGAGAAAGAGAGCACAGGAGTGAAATCTTGAAAAAATTAGCAATTAAAAATTAGTAAAACCCACACCACCATTCAAATGTTTGGGGTTGGTAAGATTTTTTAATAATTATTTGATCAAAAATACAATAAAAACAGATATATTGAGATTATTGTGAACAGCTATTATTATATTTAAATGAACTCTTTTATTATTTATAATTTTAATATATCTTAAAATGTAATTTATTCCTGTGATGGGGTTTATTTAAAATAGAAATCTTTTGTAATATTTTACATGTCTTTACTGTCACTTTTGGTCATTTTAATGCACCCCTGCTGCATAAAAGTATTAAAGAGATGGTTCCATCATTAATTACTCACCCTCATGTCGTTCCAAAACTGTAAGACATTCGTTCATCATCTTTTCTTTGGAACAAAAATGAAGATATTTTGAATGAAATCTGAGAGCTTTCTGAATTGTTGAAAGTCCTTATTTTTGCTTTCTTTGTGCACAAAAAAATTATGGCTGAACCACTGATGTCACATGGACTGTTTTACCGATCTTGAACGTGTCAGTTGCGTTGCTGTCTATGCAGGGTCAGAAAGCTATCCGATTTCATTAGACATATCTTAATTTGTGTCCTCAAGAAGAACAGAGGTCTTACGGGTTTAGAACGACATGAGGGTGAGTAATAATGACAGAATTTTCATTTTAGGGTGAACTATCCCTTTAACCTCTTTTAAGAAATTTTACAACCCCCAAACTAAATATAGTTTTTTTATGTTTATATATATATATATATATATATATATATATATATATAGTTTAAAAAAATATATACACATTTTCTGACCTTCTTCCAGAGTGAGGATTCTGCTGCCAAACATGATGTGGCTGCAACCATCCAGCAGTTACCCAGACTGCCCTGGTGCAGATCCCTTGTGCTGATTCCATCCACAAATAGCCGAGGGTCTTTGCACAGTTCCTGGGTGAAACAGAAGACCCTTAAATAATTTATATGTGCTTATGGTTACATCTACCCATTTCATCAAAGAAACATTTCAGAATAATATAATCTTTTTTTTTTTAAAAAGTGGATAAGTAGAAAAGCAGAATGAATAATAAAAACAGAGATATATTCAATTCACAACAAACATATACAAAAAAAACAAACGAACAAAAACAAAGTGCTTTAATGACATAATTTTTCTAAAGTTAATAAAGCTTATCTAGGACTAAGCTGAAAAGTAGCTCTTCAATGTAGCTTTTCAAATTTTTCTTAAAATATTCTTTAAAAATATTGCTGCTTTAAATATGTATTTGTCAGTATATCACATGTAAACGTAGAATAATATGTTGGTAATCTCCCTCATTTGAAGCCCTACACATGACACACGCACTCTTCGAGGAATCAGGTTACCGACGCCTTGCAGCCTTCAGAAAGGCCTTTAATTAAACATATCTCTTATGCTGCTGACAGTGCAGCCACATTTAGAATCACCAGGATAGATCAACTCACTGATACTAGAGGGTCAGAAATGACTGGCTTGCCACCAGACCTGTGTACAGTAACATCAGACTGTACTACACTTAGGGAGCAAACTCTTTTAAAGAAATGAAATACTTTATTTTAATATATTTCTCCATTATTTTGGTGAGATACCTCTAGTAGCACCAAGAAAATCTTTAATGTCATGTAAATGATAATATACTCCTAAAAAATGACAAAATTAACTATCAGCACATAAACACATTTAAAATGGAAAGCAACAGTCCACTTCAGTCAGTTTCTCTCACCTTGGGTCTCTTCCATGTCAGTCCTGGAGGGGGCGTCCTTTTGTAGAACAGTGACTCAGCTGAAGGAGGAAAGAATGGATCTTGAAACAGGGCCCCTCGTCTCAGACATGATCTCTTCAGCTTATGATAACACTGACCTTGAAACTTGCACACTTTCTCTGGCATACTGCAAAGGGGAGAAGCAGAAAGAAGCTGGAGGGAAGATGAGAGACAGAGAAAATAAAGAAGAAAAAAGAGAAGGGGGTGGACAAAAGTCAATCAAAAATCAAAGCTGATCTTTAAAAAAAGTATTAAATCAACCCATGTTCACTAATTATCTCAGTATAAAAAATAAAATAAAACATTAAAATAAAATAACAAAAAATGCCAAATGCTATTTATTGACTCAAGTTTTTTTATATCATATTTCTGTTAAAGTGATGCCTTTGTCACATACAGCAGTAAGAGCTGGCAGAATATGTGAACCACAATGTTAAGTGTCGTCCTGTAACCTCGAGTTTAGCTTTAGTTTCAGGGATGATTGGGTAACGGTGTTTTTGCAGACGGTGTAGTTTCCCTTGGAAATGGAGAAGGGTTAGACATGCCCTGGAGAGGTTAATGTGTCAGGAGTCCCTTTGCACGTAAAAACATCAAAATAATATATGTTTAGAGGGAAAGTTGTTTGGGGTCGGGGTTTAAGAGTGATTGGATCTCTCATATTAAAGTCAAGACTCTAAGTAAAGTGTGTGTTTTTGTGTCCGTGAGAGACAGTATGTGTGTGTGGGAAGGGATATGATTTAAGGGGACATTTTAGCTATTGGGGTTCTGGCAAGGGGCACGGGGAGGCCAGAGGCCAACTAAGTGTGCTGGTATATGAGCCACCTATGAGTGTTTGTAAGTTTGCGTTAGCGCTTGTGTATGTGTGTGTAGTCTGGATCCAAGTTGTGTGCACATACCGGACAGGCCAACACTAGCACTGCACTCTTGACTTCACTCACTGAGGAAAACACATTAAATGAATCAGAGTTTAGCAAACAAAAAAGCCAACCACCGATTACTGCTAATATTTATTAATATAAAATACTGACACTTGAATATATGATTAACGCAACTACACTACCAAACATTTTTGAACATTTTTCAAAAGTCTCTTCTGTTCACCAAGCAAAAACAGTAAAATCTTGAAATATTTTTAGTATTTAAAATAACTGTTTTCTATTTGAATATACTTGCAAATGTAATTTATTCTGGTGATTTCAAAGCTGATTTTTTTAGCATCATTACTCCAGTCACATGATCTTTCAGAAATCATTCTAATATTCTAGCTTGCTGCTCAAAAAAATTATTATTATTATGTTGAAAAGAGCTTAGTAGAATTTTTTTCAGGTTTCTTTGATAAATAGAAAGTTCATAAGGACACCATTTATCTGAAATAGAAATCTTTTGTAACATTACAAATGTCTTTATTATCACTTTTGATCAATTTAAAGCATCCTTGATAAATAAAAGTATTAATTTCTATAATTTCTTTAAATACTCCAAGCTTTTGAATGGTTTTAAATATTGATAATGAATATTTCCTGAACAGCAAATCAGCATATTAGAATGATTTCTGAAGGTGACACTTAAGACTGGAGTAATCATGCTGAAAATTTAGGTTTGATCACAGGAATAAATTACACTTTAAAATATATTTGAATGGAAAACAGTTATTTTAAATAGTAAAAACATTTCAAAATTGTACTGTTTTTGCTGTACTTTGAATCAAATAAATGCAGGCTTGGTGAGCAGAAGAGACTTCTTTAAAAAAAGATTAAAAATCTTACTGTTCAAACACTTTTGACTGGTAGTGTATTTGTGTGAGAAATATTTATTATTATTATTTTTAATATTTATTTTATTATTTTTAATATTTTAATTAATAACACATTTAAAAAACCCAACACTTTCAGGAATAAATTTAATATTAATATTTAAAGTATAGTTATTTATACAATATTTTATATGAATATTTTGTGGACTAGCTTGTAGCATATACTGTTCAGGTTTGATTTTGCCTTATTTGTCTATGCAGATTTGCGCCACAGGTTGTTCTGGTTAGTCAGATAACACTGATGCACTGCAATTTTCAAAATCTGTCACAGATCGTCAGTTGGACTAAGATCAGGGTTTTGACTTGCCCATTGCTGAACATTTACCTTTTTGTTCTCAAGCTATTTCGATGTAAATTTGAGTCTGCATTTGGTATTAACCTCCTGGTCAAATCTGCACCGCTTGTTCCTGCTTCTATTAAAAAAGCCTGATCTCTGGTGATTAGCCCAAAAGCATCACCATAGGCGTTTTTTCTTTCTTTTTGACGAGTGGGCAAGGCCTGACTTACACATATGTCTTTGAATTATGACTAAAAAGCAACTTGACCAGAAAATTCTCTGGACACATTTTCACCTCAGAACCAGAATAATTATGCTTGACAGTGGAGTTGTCAGGAAATGGTAGTTATTTTAATGATTCACATATGGAGGACAATTGTAAGGCAATTGTGTCCTTGTTAGAGCAATTGTTTTTCATCTGTGTAACACTAAAACTTCCACAGCAGGACTGAATCTTTTTGCAAACACCTTATTTTAGAATATCTAAAACAATGCCACATTAAAATTAATGTTGTATTTCAATAATCAAACATTAAAATATCATAAAGAACCATAAAGAAATTTCAATGGGATTTGTACTTTTCTACTTTTGCATTTTAACATATAATCCATACAAACAATGTTACAGAATTTTTCTCCAAATTATATTAGCATGTAAAACTATAATATAATTTAAATTTTCATGAATGTGAGTTGAGCACCTGGAAATGTAATTTTACATGGTAATATATTTTGATGGAAGTAATAAAATAATTAAAAATAATAACATAATACATAATATTTTAGATACTAATATTAAAATAAGAAAAATCACAGTTTTAAAAAACGTTAATTGATGATCCCACTGATATAATAAATATATACTGTTGAATTAACTGTATGAATTAACAATGAAAAATGTATATTAAAGACTACATTCAAACCCACTGACAAATAGATACAGCACTTACCTGTACCTCACCTTTGTTTTTTTGCTTTGCCTTTTTTGCTTGCGGCAGTGTATCCTTAAGGTGTTTTCAGGTAAGGTAGTTATTTGCAGTGTCTTTATACAGCATGATACGTGCAAGACTTCGGCCATCAGTCATTTTGCAATTGAGTGTCCATGTGTCTACTATAACAGGATCAGCATAGCAGGTGTTCCCTTTCTGTTTGACGTCGCTCTGACAACGGGGTTTTTGTCCGGTAGACCAGGTATGGGTATCCTTGAGTCTTCTGAATAGGTAAATGCGTTGTCATTCATTTGCATTTTCAATTTAACATTTAATTAATCTTCCTAACAAGTAATGTTGTGTATGTCAAGAGCCTTTACATCTGTTTGTGTCTACCTGCACAAGGACCGTCGTCTTTTCGGAGATGTAACTCCATCCATCCGGCCAGTCTAGCTGAAAACACAGTGACATAACAAACAATTACTGATACTGAGACGAGTGTGTGCACACATACACACACAAAACACACTATCAGCTTGCAATGAAACAAAAGGTTCCTATTAAGACACACAACAGCCAGGAAGGGCCACTTGCCTGTTTTTGTTTACCACAAAATGTATAAACAGAGCAGTAAAAACTTTACAAGGCAATAAAGTGCATGTAACTCATTTGCTTTTGTTCCATCTAATTGTATGCATATTTCCTCTTTAAACTTTTCTTTTTTCTTATTAAAAAGTGTATTTGGTCATGCCCTCTGTCTGACCCTGAAACTTCAGATGAATATGTCGAGCGCGACTCTTCTCCCACTGCCACCTGTCTCCCTCTTCGCTGTTTTGCTGTCTCTGACTCTTACATTAACACATAAGGCTATCCCTCTATTCCAAATCCCTTAATTAGACATGCAGCTCCCCCCGCATACACATGCATAATCACCCACAGTCTCACTCACGATCTGGCCTTCTTGTTCACTCTGGGTATTCCCAGGTTCTCACATAGTACTTATCTCAGTCCTCTGTCTGGATTTGTCATCTCTTTCATCATTCTCTCTCCTTTGCTTTTCAACCCCCACCCTCAAGCACCCACCAGAAGTTTCATCATATCATATCGGCTGTCAATAAACGCGTGGCACTGACACCTGAATCCTCAAGACGGCCCAGAGCCGGGTAATGCACCCAGACACCCCTCTGAAGGCACACAAACTTCAATACCAACAGCTAGTCTCTTACTTGAGACATATTAATGGAAATAAACAATTGCCAAGGAGCACTGTTTTGTTTGTTTTCCAAATGGCTTTTACAGATGACAGAATGGCTTGTAAACTGAGTGCCAACCAGTTGATTTAATGCAATCTACATGTCTCTCCGTTATAAATACACATCAACTAAATTTTAAACCTGTTCAACTCACTCAAGGACACAAAGAGTCAGGTGGGACAACAGATTAAACAGATATTGCTTCTGTCTTCTTAACAGCCAAAATGTCATATGATTAATGCTCTATAGTTATCAATAATAGCCTTTGGCTACAGCACTGGTGTGAGCTGGCCCTTATGTTATGACTTTCAGAGAACAGGTTATACACACACACACATTTATTTCTGAAAGATTTAATTTAACGCTCAGCTGAATTGCCAACATACAGTTGAGGTCAAAAGTTTACATGCACTTTGAAGAATCTGCAAAATGCTAATTATTTTATTAAAATAAGAGGGTTCATACAAAATGTGTGTTATTTTTTATTTAGTACTGACCTCAATGCGTTATTTTAATAAAAGATGTTTACATGTAGTCCAGAAGAGAAAATAATAGTTGAATTTATAAAAATGACCCCGTTCAAAAGTTTACATACGCTTGATTTTTAATACTGTGTTGTTACCTGAATGATCCACAGTTTTTTTTTTTTTAGTGAAAGTTGTTCATGAGTCTCTTATTTGTCCTGAACAGTTAAACTGCACGCTGTTGTTCAGAAAAATCCTTCCGGTCCCACAAATTCTTTGTTTTGTTTTTTCAGCATTTTTGTGTATTTGAACCCTTTTCAACAATGACTGTATGACTTTGAGATCCATCTTTTTACACTGAGGGACTCATATGCAACTATTACAGAAGGTTAAAAATATCATTTTTTTCATTTAGTACTGCCCTTCAGAAGCTACAGAAGATACTTACATGTTTCCCAGAAGACCAAATAAGTTACATTTACCCTGATCTTCAAATTTAAAAGTTTTCACCCCCTGGCTCTTAATGCATTGTGTTTCCTTCTGAAGGATCAGTGAACATTTGAACTAAATTCAACTATTATTTTCTCTTGTGGACTACATGTAAATGTCTTTTATATGAAATACCCAATTCAGGTCAGTACTAAATAAAAAATATCATGCAGTTTGTATGATCCCTCTTATTTTGGTAAAATAGTTAACATTTTGCAGATTCTGCATGGAATATGTAAACACTTGACCTCAGCTGTAGAAATATTGAACCTGCCAGATTAGGCTACATTAAGAAATTAAGGATGTGTCTGTAATATGGTGCCTGAACCCTTATGAAAATTAACATGGTTAATTTTAGTAAGGGAAGCGTACATTGCTTATTACGTTGTCTCAGTGTATCCTAAGAATTAATGTTAATGGATGAACCTATTGCACTCGTTTCGCAGTCTTCTATTTGTCTTACGTTTTAGATTTTCTTTATTTTGACAATACACACTGGTGGTACTTCACTTTTTTTTTTTTTTATCTCTGCGGGGATTCTGGAAATAAGCGCAACGATTTGTGCTATCGATTAGCTATGCCTAAATCGATAACGCGTTTTCTGTTTGCCATTTCTTACCGTCGGTTTTGGCAATGCGCATGCTCCGTTCCACTAGTCTGAACCATTCTCAAAAATGTCGATGTGGCTTTAATGTGAACTGTTGATTCCAAGTTTGTAAACAAAGATCATTGTGGAAATGTTTGCCGTTTTCTTTATTTGCATGTTCAGCCTCGTCTTGGCAAACCAAGAGGAGCGACTACCAAATAAATGCGAGGGTAAGAAACAGAAAGTATGATCCTTTCGTTTGTCTTTTTAGAACTCTACTATAATATAATTCATATAAAATATCCCCTAGTGCAACGGTTGCCTCAGTATTTCTGTATGCATGTGTAAGTTATTCAGTAAAAACGCAACCAAAGTCGTTTTTTTTCTTAAACAGTTTGTAAATTACTGACGGTGGAGTTGCAGGACGCCTTGGAAAAAACTGGCCGCTCGAAGGAAGTTCTAGAGCTTGGAGAAGTTTTAGACACTGGCAAGCGCAGGCGCAAAATCAAATACAACACTTCGTGAGTAGTAATGACATACTGATATGTCAGCTCTGTCCCTATGAGAAAGCTTAAAACACAAAGACAGTATTGATGTTCTCTTTCCTCTTGCTATTATAACTATTTGTTTCCAGAGAGACGCGACTCACTGAGGCCATGGACAACATCTGTGAAAGAATTCTGCAGTATAAAGTCCATGCTGAGAGACCAGGGAGCCTTCGCTATGCCAAGGTATTGAGCTCACCTTAGCAGTCTTTCCCAGCCCTCAGCTGTACGAAAATCAGACAATCCTTATTTAAAGTGATACTTCTGTGTGCATTTTGTGTGCAGAATGAATAATTTTAGACTGCTGTATTGGTCAGGGCACAAGTCAAACCATGAATACACTAAAACACCTGGTGGATAAGGGAGTGAAAGTAGAGCTGGGTATCCCTTATGAACTGTGGGATGAACCATCAGTGGAGGTGGCAGACTTGAAGAGACAGGTAATACTCATGCAACAAAGAAAAAATAGCCATGGATGGTGTAGTTGCAAGTTTTCTTAAATTATATGTAGTGTTTGTTTGAGATTAATAATAATGTTAAATATACCTTTTGGGGCGTTATGGTCAAATTTATATGCTAAATTGTTATTTTTACTAATTGTTATTTATATCTCTTTTTTTTGTTTATATTACAGTGTGAGACCATGTTGGAAGAGTATGAGGAGGTTGTGGAGAACTGGTACTTTCATCATCAAGACGAGAGACTTGAAAGATTTTTCTGTGCAACCCATGTCCTCAGAGACTCGGACCAAGGTAAAAATACACTGTGTGAACATACAGAGTCATAATCTAATCCTTCCTTTACAAATAAGATAGTATAAAATAAATCTATTTCAGAGTGCCTCAGTGAGGTATGGAAAGGCGACATGGGTGTAGAGGGATCCAAAGAGGAGAGTGAGGGAGAAAATGGAAGACAGTCCCATGACGCAGGAGAACTGTGAAAGCAAAGCCATAATGGTTGATGAATGCATACGACCTGAATGAAATCTTTGCACAAAACTACAGGAACCAAGGAAACATCAAAGTATTTTCCCACAGATCTACATGAGCATGGCTTTGCATTAACGAACGCTTACTGGCAGTGTTCAAACATTTCCAAATCTGTTACTTTTGCCAGACCATGGGATTTGAACAGTCCTTGGTGATTTACCTCCATGTCCATTCTGACTTCTTGAATTTTCTTTTTAAGCAGTGTTTCCAATAATGAAGAAATGTGCCTTTTATTGTGTATTATCTTATAGGGATGTGTTAGAGCAACTATAAACACTAACAGTTTTTTACTGATCGTGCATACAGGGAATTGTATACATATTTATCATTATTGCACAACTATGCACAAACCAAAAAGATGGTTTTAGGATTTTGTATTGTGGGGTACTTTAAAGATATTTTCTTCTAATGTAACATGTACAGAAATCGTTTTTAAACAATGGATTCTTGCTATAAATCTTGCTATAAGTGTGTCTTATTAATTTGTGTGTGTGTGGGCCCCAAAGTGCCTGTAGGAGCTCTTTTGGTCTGGCTTATCATTCGCCACTCTTTGCTAGGAGACAGACGATCCTATCTTATTAACTATTTAAGGTCAATTGACCAGCCTATACCATTTAAACGTGAGGCTCCAGTGGCGCAATCGGTTAGCGCGCGGTACTTATAAGGCAGTACAAAGCAGAGCAATGCCGAGGTTGTGAGTTCGAGCCTCACCTGGAGCAATTTTAATATGCATGTTAATAGTAGCCTAATCACGAACGCGACGTGAAATTGTCTACAGCGCGGTGCAACTGAAAGGAGAAATTAAACATAAGAGTCCAGCTACAAGAAAACGTCTAAATGTAGGGATATTAGCCTATCAGTAAGAGCTTTCTTAAATTAAGGGATGCTCTGTAACTGTCTCCAGGTTCTCACGTTACATTAAATGTCAGTTGCTTTGAATTAAACAGTCTTAAAGTGGTAACTCACACATTGAAAACTACAGAAACCGTTACCAGGATAGATAATTATGCTAACTACTTATTTAATAGTACAAGCAATTATAGGTCGCCTTTTTGTCTTTATTTTTGCTTATTGCTCATAATTGTCGCATATTTTAGCAAGTTTTAACCGTGATATTCAAACACAAAATGATTACATTTTTGTAAAAGCTTTTGTATGAACGATAATCTATTCTTCTTTATCCCAACTGGCTGGGACTATATGATGTGCATGAACTGTCACCTAGTGGTTAAACACATGAGTCATGACAAATGAATTCATGCTTATAAGTCTGTCGAAGATCAACAGCACGCTTAGAATAACCCACAGCGTTCACTATAGTATATATTGTATACAACACTGAACCTGAATTAGCAGAATACTAATTACTAACCAGGAGTTTTGAGTAAAAATGCCACAATGTCGACCAAAAGGGGACTTCAACATCTTTGACACCACTAGGGGGCAGTAGAGTCCTAAAGTCCTAAAACATCAACTAAAACCCAGCTGTGTCCATTCATAAACTGGTTCATTGATAGGGTGACAAACTTTCTGTGTGGATAAACCAGTAACTGAAGTTGAATTATTTATGTGTGACATCATCACCAGTAAGAATCGGAGAGATCCGTCTTACGTTCCCTTTAGGAAACAAGCGTCTCATCCTATTGTTATTATTATCAGATGGACAGATAGTGTTTGTCCGGATACGTAGCCTGAGCTCCAGTGGCGCAATCGGTTAGCGCGCGGTACTTATACAGCAGTACAAAGCAGAGCAATGCCGAGGTTGTGAGTTCGAGCCTCACCTGGAGCAGTTTTAGGCCAATGGCCGTTCTGTGTTAAGGTAAATCACACTACGTCATTTGCAGGTGTTCAGTGTCCTACTTGTGGGACGCAACACTAAAGCAGCTTTCTTTCAGTGCTCTAGTTATGTTGATTTCTTGTCATATACATTACTAATGAAAAATATATCCTTTTGAATATACCAGAATGGCAAAATCTTATAGAAAAGCAATTCGTTTTTTTAGTTTAATAAAATCAAGTTTTTTATTAGGCCTTCATCTAAACTTTTCTGCAAATTTACTGTGCATTTAATTTTCTCATATAGTGCACTTTTTTCATTCATTTCCCACTCTCACTTTTCCTAATGCGTGTTTGTTTAAAAACTTCTTAAATTCCCACTTACAAACATTTGTAATGAAAGAAAAAGCAGGACCAGCTGCTAATGATTTCTATGACCAATCACAGTCATTAACTGTGCTACACATTCTTTTAAACATTATTAATCACACATGTATTACTACCAGTGTAGTGCTTTTGTACTTGGTCATTAATTACTATTTGTATAGGTCATTTGTGCACTGTATAGCACAGATCATGCGTTTTCCTTTTTTTCTCAATCAGTACATCTACTTCACAGAATTCAATATCAGTGTGAACATTTGTTTTTAATGCATGCGTTGAATACCAAACCAGTGTATCACTCATTACTACAGTATCGTTTTGAAAAGAAAACATTTCTGCAGGTCACATTATTTAGAATATAATAATCTGGGGCATATGTGCTTGTACCAGAACTGCAGACACTGCTAGTCTGCTCATGCATTTTAACTGAGAAGAACCATAAAGTGGAAACTGAATCTTTAGGCCTCAAAATGTTAACTTTTCAAACTGGATAAAGCATATTTGACTTCAACATTACTATAAATTTTAACATTTGTAGAAAATTGTATTTTTAAATTCTTTATTCATGTGTTCTCCTTCTATGACTAAATAAAAGGAAACATATACAAATGTGACTGGTTTCGGAGGTAACATCTACTTCAATTTTAAAAACAAATAAATAATTTTGTCCTTGCCTGAGTTTAAATTTCTCCCATCTTAGATCAAACTATGTATTTTTCTGGCACGTGTACCCCTCAAATGTTGAATGTTATTCTGTGTGATAATTGATCCAAAGAGCTACGAAATGTGTATCCATGGAATTAATAATGACGTCTTTCATTTGAAATCAAAACACGGATTATGCCAAGGATTCTGACTTCTATTCGTCTCCAGGAAAAACAAAGCTCTCACGAGCAGCTGTTTCAAAATCAAACACAGTTTTGCACTGTTTGCATCAACAAATACTCGAAACCTAATTAAGGATGAAATAAGTGGAAATGAGACGAGTTCAGACAACAAAAGAAGCAGGAGGGGAAAAAAACTGAGTGATAAATGACTAAAGCTGGTTTTGATATTTCAAAAGGGTTACAGAACCTAATTGCAATCAAAAGCTAATACTCAAGCACTGTGTATTTTTTCTTTTAACAATAAATGAAATCCATAGCTTGACTAATGAAGTGCCACTATAATATCTGTAGGTGTTTTTCTGACCACAGTAGCTCTCACCTCCATTTGGTGACACTTGCCGCTCACTTCTCTCCAACACTCTCCTTGTCTACTTCAATGTCTGGACTTTTTCCAGCCTGCTTTCAATATCACATGGTGTAATAGATCCAGCAGACACTTCGGGTGTCGAAGCACCCCAGTCAAACTGATCTGTGTAGTGAAAGAATGCCACGAATATGTGATATGCTCAATTGTACCAGTTCATCCCTCAATTAGGATTGTTGTACTTGACAAGCATCCAAAAACATCAAACCTTAAAGCGGCATACTCTGTAGCATAGGTACACACAAGCGTACACCTGGGAAACAGTCCTCCAGGGAAGCCATCAATCAGTTTTATGGGGCTGCTCTGGGAGAGTTTCTTTTGTTTCCCTTTCAATTCAGTTGTTCTTTTTTCACTCGCTCCCTTTGCCTCAACCTTGCTCACTATTTCCATATGTGTCAGCTTTAGATCCTCTCCAGAGAGGGAGCGCCTCGTTCCTGGGGTTACCCAAAGTGTTGTTACAATTGCACATTGAACTTTGAATTGACGCCCGCGAGGGTACAAGTTCAAGATCACGGTGCATAACCAAAATTGCCTAAGGTGATATTTTCTCAGCTGAGGAGTCAGGAAAGCAAAAAAAAAAAGTTTGCCCGTCTTTTCTGCGCATGCATTCCTAATGTACTTAATGCATGTACAGGCATTTAGCGTGTGTGTCCTATGTCTGTGAAGGAGTTGACGTCAGGGTGATACGTAACCCTGCCGCGGCGCACTGAATGCAGCACGAACTTGCGCTGCTCAGCCTGAGAATATCTGTCCACTTGTTGTGCTCCTATTCATCAACCAGGACGCGGCTACACTGGCAACCCGCATTGAAGCGCACATGGTAAGTCATCTAAGTTTTACTCTTTCGCACCTTTTCAGTCCCCGCTTTTTCAGTTGTTGCTAAATTAAAACAGGCTTGTTCAGGACTGCTGAAAACAGATTTAAATTTAGTATAACCTGTTGATTAGTCTTAACCGGAGGTTGTGCGAAAGTAGCCTGCGCACTAAAACCCAAGTTGTTCTTTAAACAAATGTAAATGGAGATGTGATTTGATCAAAGTGTTATTTTTTTTTTGTGGGATGTTATTATTATTAGCCTATTATATAATATATATTTTATACATACGCACGCGCATGATTCACAGCATTTTTTTCTTGCAACATTAAGCGCTTTTGAGTTTTAGATCACAGTGTCCATTCTGCAACCAGATAATTTATTTTACATCATTAATTTATTTTATATTTTAATTTGTTTTAACTGTCAACTACAAAGCGTGATTTATTTAAAAAAAAATTGCCTTAACACCTTACCTGTTTTTCCTAGCGATATAATACGTAGTTCATGCATCTTGAGTTAAGTGCTGCTCTCCTGTAAAAATATAATAAATAAAAAATAAATGAATGTATAAAAAGCCGAACAGATAAAAAAAATACTTAGGCCTAATTGAAATGCATATTTTAACGTTTAATAAAGCAACTACAAGTCCGATTAAAATAAATAAAAAACATTGTATTATTATTCGTAATTATTGTGCTTATCAGGTCTGCATTTAATGAATAAGAACCTATTTCTTTTACGCGCTTGTTCATTACAGAATAGAACAAAAAAACATGAAGTAAAATAAAATATAAAAATAAATTAAACTAGCTATAGTAAACATAGACCTAAGAAAACTACGTGATTGATTGTCATAGTCAGGAACCTGTAGCTGTCAGTGGCAGATGGGCGGATGATTGTGAATTGTACAAAATTGTTCTGCCTGAAGGCTACGCGTAATTTAAGGATAATGAGATCATTCGTCTGCACACACACCGCAAATCTTGTCAAACAATCCTGATGTTGCCTGTTATTTAGGTTAAGTAGTATATTCGTTCACATTCCACTGCATGTTAAGCAATGCTCTTTTTTATTAGTTTAATTATAATGATGCAGGGCAGGCAGTTTATACACTTTTCAGAACAGTGCGCGAAGTTTTTTTTCAATCTGGCATTTTGTAAAGACCTCAATAGACCTCAGATGATCTGTTATTTCATATGTTATGGTGTTTTATGACTTGTTAGGGCGTATAATTATTACATTTCATGATGCAAAGTAATTTAGAAAGTTCATAATTAACTTTAAATACTTTCCATCGGATTAATGGGACACAATCAGTTTAGGCCTCGCAATACAACAACGGGGTATACAAAGGGCCGAAAAATAACAGCTTAAGGCCATGTAGGTGGCCAGCTGCGAAATCGTTATTATAGTAAAAATGCAATTTCCTTTCCCCGTTCTGCGGGCGCACTTCGTGCCTCGTTATTCTGTGACATATGTCGGGTCAACTGATAAACAGGAATGGTTGTAATTATAGCTCCATAAAACAGAATTTTTCATTAAATGATCATTATAGGGTTCGCCTTAGTTCACTTCCCATGTGATTTAAATCTCATTGCACAATAAAACTCAGATTACACTGAAAATATAGAATTGAGAGGAAATCTCGTCAGGCCTGCAATGATCAATTATCTTTTTTTTAAGGATGATCTGTATTTGAATGGAAAGGCCAGCTATTGCCAAGCTGCCAGCATGCTCGACAGGATGATGCATCCTCTCGTGTATCTTCTAAAACACATGGGTTAACCTTCATTTTAAACGTTTAATTAAGGACAAATGGGATGAAACCCCCCCTTGCTAGCTGTTCCACCCTATAGGTTCATCATGGAATGTTGTGCTTGGCATAAGTGGAGCACGGAATCACGGACGGCGATTTCATGTGCATCTGTTTTTCAACATTGAGACGAAACCTGCAGGGAAATTTCATGATTTCACTGCCAGGGCACATAGCGTGGGAGAGAGAGAGAGCAAGAGTGATCGGTCTCTCTTTTTTCCTTCTTTCTCTCCCTGTGCCGCTGTCTACTGTACTACATGTGTTTTCCCATTCAAACATGTATCCTTGCTTGGACCTATTAGGCATATGTTAAAGCTGACAGGGCGCACTATGAATACTCTTATGTAAACTTCAAAGCATAGAAGGTTACATCTGGCTTGGCTTCTTGAATAAGATTTCACAAAACGCGAATAAAACATAATGCAAAGCCAGATTAAAAAAAAACAGTTCCTGACTATTTTGCAGCGTCACAACTGTCTGAACGAACTGTACCGAATACATCAAATGGCAGGGCAACAGGTTCAACACTTCTCTCATTCCATTTCGTGATTTGTAACCCATCAGTGTTGTGCATCAGGTTCACAAAGGTTATTAAAATTATGCTTCTCCGGATGTCAATTTAGACATTCATCCGCCATGCATGATAACTAACGTCAATTTAAGACAAATATTTCAATACTTTGCAGACATTCGCGTTTAATTTTATGTATGAATTTAATATGAAATTACCGGAAGCAGAGGTGTTATTGGCAGCTGCTACATGGCTAAACAGGTGTGTGTGTGTGTGAGAGAGAGAGAGAGACTGAGTGAGGGCGAGCGAACAAAAGTGTACGACGCTTATGGGAAATCGACAGGTTTTTTGAAAGCGCAAGAGAAAACGTTGTGTTCTTGTTCCTGCTCATCTGAGGACGATAAACATACAGACAGTGATTTATTGATTTATTAATTTATGATGGACAGGGACATAACCGTAATAAATCACGCATTTTAAATCAGTTCATTTCAAGAACATGGATCCCACTTGTAGGCCCATCACGGGGATCGCTTGTCAAGGATTCAGTACAACTTTGGCTGGCTGTCATCCACGACGAAGAATGTTCAGATGTGTTAAGCAGGCCAAATCTTTCTCATCTGTCCGACAACATACCCAAGGGTTAAGATTTAGGACGTGAAGAGCAGCAATGCATATACGCGGAAACTGACAGGTATCGAGCTCCCCTAAGAATAGACTTGAGTTATGCGCCAAATGTGTGCAAAATCATATTTCAGAGAGAAACGAGGAAACGTTCTATCATATTCTAAATCACTTCCTTTTTTACAGTAATAGTGATTTTTATATATTTGTAAAACCACTTAAAGCCGTAGACTATAACAAAAAAGCTTTATTTTTAATAAAATAAAATGTATTTTTATTTGTATTTTTAATTCATCTAGTTATGACAACCTGCTTTGATCGTTGTTCAACCTGTAATCTTGAAAGGTTTCACACGGACGTGTAAAACTCTCATTCTTGTCAAGCAGATATAACAATAGACTCTTAAAAATAAAGGTTCCAAGAGGGTGTTTTTATAAGTGCCATAGAATAACTATTGTAATTTTCTCGAAGAACTTTTCAGTGATCAATTCTTAAAAGAACCCTTTTTTCTTAGCGTAAAAAACATTCCACAGATGTTAAAGGGTTTTTCATGGAACCATCAATGCCAATAAAAAAACTTTATTTTGTAGTGTAGTTTGCATGCTATCTGTTTTAATCTTATATTATATAAAACACTAGAACACTTCATCCTTTTCTCGTTGTTTCTGTGGCGTTTCGAAAATCTTCACACTTGTTTTGACTCGTATCGTCCCTTAAACAACGACTCGACTAATGGCGTGAGTTGGGCGCGGGCTATAGCTATGCTCGATGACTGACTGGAGGTTTTCGGTTTGTTTATTTGTTTTGTTTTTTTCTTCAAAAAGTTGTTTGGTTGCGCATAAATTCCATACTTCAACACAACCAAAACGATTAATGTATTCCTAAAACAGATAAAGCAAATCCAAATGTTCTAGTGTTCCAACTGCTGCAATCGAGATGTGTAGTTGTAATATGTAATTATTTAAACTGAACAAGCTAAAGACTTTTTAAAATATATGTAGCGTCAAGCTTGTGACTTACATTTTATTCAGTCCTATTATTCTTGTGTTTGTGAGCATTTTATATTAGCTTGATGAAGGCAAACTGTTATAAAAATATTTTTCCTTGTACCCCAGTCTAAGTAGGCTATCAGTCAGGACTCGTCCCTCGGCTCGTTGGCTCGAGCACAAACGCTGATGCCATCATTTCTTTTTGACTTTGTGATAACCAATGAAGAAGCACCCCCGATCGTTTTCAAAGCTAACTTCTGTTTAACAGGAAAGGACACCTTGCAGCTTTCACACTACGCCGGGTGTGAATTTATGGAAAGAGCTAGACAAATTGTGGAAACTGTATCCAAGGTTCTACATGCTGCTAGACTGAGGGCCAGCAATTAAACAAGTTTGAATTTGTCCTTTAGAAATGTGCTTACTAAGTCAATAAACATGTTGGTTAAGCTTCAATCCATCAAGCATGTGTAATAAGCTATGATCAATTAGCTAGCACTGCACCGAAGCCAGGGACAATCGTAAATCATGCTGAGAGTGGATCAAACCCTCCCTGTTGGAGACCCCGCGCCTCTCTGCCTCACCGACAGCCGTGAATATCTACACACTCTCATCACTTTCCCAACTTACAGTCTTACACATCGCCCTCAGATACACTGCCGCCTCTCCGAAACCGGAGATTCAATTAATCACGCTATCAATTAATGCGGAAGGGTTTTTCACAGTGTTCTCAGTTTTCCCCTGGGGCACGTCGCAACATGTGTGGAATGATTGCTAGCCGCACACCGGACCCTGGGAATGTGCTACGGCGGGTAAGGACACTGGTCTGTCCCGCAGTTGGCCGCTCATCACCTGGCGTTGTAGAGCCAGACAGAGCAAAAATGCGTCAAACACGCATATTTAAAATAAATATTAAAACGTATAGAAACGAAACAACAGTATGTAAGAAAGTGGGTGGTTTTACCTCAGTGCGCTTTCTTTGACCTTCATGTCCCTCAGGGGTCCTCATATTTCAGCCTATGAGCTAATTGAGCCAGTGACTCCTTTAGTGAATCTCTCAGTGCTCCCCTCTCCTACCGGGCCGTTTATGCATCCCTGCTGACTTTGCTGTCAATGTCAAACGCTTGTTAGGACATCATCAATCATCAGCACTTAGGAATATTCTCAGAACTTTGAAGGCAGGCGATACACTGAGAAAAGAGAGGGTGAGAAGAGCTGAGGCAACAGCAAATGTTCGTAAGTGTTCATCTGTTAGTTTAGGATGCACTTCCAATAGTTAACAACTGATTATTTCAGGCACTGACTGAACATCACAGTGTTTCATTAGAAATGAAGGGTGTTAGCTCTCAAATGCAGCCCATCTGCCTGCCTTTTTAAACCCACAAGTTGTCAGGGCTCTATATCACTCTGTCTAGAAAGAGTGAGTGCATTGTTTCTCATGTCTGCAGGCGAGATTTTGCAGTCTAGATTCTCATCAGATAAATAAACAGACTCCACCACCAGGCCAAAAAGTGGAAGACAGAGATTCATTACTGAGGGCCTGCAGACAGGCGGGTATAGGCTTATGCTGTCTTGCCAAAGGAAGTGGCTCAACTTGAACAAGCATTTCTCACATTCAATCTATAAATCTGCCACTCTGTTTTATTTTCTAATCTTAGTTCCTCACATTTCCCCATCATTCTCACTTCCACTTCCATTCTCTCAAAATCTCACTCTCTTTTTCCCACACACAAAGCTTCAAGTTAATTACTGAAACCTGGTGTAAGGGCTCAAGGGTACTGACTAGGGGACAACCAAATGTTGCACTGGCTCCTGGAACAGATGGGGGCTCATATTAACCCTTAAATGCATAAAGGGTGTCTAAGTGATTGAATCGGGTGCAATTTGTTGAATCTTTGTTTTAAATAAAGATATATTTAATAATCCATGAATTCATCATATAGCTTATGTAAACCTCATCTGTATGTAAACCCATATAATTCCTATAGAACTGTGACCATGTTATGTTATTTTGCAGAAATAATATTTATACTTTTATATTTATTTTATATGAATAGTATTTTTTTCCAATATAAAATAGCAATATATATCTTTTCACCCTGAATTTTCTCTCAATAATCAAGTCACCTTTTCCTTTTTACACTGCTTCTTGTCATCTCCACTCTCAATTCCCCATCTGCAATGGACAGGTTTAGATTAAAAGAGTGGAAAGCCATAAATATGATAAATGAGAAAGGGGTTGGAATATTGGACCAGCTGCTCCACATGCTCTATGTCATTTCTTGCGGTCTCTCCATGTTTATACGCTCACTTGCCTCTGTTCCTTCTTTACAGAGTTGAAAATGTCAGAATGACAATATATATAAAAGCTGCATTAAGTTAGACACACTGACACAGACCAGATAAAGAGAGGCCTCCTACTGACAAATAGGCCTCTGATTGGCTGCATTATGTGTGTTAAATGGTCGACTTAGAACCTAGAATGAGTGTCATGAGTTGTGAGCTAGGATGTTTTTGATTGTGGCACAGGTGGTGTGGTCTAAGAAAAACCACATTGCTGTGCTCTCGCCTGTTTGAGCTTCACTCAAGCGTCATGTAAATCCATCAGTCTCCTGACTTGTTAAAGGGCCTCTTATGAATTTTTTCATCTTTCTTTTTCTCCTTCCCTACTGTTACAGGCTTGATGACATCATGTCCAGATATCACTCCCCTCCTTTCCAAACACTCTCCTTCCTCCCTCTTTTCCTCTTCACCCTCTTCCCTCTCTCCCTTCTTTCTCCTCTTCTTTCTCAAGCTCCTCTCAGCTGGACCTCTCCTCATGACCCATGCTACCACCTGGATGGGCGTCCACGCCACTGCCTATCTGAATTCATCAATACGGCCTACGGGGTGCCTGTGACGATGGAGGACCTCCAGCAAGGACCCAAGACAAACATCAGCACTTTAACAGACCTCCATAACCCTCACAATCTGACATGCTGGACGGCTGCCGAAGGCTCAGGCGGTGGGGACTGGACTTTAACAGTTCCCCTAGGCAGACGCTTTGAAATCACTTACATTAGTCTTCAGTTTTGCCAACAGGTGGAGTCGGTGGAATCCTACTCTATCTCCATCTTGAAGTCAATGGACTTTGGCCGGAGCTGGCGCCCCCTACAGTTTTATTCAAGTGACTGCATGGGCACATTCGGCCGTCCTGCGCAGTCCATTGCTCTGACAAAGCACCAGGAGACGGAGCCGCTGTGTTCAGATCCCAGACCACTGCAAAAGCATCGTGGAAATGTCGTGCTGGCCTTCTCGACTTTGGATGGACGTCCGTCCTCGCCAGATTTCGACTACAGTCCGGGGCTCCAAGATTGGGTCACTGCAACGGACATAAAGATAATATTTCATCAATCATTGGACAAAATGAAAAGGCAAGACGAGAAACTGAATGAAGTGGGAGGCACATTTAGATGGAGGGAAAGGGGAGACAAAGCTCTGAGGTTTGGCGAGAAAAACACTGGCGTTAAGACATCAGAAATTTGGAGAAACAATCAAGAAAAACAGACTTCAACACAGAGAATTAGAAACAAAGGCACTGTGCATCAAAGTGGCCACAATGTTACTCGAAAGGAGACGGGATCTCAAGGTAGAATGGGAAGGGGCCGTAAGAAGGACAGTTACAAGCCATGCCAGGATGGCACATGTGATTGGTCCCTAAATATCCCACAGCAGGGCTCCAAAGGGCGAGAGTTGAGGAGAAGAAGAAACAATGCAGGGAGGGGGAAGCCCCATTCTAAATCGAGAAAAAACGGCTCACGCAACCTTGTTCCATCATCTCTTTATGCTCCACCGAAACCCTCTCTTGCCCTTTCCGACCTGCAAGTTGGGGGCAGGTGCAAGTGCAATGGCCACGCCTCTCGCTGTCGTCGTGACAACCAGGGGCGTGCCGTGTGTCAATGTGAGCATCACACATCTGGGCCAGACTGTGACGTGTGTGAGCAATTTTTTTATGATCGCCCGTGGCAACGGGCCACACCCAGCCAACCACACCCGTGCGTCCGTGAGTTTAAGCCTGTGTGTGTCTGGTGGTCTGTCTGTGCTCAAATGTCTATTTCGAAATAGGATTTAAAATAATTTACTGCTATCTCCTTGTGAAAAAATAGTATTTTCCACACGATATCAAATGAAGTGTAAACATCTGCATTATATAATTTAAAACCCGCTGTAAAAAATCTTACTCTTAATGAGTATTTTTGTTTAGTTTAAACCACTAAGTCTTTAAATTAAAGCATCACAGTAGCATATCATATTATGACTTGCGGTGCATCCCAAATCGTGTACTGTGTAAGTACTACATTTGAAATTGAATTTACTTCACCCTTAAAAAAAGTATGCTCTATATAGCATGAATATGGAAATGAAATTCGGATACCACCATGTTTTTACTATCATGTGAGCTACTGTACCAGCATCAAATGTGTCGCTTCACTGCCACTGGGACAGTAATGAGTCCTTTGAGTGCCCATTTCAGAATCTGGGCAGAAGTAGTAGGTTGTGAGAGTACTTACTGTTTTTTGTGCCTACTGTTTTTCGAATACTATGAATTCTAACATATTTTTTTTTTGGCATAGGGCACAGTGGGGTAAGTTGAGCCACCCCCTATATTTTTGGAACTGTACACTTTTACTGTTATGTGACCTTGTATTTTGGAACCACCCATCATTTCTGGCAGACTGTGAAAAGGAGAAACACATGGGAGGAGTGGAAGGCACCCATTTACTTTAAAAACGTTTTTGGCTTATAAAAGTAAAATTTTGTTATGGCGTGTACATCAAAGCAAATTCATCCAGGTTTGAAAATATTTATGATCCATATAGGTGATTTAGCAACATACAACATTATGATTTATTGTTGGCATCTTTGCGTTTATTATGACAGGAATGTGTAGAGATTACAGGAAGCAAAGTGAAGGGTTGTGGGGGGGTGATCAGAAAAGGTCCTTGCCACTATATGTCACGGTACTAACAAGGCTATTGATGCAGACAAATATTTAGCCTGAATGAGTAAATAAGCTCATTTTTTTTCCAGCTAGTTAACTCTCTGAAGTATACACTGTTTTTTTATGTGATATTAGTTTTGTTTTATTTTATTATATGTGACCCTGGACCACAAAACCAATCATAAGGTTCAGTTTTTGAAAATTGAGATTTATTTTTCACCTGAAAGCTTAATAAATAAGCTTTCCATTGTTGTATGGTTGTTAGGATAGGACAATATTTGTCTGAGATACAATTATTAGAATATCTGGAATGTGGGGGTGCAAAAAAATCAACATATTGAGAAAATTGCCTTTCCAAATGAAGTTCTTAGCAATGCATATTACTAATCAAAAATTAGTAGGAAATATGCAAAGCATATTAATGGAACATGATCTTTAATTAACATCCTAATGATTTTCACCCATACGATGTATTTTTGGCTATTGCTATAAATATATTCATGCTACTTAAGATTGGATTTGTGGTCCAGGGTCACATATATGCATATTATTTGTAGTTTATCTGATAGGGACAGTGTACAAGTTCACTAAATACTTGTTTTTATTACATTATACATTTCATTACACTAAAGATGTTTTCATAACATTATAATCATATATATTTTTCCTCCTGTAGTCCCTAATGGCCTGTTCAGCATTGCAGAAAAGCTAACATGCCAAGAATGTTTTGACATTTTTTCCTTCTAATTCAGTATTTATTTAATTTTACTCAACAAACTCTCAGTTTAGTCTGGGAAGATTACAACTTTGGTGCTTTGGGAAGGTTACAACATATTGTTTAGATATTGTTTAGAAACAAAGCAAACAATTAAAAATTGAAATGTAAATTTTAAATGGTTCATTTAATGTTGTTTAAGTTAGCTTTGAGAAAAGAAATATGACCCTTTGTAAAAGGAATTTTGATTACTCAGTTTTCAAAAGAGTTAAATTATCTTTAAACTTTCATGTGTTTAAATCAGATTCAGTTAGTGGTTAATTTACACCCTGATGGTGCATCTTACCCACTGACTTGGGTCAACTAACCCATAACCTGCAACAAATTGAACCACAGGAACACTTTTTTATTCACCTTATTCTTTCTGTAAAAGCGGGCGTGGCCATTTGTAAAGTTAATGTGTCTGCCTATCGGTCTCTGGCTTATCTGCTTCCAGCTGTTTTTAGCTCTACAAAACATCTCGTTTTGCTGCTCGATATTGCAAACTGGTCTGTCTTACAATGTCTTATAATAACATATTATACTGTATTATCGTAATTATGAACACGGTGGTTTGTACTTCAAACAGTTTTACCATTTACTGCACTTCTTTATTCTTCTCGTTATATCCCTACGGCGGCTTATCAACTGGAAGTCTAAAACATTACCAGAAAACAGCTTACTTCACATTGAAAAATAAGGTGGATAAAAAGCCATATTTTTAGAACCCTTTATCACAGATCCATTTTGCTAATTTAAAATGATAGGAAATATCCTGAAATTACTTTAGCTACTTTCATTGTACTGCTGCCTTATTTTCCCTTATCTTGAGGACTACATAAGTAAAAAATGGCTCATCTTACCCCACTCTCCCCTACTGTTTTTTGCATACTATATAGTAGGAAAGTAATCTGAGCATCACTTCCTATTTTTACTAGAAATATCTCATTAAGAAGTTCCATTTCTGTATTGAAATTAAAATTTCACTCCTTTCACTGCTATTTTTTTTAATCCTCTATCTGCCCTCATCTTTGTCTGTTTCTCTCTTTTCCAGCATGTGAATGTAATGGTCACTCTACTAAGTGTAGGTTCAGTATGGCCGTTTATCAGCAGTCTGGTCGAGTCAGTGGAGGCATTTGTTTGAAGTGCCGGCACCACACAACGGGACGCCACTGCCAGTTCTGCCAAAACGGATATATGCGAGACCACAGCAAACCACTCAGCCACCGAAAGGCCTGCCAGCGTCAGTAACAATTGATTTGTCTGTGTGCTTTATGTGGAAATCATGTTTAAGCTGGTATATACGTGAGTGAATCATTCTTGCCGTTCCACAAGTGAAAAGAAAAACAAGGTTTTTTTGGCTTTGCCATCTGTGGGGTCTGAGGTGTGTGAAAGGAAGCATAGTCTGTGTCTATGTTATGGCTACACTATGAGTGATGGAATGTGCACTGACACTTGCCCTTTGACTGCTCTCATATCTATGGCATGCTCACAGAGCATTTTAGTCAATGTCCCAATATAACAGCAGTTTACACTGCGTGCTTGTGCATGCATATCATCATCATACGTTCGTAAAATGTACACAGAATCTAAATTATGTCTCGAAAATACCATAAAATCTGTGCTAACACCTAAATATTTGAATTAGGTGGTAGAATTAATTTCAAATTTGGAAACTGGAAGATTTAGAACTTGTTAATGTTAAAACAGACCTGACTTTTTAAGTGTGTATAAATGTTTGGAGGATCGTTGGAGTTTTGTTTGGACGAAGAAAGCTTGAGCAGAAGCAGAGAAGCAGATCTTTCCTCCCAATGGTCTCCCAGCCATCACACATATGTTTTATGGGGAAAATCTTGCTCAGAGGTCAATGAGACTTGAATTACGACTGAAGACATGAACTACAGCTGCCTTGTTCTGTGTAGTATTACTCGTCATTTCCCTTCATGTGTCTAAACCTGCTAGTCTCGCACTAATACCCTTAGTCTCAAGATAATTCTCTTCTCTCTTCCTTCCATTTTTTTCTGTATCCTCTTTCTACATTTCTTGCGTGTTCTTTTTAAAATTCCTAATTTTTTTTTTCTTCACTTTCATCCTTTAATTTTCTATTTTGTCTCCCTCAGCATGCCAATGCCACCCTATGGGTGCAGTGGGCCATTGGTGTAACCAGTCCACAGGGCAGTGTTTGTGCAGAGAAGGAGTCACAGGACAGAGGTGTAACCGTTGTGCTCCAGGGTACAAGCAAGGCCATTCCCCACTCCGGCCATGCATCCGTAAGTATCACACCTTGCATTATTAATTTGACAGGATTCTGTATAATAACTGGAGTAGTTGGCTGCACAGTTTACAGTAATTATGTAGCCTACTGATATATTAGCCAGGATTAATAATACCCCTAACTAGTTTCAATTTTTAGTAATTACATGTGCAGTTTTAATCAAGCTACAGTGTGTTTTTGCCTTGGTTTGCTACAGTGTTAATTTGCATGATGCAATCTATAATTTAATATTTGATGGATAAAATACATATTGCACATTAGGTCTCTGTCTTTCGGATCATGTGCAAAATGAGTGTTGGGGTGTAACTAGATAATGTAATGGAATTACTTAATTTATTTACAAAATGAATGTAACTGTAATCTGTTACAGTTACTGAGTAAAAGTATGTAAGTAAATTAGTTACTTATGAAATGTTAATGGGGTAACGGGGGGTTATATCTGAAAATTTTCACATGCACAGATTTGGTTGAAGGCATTTTCATATGCTTCCTGTCATAGCTAAGCAAAGATTTGACAGTTTCATAGCTATTAAACTATATCTTAAGATTTTAAATCTGTGTTTAACTTCAGAATGATCTCGAAGTAAACAGGTGCTAAAGTCTGATTTTGTGGTGGCTGTGCAAGTGATAAAGGATTTTAAAAGTCTGACAGTACTATCAGTGTTGAGTACTACTGTAAGGTTAACCCTACTTGCTTTGAATGTTCAAAAATGATTAGTTTAGAAAAATTTTGAAACACGTTAGAAATGCAAATTTAAAAAAATACATTTTAAATAGGGTAACTAGTAATCTGTAACCGATTACATTTCCAAGTAACCTTCCCAACACTGCGCACAACACACTACAGTCTCATTAACACATATATGCCGAACAATGTTGAGGTCTGTAATTAGTCACTAGTACAATTTCATTATTGTGAATTTGAGTAAATGTTTTATAAAACAAGTTTATATTCATTTTAGAAAGTTTTGTGTCTAGCTATCACTGAATTGTATAAATAATAGGCCTTATGTTCAATAGTGTTCAAAAGTGAAAAGATATGTGTTCCAAAAAAAATTTCTAAAATCCTTTTGAACATTCCATTCATCAAAGAATCCTGAAAGAATGTATCAGAGTTTCCACAAAAATATTAAGCATCACAATTGTGTTTAACACTGATAATAATAATGATGATTTCTGAAGTGTCATGTGACGCTGAAAACCAACGTAATGGCTGCTGAAAATTCAGCGTTTGCCATCACAGCAATAAATTACATTTTAACATTTTAAAATGTATTAAAATAGAAAAAACGTTATTAAAAAGTGTAATATTTTTGATCAAATAAATGCAGCCTTGGTGAGCATAGGAGATTTCTTTTAAAAACAGTAAACACTCTTAAAAGACGCCAAACATGTTTAGTCGTTTTGGGGACCTGCTACTGTGTTTTATTTTTCACCTCAACTGCCCTTGACCCAAATTAACGGCTTAATTTATTTAAACTCCAAACTCAGTATCATTGTCCCTTTGCAAACTACTGTTTGTTTATGAAGGATTTAGTAAAAGCCGCTCTCTGAAACTCTAACGCCTTCCCCTCATTCCTGTGAATATCTGGTTCCATGCAAAGTCCTGAAACTTCTCAGGTGGTGCCACTTGGCTTTCATCAACATTACAATCTGCTTTCCTGGATTTCTGGGTCCTTCATTTTCATTACGTGATAATCCACTAAGTATTGCTGCGATTTTTTATCTCAAAGTTCACGTAACGGCGCAAGCCTTCGAGGAGAAGGATGACACAGTATGGCGAACAGCACCTGTCGTGGTGCACAACCAGACCCGTTTCCCTCCCAGCACGACAGACGCATAATTCTTCACGGGTTACGGCTGAGTGATAGAAGAGCTTGTTTGTTGTTCTACATGGATCGTCTCAACATGGATATTTATAGCGTGAGCTCCCGTCTTTCCTGCACCAAAGGCGAGCCGCAGCTAAAAACATAACCAGCACCAGAGGACAGTTTGCCACCTCTCATGGAGCAGGAAACGCAGCCGCCGTTTATCACAGGGAAAGCGACCCAGATATTATTAGCACTTGAAGATTTGTGGCGTTTTTATTTTGGATAACACTGACCAGGAAGTCTCATGTTCTCCACATTAAACTCTATCTATACACTACATCCTTTAAAGCAAATAGGTTTCTTCAGGTCTACATTTGCCAGCTCTTGCCTACTAAATACCTCCGGGGCTAAAATCACTAAAATGAATTTTAAGCTGTTTGACGTTTGATATGAGTTATTGCTGAGGGACTTTAGAGTTTGGGGGGTTGGAGGAGGAGGATAAGGTGTCAGTGTCCCAGTTGTGTCAGAGATATGGGCAGAAGTACAGAACTCATGGGTAATATATGGTTGACCCGGCGTTGCAGACCTATCCATGGGCCGTATGTATGCGTGTGTGACAGAGGGCGTCCTGATAGGCGGCCCTATTGACCTTTAAGACCACACACACGCACGAAATTGTCTGGGCTCACACATTGTGACAAAAGTATGCTTGTTTTTAACACAAGCATTCCACATGCACTAAAACACAACGGGGCAAACTGCAGTCACAGCACACATGTCCCCTTTCTCCCTCACACACTCACAAATGGCAAGTATGCCCTAATGAGCCACCGCAGGGATTAGAACGAGTCACCCACAGCTGAGGTGTGAAAAAGAGGAAGGACAAAATGAAAGGCACACAAATAAACTTGTCACTGCTTGCTGTAATTTAATGAGACCCTCGTTCCCCTTTCTCTCTGTCTGTTGTTCGTTCAGGTATTCAGGAGGTTGCACCACCCACCCCAGTTTACCAGCCGCAGTACAGCATTGGTAAGCAAGGTTGTTCCTTATAAACACACACACCTTGGGTTTCTATGTTTTATGGGGACATTCCATAGGCGTAATGTTTTTATACTGTACAAATTGTATATTCTATTGCCCTACACCTAAACCTACCCCTTACAGAAAACGTTATGCATTTATAGATTTTCAAAAAACTTAATCTTGTATGACCTATAAGCTTGTTTCCTCATGGGGACCAAAAGTATCCCTACACGGACAAGGATTTTAGATATTGCCATCTTTGTGGGGACATTTTGTCCCCATAATGTAGGGTTTACCAGGACCACACACATACATAATAATTTTATTTTGAGCTTTCTGGTTAGATACACTGTTCAACTGTGAATTGTCATTTTATTATTCATTTTGTATTTAATTTATGATTTATTAATGTTATGTTTTGTTTGCATAATATTGGCAAAGCTTTAAACAGAAAAACAAGTGATGTCAAGAAACAACTCAATAATAATAAAATAATATGCATATTCTACATAATCAAGTATATTAAATGTGATTTACTGCCCCCTAGTGGATCAACTTTGTGCTGTAAAATTTTTGTGGAACAATTGTTTTCTTGCCACATTAATTACTCTGCTAAAAAAGTTTTTAGATGCATTATATAGTTTAGAAAGATAATAATATGTATCTTAAGACACTGCAGGTTTTTCATGCACTTGTCAAGTTTGAGATTTTGGCCTTTTTTTCATAAAGTGTTTTGTGTAAAGAAAACATCCAAAATACACTGTTAAGTGTTTCTTTTGTAGCGCGTTATCTATTTGTTTCAGTATATTTCAATTATAATACATATTTCAAGGCCATTTTCTCATAGAGTTTTTTCTCCTACACTGAGCCATAAATCTCTACTTCACTCACACACAAGTTTGTTTTTATATATTGTGGGGACTTTCCATAGACTTCTATAGTTTTTATATTGACCAAACAATATTGTCTATCCCCTAACCCAACCCTAAACCTAACCGTTACAGAAAACATGTTTGCATTGTTACATATTCAGATAAACATCATTTACTATTTTTAATCATGATTTTACATTATGGGGACCGCAGGCCGGTCCCCACCATGTCAAAAATTTCAGGTTTTACTATCCTTGTGGTCCCCACATTTGGTCCCCACAATGTGGCAAGAGCAAGTACACACACACACACACACACACACACACACACACACACCAAACTTTACATTTTTATTCCTGTCCATATATTGAAGGTTTTAGAGGGATTTTGTTCATATTTAATTTGCTTGATTATATACAACAATTTAAAATTGTGAAAATACTTAAAAATCCCTCTGTAAAAACATTTGACTCTAATATGTAAAAAAAAAAAAAAAACCTAAACTAAACAAGAATTGAAACTGACTTGATCCAGTGTTTAGATTTTTGTACTAGAAATGTATGCAAATAAGCACATATTTCATTTAATAATCATTTGCATATTTTAACCTAACATTTTAGAAAACTTGTAATACAGTTATTTTTTGCAATTATCAAAGTAATCGATCAACTGGGTAAGTAAAGCAATAACCATTGGTTAAATTTTTTTTACCCTATTCACCTGAAGTGTCTCACAGCTGCACAACCGGAATTATTTGTGTTTCTATAATTAATTAAATTAATTATAATGTATAGTTAGTCATAATAGTTGTCTTTGTAGAGCATAATTTAAATTTATTATGTATTTGATGAAGTTAGCATCGTTTCTGTTATTTTCCTGTTTAATACTGTGATTCTGCTTTAAAACAATCTGTATTGTATATAAATGAGTTTGACTTGACTAGTATACCAATAATTATAATCATCCAAATATACACATGAAATAACATAGATTTAATGGCTTTCCTATTTTATTTTACATGCCAATAAATCTGAATTTATATGTAGAAATAAGTATACATTAGCATCTTTTCTTATAAATGCTAATGTATGTTTTCTATACACAGATCAACATAAGAATCACTCTATGTCCACTTTCAGTCTTGCCTGAAAGTGTATCTGGAACTGTCTTTGTAATTATTTGAACACTACTTTATGATATCTAGTCACATTTAATTGCAAAAAAGTTCCACCCTGCTGTTCATTTATTGACACTAGCTCACACTTATAAGCTTTACAATAATGTAATTTGTTAACATGAATTAATGTATTAACTAACATGAATGAACAATGCACAATACATTTATTACACTATTTATTAATCTTTGTTAATGTTTCATAAAAATACAGTTGTTTCATTGTTTGTTCATGTTAGTTCACAATGCATTAACTAATGTTAACAAACACAACTTGTGATTTTATTAATACATTGGTAAATGCTGAAATTAATAAATGTTGTGGAAGTATTGTTCATTCTTAGCGCATGTTAATTAATGTTAACTAATGAACTTATTGTAAAGTGTTATCACTTTGCTTTAAAACTATATTATTGTCTTCTGATTCCACTATGACCACTAGCCTCTGCTGACTCCCTACAAGGACCAGGTATAGCCACCAAACACAGATAAGACCAAAAAATATATATCCTTTTCTTAGGGGCCTCACATATGAGTCTCAGGTTGACCAAATAAAGTATTTTCCAGGGCGATTATATCTTGAAATCTGGCCTGGTGACCAGCAGACAGTAAAAAAAAAAAAAAGCGAGAGCAGATATTTTCTTTCTGAATAAAATGTGTTCTTCCATTGACAGCAACTGAATATTATGCAGTCTGCCATGATTATGGTAATATATACCTGCCACAGCTGCTTCGCTAATATCTAAAAAAGTGCAGTGCAGTCCATTACTGCTGATTGATTTCACACACATTACTGTGATCTGGACTGAGGAGACAGGCCAACTCTAGTTCTCCGGAGACTAAAGAACTGCCTTTTACTTAGAAAAAAAACACTCCTGGACCCTTGTGCTCTATTAAATACTTGAATAGAGATATAGTACAGTCCTTCACTTTTTTTTTTCTTGGAGGGTTTGATAATGGTGGTCTAGTTTGTAAAGTGTTGTTTAAAATTGATTCCAAAATGTGTGTGATTAACCTTTTAATTAGTGCTTTTAGTAATGAAAAAAAAGTTTAAATAAAAATGTTTTTTAAGTGTGTAATTAAATGTTTCTCTCTCTCTCTCTCTCACTCAATCCAGGCGAGGAATGTGTTTCTTACTGTCCACCTTCCCAAGCAAGAGTCAAAATGAATTTAGAGACATATTGTCTCAAGGACTATGGTAAGTCCTTAATTAAGGAAAATAAAAAATAAAAAGGCAATTGTGTAAGTTAATTTAAGTCACAATTGAAGTCACAATTGTGACCCTGGACCACAAAACCATTGAGATTTATACATCAACTGAAAGCTGAATGAATAAGCTTGTTTGTAAGGCTGGTTCTTAGGATAGGACAATATTTGGATGAAATACAACTATTTGAAAATCTGAGGGTGCAAAAAAAAATCTAAATATTGAGAAAATCACTTTTAAATTTGTCCATAAATTTGTTCTTAGCAATGCACATTACTAATAAAAAATTATGTTTTGATACATTTATGGTAGGTAATTTACAAAATATTGTCATGAAACTTGATATCCTAATGATTTTTGGCATTAAAAAATGGATAATTTTGACCCATACAATGCATTTTTAGCTACTGCTACAAATATACCCGTATGACTGGTTTTGTGGTCCAGAGTCACGATTATGGGAAACAAAACATGTCCTTATCTGTTTTCTGTCATACTTTTGTCCCAGTGCTGAAGGTGCAGGTCAAAAGTAAGGAACGTTCCGGCCCCTGGTGGCAGTTTTCCATATTGGTGCAGTCAGTTTTTCGTATGGGCTCATCACACGTAAAGCGAGGCGTTCAGGCTCTCTGGGTTCCAGATCGGGACCTGAGCTGCGGTTGCCCTGCGCTTCAGATGGGCCGGACCTTCCTCCTGATCGGAGCGGAGGAAAGCGGCCGGAGTTGGGTCCCCGAGGAGAGGCGATTAGTCGCAGACCGCACCACAATGGCTTTGCAGTGGAGGGAACACTGGAGCCCCAAATTAAGAGGCTTCCGCGGGCAGGACACCCGGGGTAAATGCCTACAGGGAAACACCACTGCGCAGAAATACTCTCACCAAAACTCAAATGAAGAATACACACCACCACATCTTAACAAACTGCAGTCTGAGCCACACAGACCACATAAACATACACACACAGTGCATAAGCAGCATCAATCTGGAGGATCAGACCTCACGCGCACACACAGAAGAGAAGGAACTCAGGACATACATGGAAAAGACAGAGAAACGCACCTTGAGGAGGACCGTAAAGCTGAAAACGTCACTCAGGAAACACAGCATGTGTTGCAGCACACCCAGGATCCTCTCTTAGGTACTTCAAAGACGAGTCAAGCCATTGAGCATGAGCACTACCACCCGACAGCATGTCCAACATGGTCACCTGGGCCACCTGTCTAACAAAATTAGATACTGTGAGCAGGAATATGAAACAAAGTTGAAGAAATAGTTTACCAAAAAAATGTAAATTTGCTAAAAAAAAAAAAATGTACTTGCTCTCAGGACATCCATGATGAAGATGAGGTTGTTTCTTCATTGGAACAGATTTGGAGAAATTTAGCATTACTTGCTCACCAATGGATCCTTTGCAGTGAATGGGTGCCATCAGAATGAATGTCCAAACAGCTGATAAAAATCACAGTAATTCACAAGTTCACAAGTTAACATCTTGTGAAGTGAAAAGGTGCATGTAACTCTTCTAATGAAGAAGCAAACTTATCTACATCTTGGATGGCCTGAGGGTGAATATATTTTAAACCAATTTTCATTAATGTTACGTATTCCTTTAAGAAATACCTGCGGTGGGCTTGAGTTTAGACAAATACATGATGAGGGATTTTTCGGTCTCCAGTCTAGACTGTTTCCTATACAGAGCCACTCAATCTAATGAATATTCACTTTTCTATTTTTGTTGAAAAATGTTGTGTTATATATTCATCACCAGATTACAGAGCCATTTGTATTATTATTATTATTATTATTTTCATTTTTTTTTTTCAGATGAAACATGCAGGTATTTTTCATGTCACATGCTCTAAGAAAGAAATTTTGCACCTTCCCTCCAGGACGAGATGAGTCTAATCCAAATATTAAAAGACTGAAAATCGCAGTGTTTTACACAAGATGTTAAATGGCATCCTGTTCAGTCCACAGTATTTAGTCTGACAGTCAGACATGTAAGACTCTTATTGCTGAATTGTAAGAGGCACATTGTTTTCAGATCAGCAGCTGACAAATCTTGTCCAAGTCTGGTCTCCATCACTGACAGACATGTTAAGTGTGGCTAAAGATTTTTTTATTGTTTTTGTAAAGTTTTGTGCCTAGAATATATATATATATATATATATATAAAACCACATTGGCAGTGAATTGTATACAACAGATTTATAAATATGGAGCCGTTTCAAGTCTTATTACTTGTGAATGTTTTAAAATATCATATAATATGTAAATGTTATAAATATTTGTGTATCAAAATGTTTTTTTCTGTTTAACTTAACGCTCTACCTCATATTAAATACTGTTAACAAGCCTGGTAATTTTGTTTATTCAATTAATACTTACATTTAATAAATAAATGTTTCCATTTCAAAGAATAGAACTTTAAGAACAAAAATGTGTACAAAAAGGAGAGGGAAAAGAATGATTCATTTATAGAAAAAAAAGTCATAATGAAGGAACGTCCACGCACATGGGACTGAAAGAGGAAAGACAAATGGAGAGAGACCGTAAAAAACGAACGAGACGGCCAATGATGCACCTGCTTTGTTTGCACAGGAAACACCTGTTCCCAGCCTTCCTGCCTGGCTGACTGACGACAGTTAATTTAGTGTAAAAAATCTCCCACAGCTTGAAGGGCCAAACTGTCCCGCGCTTGCCTTGTTTTGAGAACAATATTGCAGGAAGTCTTACTCGCTAACTCTCGTGCCCTAATATCCACATGTCCTCTATTTTGTCTAGCAGCCAAGTACGTGTATCGGATAACACACTCCTAACACTACAAGAAACCCCGTGGACACACAGTTGTGAGATGTCTAGATGGCATGTGTGACATTTTGGTCACGTAAAAAATGTTACAAACTCACCTGTACATTTAATCATGAATTTAAAGAAAGGTTCAGTACAAGTTCAATAATCGACAGCATTTGTGGAATAATGCTGTTAATCACAGAAAAAAAAAAATAGAAAGAAAAAGAAAAATCTTAAAATAGGAAGAAAGAAGCCGATCGTTAAACGTTAAAATAGCCTACGTTTACTGTTACTGTTTCGGAAGTCAAGCAAGACGTAAACAGTAAACACGATTTTTGTCAAAGGAATCCGTACTAGTCTTTCTGTGTACAGTTATATCCCGTTGTAGAAATCTCTTACTAACCTTTCTGTGTAAAGTTATAACGTTATCCTACTGTAGAAATAATTTGCTAACCTTTTCTGTGTAAAGTTATATCCCATTTGCAGCAGCTCGTGACCGTTAACAACTTCGCGCGATCACAACGCAGCACCATAAACCATAGACAGTCGAAGTCTCAAAACGATAAATTGCTCAGCTTTGCAGCTCATATCATAAACGGGTTTTAAACAAACAAACAACTAAATAAATAAATATAAGCTTAAAAAAATAAGATTCACATTTTAAATCCTCAAAAAAAACAAAAACCTGCTCCCTTCACTTCCGTTGTAAGTACATCATCTTAAAGGGATATTTCACCCAAAAAATGAAAATTCTTTCATAAATTACTCACCCACATGTCGTTATAAACTCATAAGACCTTATTTCATATTCGGAACACAAATTAAGATATTTTTGATTAAATCTGAGAGCTCCCTGACACTGAGTAATGTTAGTAATTAATGACAAAATTTACATTTTTGGGTGAACTATTTTTTTTTTTTAAATAACTTTATTAAACCTTCAAATAACAAACAGGCATCGTAATCTTTCCACTTAAACACATTAACAATAAATCCAAGCAGCATATAACAAAATAATACTAAAAATAAAATAAATGTTAAAATGCTACTAAAAGCAAATTATAGCACAAATTTAATGACATTTCAGGGGGTGTATGTTGGATGTTGACAGAAGTTTAGAGCATTTTCAGGAACTCTTTGTTTTTGATTGTCTTATGGATTGAAATAAAATTCTAAAATAACTGCTGTAAATGCTGTAAAACGAAGGGAGACTTTAACAAATCTACATTTTAATGCACTGGAAGTCTCACCTATAAGCTTATGTCCATGTTGAAGAAAAAGGTGAATATTCTGTTTTTTAATATTTTTATTTATTTATTTATTTTTGAGGAATAAGTATTATGCTACAGATGCTGTCAACCTGAACAGACCTTCAGAATGGCGACGTTTTTGAAAGGAATGAAAATGAGGCTGTGAGGGACAATGAAAGTTTAATAGATTGTGCTGTTAACAACATATCAATTGTTGTGCTGACAAAAAATATTTTTTAGAATTTTTTTTTGTAAAACTTCATAAAACAGTTTTGAAAGTTGCAAGTTATTAAAATTGTGTGACCTGGGACCTTTATAAAGTGCGTGCCCTTGTAAAGACTGCAGCTTATCACTCACAGCCTCCTTACCTTCACGTAAAATTCAAAATGGTGTCTAACAGGACTAAGGTCTATATTCCTTTAAGAACATACAGACAGACCGAATACATGTGGGATAAACACTGAGTTCTGGACCCTGTGTGTTTACTGGCTGGCAAGAGGAATTTTTACGAGAAATGAGGCCTACAGTACATTACAGAGGCAAAGTTCAACCAGCTCTACCACACTCACGCTCGCTCGCTTTCTTCTGTTCTTTCTCACAGTGTGAGTAATGATACTGCTGATTGAACCTCACTGTTTAATAAGCCTTCCCGAACATGTTGCTAACACGCTCTCATTGAGATCACGCACACATACACAGACGGGCACAGGGAACCAGATACACACGCGGCTTCTGTTAACCCGAGAGTGAAGAGGTCAATCCAGTTGATCCCTTGCATGCATGCCTCTCATACGAACACACTGCGTCCATGGCAACAAGATTCCTGCTCGCTGTTAGCTCTAATAAAAACGGTGCCATCTGTGGTACATATATACTGGTCCACTGTACCACACTGATGAACCTCAACAACATGTATATATATACGCAATGTGTAAAATATACATGCAAACAATGACAGGATGGCAGGTGTGACCTCAATCTATAAAATCACCTTTAGGCTTCATTGTGGACTGCATAGAGCTGCTCTATATATAATATGTGAAAATACAGAGCTGCGTTACTGACTTACTAAAGTGATCTATATTTCATCTGTTAGCATCTGATGTACATTTCAACCCATGCCCTCAAATCTCAGTTTCAGTTTGACCCGCTACAGACATACAGCCGTTACTAATAATGTCTGTCTTTCATTGTGCTTTTCCCATTCAATCCATCTTTCACTCCTTTAATTCTAACAGCAAGATCTTTTCTGATCGTCCCTTCTGCGTTAGCACTTAACCGCAGGAACCTGTTTTATTGGTGGCCATTTTAGCGTGGGAGCACCGATTTCTTTCATAACCCATTTGATGCTGTGTTGTAACCGGGGCATGTCTGGATGGCGTTATAGCACACATCTGACATTGCTGCACTTTTCCTGCCTGGGACGCTGGGAACGGGAGCGCTTTTCCAAGTTTGGATTATGGATCAAAGTCAAAATCAGGCGGAGGGAAGGAGAGTGAATCCCAGCCCGGCCAGGTGGGGCATAAGCTGAGGTGAAAAGCAACTCCCAGCGACGGTGGGGGAGAGGTTAGGAAACATGGATCTCTTTGAAGTGCTGGTGCATGTCATGGTGAACTTGGTCTTGTTGAAGCTGAACCGTAGCGGATTGATTTGCAAGGAGGTGGGGTGCGGGGGTGGGAGAGTGGCAGAGTTATTGGTGATCCCTACAAGTGTGTGTGTGAGAGCTGGCCATCTGTGGTAGGATATTACAAGTGTCTCACTTCACCTTTTCTCCCCTATTGCCCTCTCGGCCCACCCAGAGACTCTGTTTCAATGAGGTCCTAGTCCATAGAGGTCTTTACTTGCAAGAAAATATTTTTCTGTCCTGGCACAAAGGACATTGGAGCGACAGGTTTCCTCCAGTGTTAACGTGGTATCATTGTAATACTATTAAAGTTTTAATCAATATTTTAGATTTTTTTTTTTAGTTTCAGCAATTTTATTGTATTGTATGTTTTGGTCATTTTAGTTTTATTTCGTTTAATTCGTTTAATGTTTTAACTGTATTATATATGTGACCCTAGACCACAAAACCAGTCTTAAGTAGCACGCGTATATTTGTAGCAATAGCCAAAAATACACTGTATGGGTCAAAATTATTGATTTTTATTTTATGTAAATTTATGTTAAATAGTAAAGATCATGTTCCATGAAGATATTTTGTCAATTTCCTACTGTAAACATATAAAAACTATGCATTGCTAAGAACGTCATCTGAACAACTTTAAATATGATTTTCCTAATATTTTGATTTTTTTGCACCCTCTGATTCCAGATATTCAAATAGTTGTATTTTGGCCAAATCTTGTCCTATCCCAACAAACCATACTTCAATGGAAAGCTTATTTATTCAGCTTTCAGATGTATGAATCTCAAAATTTCAAAAAAATTGACCCTTATGACTGATTTTGTGGTCCATGGTCACATTTGTATATATCTAACAGCTAACAGTTGCTTGTTAGGTTGTACTTCTTAAAGGGATAGTTCAACCAAAAATGAAAATTCTGTCATTAATTACTCACCATCATGTCATTCCAAACCCGTAAGACCTTTGTTCATCTTCATAGCACAAATTAAGATATTTCTGATGAAATCTGAGAGCTTTCTGACTCTGCATGGACAGCAACACAACTATCACATTCAAGGGCCAGAAAGGTAGTGAGGACATCATTAAAATAGTCCACGTGACATCATTGGTTCAACCTTAATTTTATGAAGCTACCAGAATGCGCAGTGGAGACATGATGGACGAGAAGAAAAAAAGTTATTTCTGTTTTCTTCCCACACAAAAAGTATTCTTGTAGCTTCAAAACATTAAGGTTGAACCACTGATGTCACCTGCATTATATTAACGATGTCCTTACTATCTTTCTGGACCTTGAACGTGGTAGTTACATCGCTGTCTATGCAGGAAAAGCTCTTGGATTTCATCAAAAAAATATTAAAGGGGTCATTGGATGCCCATTTCCACAAGTTGATATGATTCTTTAGGGTCTTAATGAAAAGTCTAGAACATGCTTTGGTTAAAAATTTTCAATGGTAGTGTAAAAAACACCCTTTTTACCATGTCAAAATCAGCTCTACAAAAATCAGCCAGTTCTGGTGGATGTTGCTTTAAATGTTAATGAACTCTGCTCGCCCCACCTCTTTCTTCTCTCTGTGGAGTGACGAGCCTGTTTACTTTAGCCACAAAACTTGCTAACTAGCACGTTATTAGGATAGGTGATTGCAAAGACTTATATATAAAAAAGCCTTATACTCACTTCTGCTGTAAGTGAAGCTGGATCATGAATGATTTGTGCGAACAGAGACACATTTATGTAGATCGGGAGGCACATTCCCTTCACAAACAAAAGTCATCCACTGCATCTTCAGCAGCTCAGATTTCGGGAGTAAATGACGACCACTATGTTCATTATTACATCCAACACCTCAATCGCTTAGGAGCCAGTCTTGTCTACATCCCTGTTCCGGCATCGAAATAATGGTGATCGGACTGTTACAGCTCATCACGGTGGGTCTAAGGTAAGACAGCTGTGTCAATCAATCTATCTATCGTGGGAGTGGCCTCTGCCGGTGTGACGTCACACAGATAAGATGCTGAAAATGGCTTGATTTAAAAAAAGGGGAAATTATTTTTACAGATTACATAAAAACTACTGGGTGGATTTTTATCGTAATAGGGTGGTTGTGTACACACACTGCCAACACACATTTATGTTCAAACAACATGTAAAAGTGAAATTTGCATCTGATGATCCCTTTAATTTGTGTTCCAGAGATGAACAAAGGTCTTGCAGGTTTGGAGCGATATGAGGGTGAGTAATTAATGACAGAATTTAAATTTTTGGGTGAACTATCCCTTTAAGTGTCCACATTCTGACCTGTAAAGGTGGGGTAAAACTCCATGCAAAACTCCCGCAGCTGTAAATGTGACAGCACCTTAATACTTAAACACTGAAACATAGTCAACTCATGGTCATGTCATTTTTTTAATGACATTAAAATCCTGATAATAAAATATTAAACATCTAATCATAAAATAAACATCATAAAATAAAGTGAATTAAACAGAATTTTTACAAATTTACAGACGACCATGGATACACAGACAGAAAAGGAGTCTGGTTGTTGAAGGCTCATGTCTCTAGCTCATCAATGTCCAGATGCTTTGTGAGAAGAGCTTCTGGAAGGTTCTGACACTGCAGATAGAGAAAAATCACCTGAACCTGTGACCAGAAAAATGAAAACACACAAGTTAAAATGATAAAAATCACACGAGAGGATGCAGTGCCTCCATTAAGCTGTAACTGGTTCATTACCCGGTCAATGCGATAATGCCTGCATATTCATATTCTCTTCCTCACTGTAATTGGCTAATTAATCTGTCAATTTGTGAACACCCACCTCTGATTCTCACAATTGGTCTACAAATAAGCCTAAATGGTTCATACTGGTATAAATTAATTACTTGCCTTTGATCATCATGACAGAAAATGTTAAATAACTAATAGTCTGCAAATAGGTGACTATTAATAATAATAATAATAATAATAATAATAATATTTAAACAAAAAGTAGGGCATGATTTGACCAAAATAAAACTGAAATGAGGATTCAGCTTAGTGCATAGATTTAATGTATTTTAATACAATAAATATATGAGTGGTTCGGAGTGAATGTAATGAGAAGTGATTATAAAGACAAGCAAAATTAGAGCTTGATGGTTTATTGTCTGAAATTGAAGAAATTAAGACAGCAATAAATATTAGTAATGTAAATGTATAATTGTACTGTAATATTAAATAAATGTTATATTACTTTCCTTAAATACAAATTTTTTAATTTACAGTGGCATATTACAATAGTAATATTTCTTATTTTGTTTAATATTTTTATTTAGTAGTAGTAATAATAATCATAGTAATACTGTCACATCAAACTGACATACATATGATCACAAAATTTGTGCAGTCTAACGAACACAGCAGCAAAAAAAAAGAAAAAAAATGCAATTACAATTTTTATTAAAAAAAAAAAAAGAAAATCGCATTTATATTTTCCCCAAATATTAAAGCCCTAGTTAGAAATAACAAAAAAAGCTGGAATTAAATATGTTTTTTGAAAGAAAAAGATTAATGTAAAGAAAATTAAAAAGGCATTAACTTGCTGAGTTCTTATGTGGCTTGGCTTTAATGAAGTGTTATTATGAAAATTAAAAAATACTGTATTATTGGTTTCCTGTTGGTACTTTAAAATAAATAGTCCATTTACCAAGAACAAATGGAAATATAACATGAACATACATTGGATTAAAAAAGCAAACAGAAAAAAACACAGACAGGGGATTTTTCTTCCTAATTTCATAAATTCATGCCATTGTAGGGAAGATACTCAAGTATCCACTGAACGTAAAAAATTGTTCTTTCACTTCTTCTAAAACAAACCCCAGAATACAGAAAACTGCATGTGTATGTAAGTTGCCAGTCTTTGAGGAAATGTTCTCACTGTACTATTTATAACACCACAGTACTACACTGGACACATCAAACATTTATTTAGTAAAAAAGAAACAACAATAACTCACCTGAACCTCTACTTCTTGAGATATGTCGACACGAGGCACTAGGGGGCGCAAGAGACTGGGGCCAAACACTGTAGCCAAATTACTCAGAGACATTTTATTCTCTTCCTTTCTTTCTGCCACACTGAGAAAAGCATAAAGAACAAAGATGTGCATGAGAAGGACAGAAAGTAAATAAAACAAAAAAACATAATTTTCTTGTTTACATCCATCAATGCCAAAGTGATTCAGGTCAGTCTGAGGTGAAACTAAATCAGTGTTTTTTTAGATACGAGTTGAAAGGATGTTGTGTACCGTTTCAGGTGATGTAAGAGGAAGAGGAGAGTGTTGCGGTTTACATCTGGTAGAGTCTGCAACAGAGTCAGCATGTTGTTGGCCCTGAGATATGGATCGGCAATGTCTGTCACAACCAGATAAAGAAAGAGATATGTATTATAATTTTGTGATGTATATTGTTCTCACACTGCATGTTTACACACAGACATGTGCAGCTGTGCATACAGGTGTGAGAAGGCCTCACCTAGTGCATCTGCAAGCTCCTTGAATCTCTCAGAGGGAATAAGAGGTAAAGGAAGCTCTCTAAAGTACAGTTTCAGAGTGCCAGATACAGTATTCACATCTAGAGTCCTCAGTTTACTCACAGCCTCACGGTAATCTACAAAGAGAGAGAGAGACACACACACTTTTGAGATAAGGACTTTGAGAACTTGTTGACAGTTTCTTACACACACACACTTACTAGTGTTAAATGCATGTTTTAGTGCTTGTATCTGGCTGCTGGATCCTGAGATTCTGTAGATCCCCTCTTCATTCAAACCCCTCCTCTCAACTTCCTCCACACAGGAACGGACAATGTGAGGGACCAGCACACTCTCTTGCCTGTAGACACAAAAACACAGACACAATTAAGCCTTTAAAAACAACTTCTTATTCTGTTTCATTTTCCTCTTCCTTTTTTGATGACAAAACACCTCTATTTCTACATGTCTTAAAAAACAAGAATCACAAACGTGCATACCAGCACATCAAAACCTCATGACGAAGGAAGTTTATTAGAATTGTGACACACAATCTTCCTTTTAACTTACAGATTATTTGGACACTTCACATAGGTGCTTAACCACAGAATAACCACACGTGCAATTCATCACATTATGGACATTCTATGAATATTTGACAACCAGAATCTCCTATATCTATATACACTACTGTTCAAAAGCTTGGGGTTAGTAAGATTTTTTAAGCAAATAAATATTCAATAAGTATAAGTTAAAATGATAAAAAGTGACAGTAAAGACATTTATAACCCTACAAAAAATGCAGTGAATGCCTTTTTGAACTGAAAATAAATAAATAAATAAATAAAATAAAGCATCCTTTTTTTCACAAAAATATTAAGCAGCACAACAGTTTTCAGTTCAGTTTTCAATTGATATCAATAAGAAATGTTCAAAATTTTCTGTTTTGCTGTACTTTGGATCAAATAAATGCAGGCACTGGTAGTGTATGGAAACAAAAAAATAGTTATTTTAGATTGCAGTAATATTTCACTATTTTAAAAACATTTATGAATTGGTATTCATACAGTTTTAAAGGTAACCCTGGGTATTAAGACTTGTATTGCTTAATATAGCATAAATCATGTCTCTTAATGAAATATGCAGTAGAAAACGCATATATGATTTACGTTATTTAAAATATACACCTTGTTTTGTACATATTTTGGACTATGGGGGGCACCATTATTTTGATGATGTGAAATGGTTGCACTCTGTGAGCTACTGGCGATACTTGTTGCTACTTTCACTGCAGCACAACTTGGAATACACAGCTCAGAAAATAAAATGCTGATACAGTGCCAAATTGTGTGGCTTTTGGTTGTAATTTTAAGTTGAAGGGCAATAAGAGAAGCGAAGTAAATCTTTAATGCTTTCTTTGCGACAAAAAGAGGAGAAAAGAATAGGAAGGTGCCTGTGGACGAATAAAACTTCCTAAAGACCAGCGTCTTTGTTCTCTTCACTTTAGCCCTGACACCTTTGAGGCTTTTTAGTCGACCACAGCCTACTGAAAGAGCTTACAAACGGCAGAGACATGAAACGCTAGGTGCCATTCTGGGAGGATGTACTGTAAACATGCCGACACGGCCACTAAAGGAGTTTCTCAGATCAGATTTCACTTGATATCTGGGGGCGGAGAAAAGAAAAACAGAGGTACGGCATTTGGTTTAAAGGGGTCATCGGATGCAAAGTTCACTTTTAAATGTTGTTTGAACATTAATGTGTGTTGGCAGTGTATGTACAAATCTACCCTATAATGATAAAAATCCATGCAGTGGTTTTTAATTAAACTGTAAAAATAATTAATCTTTTTCAAATAAGCCACTCAAATGCCTGTCGTTGGGGCGTCACACCGACAGAGGCTGCTCCCATGATAGTTGATTGACATGAGTGTTTTACCTCAATGACTGCCATTGTTTCGATGACAGAGCAGGGATGTAAGTTAGACAAGAATATCTCCGACTGAGTGATTGAGGTGTTGTGTTGCTGGATGTAATAATGAACATAGTGGTCGTCATTTACACCTGACATCTGAGCTGCTGAAGATGCAGTGGATTAAGTTTGTTTGTGAAGGGAATGCGCCTCCCAATCTACATAAATGCGCCCATGTTCACGCAAAACTTTCGTGATCCAGCTTCACCTTCAGCAGAAGTAAGTATAAGGGTTTTTTTTTTATGAGTCTCTGCAATCATCTTTCCTAATAAGGTGCTAGTTAGCAAGTTTAGCGGCTAAATGCAGCTAAATGCGGCTAAAGTAAACAATCTCTCAGCAGCTCGTCATTCCACAGAGAGAAGAGAGGGGCGGGGTGAGCAGAGCTCATTTGCATTTAAAGGAACAATCCATCAGAATGGGAGGATTTTTGCAGAGCTGATTTTAACAAGGTAAAAAGGGTGCTGTTTTACACAACCATTGAGAATTTTTAACCAAAGTATATTATAGACTTTTTATTAAGACCATAAAGAATCATATCAGCTTGTGGAAAATGGGCATCCGATGACCCTAAGTGTATGCTTATATCCATCACCAGCCTGTAAGCTCTTTCAGTAGCTGTGGTCATCGTATCAGTATTTTATTTTCTGAGTTGTGTATTCTGAGTTGTGTTGCGGTAAAAATAGCAGCAGTAGCTCACAGAGTGCAACCATTTCACACCATCGAAACAATGGCACCCCCACAGTTTTTAAAATAACGTAAACCTTTCATGGGTTTTCTACTACATACTTCAGTAAGAGACATAACTTAGGTTATATTAAACCATACAAGTCTTAACACCCGGGGTTCCCTTTAAATATGGCATAAGTGTTTACATTTTTGTGAGACAGTATAAAAAGACTAAACTTAAAATAAATATTTGAACAATTAAAGTAGTAGTTCACTCATGTACTTACCCCGTTGTCATTCAAGATGTTCATGTCTTTCTTTAGTCATAAAGAAATTATGTTTTTTGAGGAAAACATTTCAGGAATTATCTTTATATAGTCTTCAATGGTGCCCGTGAGTTTGAACATCCGAAATGCAGTTTTAATGCAGCTTCAAAGGGCTCTAAACGATCCTAGCTGAAGAATAAGTGCCTTATCTAGCAAAATGATCAGCCATTTTCTAAAAAAATTAAAATACACCTATTTTTTTAACCTCAAATGCTCGACTTGTCTAGCCCTGCGATGCGTAGTCAATCCTACATCGATCTTTTACCTTTTTTGGATTTGACCTTTGAATGTTCACTTTGTAAAAACGGGGTCGGTACTTCTGCAGCGATGCATGACGATTTTGAAGTTGGAGGAGAAAATGAGATGGGAGTTTTTCGACATACCCTAACTGTATTGACCCGGATTACACAGAGCATGCATGCACATGGCAGAGCTAGACAAGGTGAGCATTTGAGGTTAAAAAGTATATACCTTTTTTTTTTTTTCCTTAAGAAAACAACCGATTGTTTCACTAGATTAGACCCTTCTTCCTCGACTGGGATCATTTAGAGCCCTTTGAAGCTGCTTTTAAACTGCATTCTGGACGTTCAAACTCATGGGCACCACTGAAGTCCACAATATGGAGATAATTCCTGGATTGTTTTCCTTAAAAAACATAATTTCTTTATGACTGAAGAAAGAAAGGCATGACCATCTTGGAAATGAACTACTTCTTTAACAGCAGCATTTTTACAGTCCTAGCAATTTTATAAATTGTGAACTCACAT
>VONZ01000949.1:247500-271445 GCA_012976165.1 Labeo catla
AAAAGGACGCCAAACGGCATACTAATTGTGGTCTAAACCCAGGTGTTTCAGTTTCACTGTCCAACCCCTGTATATATATATATATATATATATATATATAAACGAAGGCACATTCTTTGTATCCAACAAGCATTCATTTTTTTCTATTCAGTTCATTTATATATGTGAATATGAACTGAATGAAAGGATGTGTTTGCGTGTGTTCACGTGTGGCAGTGTTGTGGTTTTACCTTTCCACTGGTGCTATGTAGGTCTAAAGTAAAAGATGGCGTGTTCGTTAGAAGCCATATCTCACACTCTTCAAGTTTGCGCCTCAAGCGTTCAACAGCACGGGAAACTGACACCTTGCCTCCTTTCTGCAAAAAAAAAAATTACACAGATATGTTATCTGAAAGGGGACTTCCTTTTTTTTTTAATTTTATTTTCATTTTCCTCTTGAGAATTTTTTTAACCTCTAGGCTACTTAACAGCAATACTGCCCCCAAAAAAAGTCACACACTGATTATTTATTTAGTTTAATGACAAAGCACTAATAAATTGTCTTACTGTGTGTTGTTGGAGTGCTTGTTTGAGCTGGTACATTTTGGCTCTGGTTTTACTGATTTTCAATTGGTATTCTGATGAAGGCAGATGTTCAGCTGCCCAGTGCAGCTTCAGGCCGACCAACGGCAAATACCAGCAAAACCTGTACTGTGCCTGTCTCCTTTAAATAAAAACACACATAAGCCCATACACTACATACACATTCTTATCATAATAATATGCTTAAAAAAATTATAATTCAAATAAATATGTATACTCTCGGAAAAAAGGTACAAAACTGTGGCGGTACTCAAAAGATACTGCTACAGTATATACACTTTAGGTACTAATATGTACTTTCAAACTACTAATATGTACCATTTAGAGGTAAGTCAGATACAGAGATGCACAGTGCCTTGCGAAAGTATTCATACCTCTTCACTTTTTTCATGTTTTGTTAAGTTGCAGCCGTATTCTAAACTTCTTTCAATTACATTTTTCCCACATCAGTTTACCCTCCGTACACCATAATGACAAAGCAAAAAAACAATTTGTGACAACTTTGCAAATGTATTAAAAATAAAACACTAAAACAAGTACATTTCATAAGTATTCATACCCTTAACTCAGTACTTAGTTGGAGCACCTTTACAGCCTCGTCTTTTTGGGTATAATGCAACAAGCTTTTCACAGGAGGCCAGCTCTAGGAAGTGTCCTAGTTGTTTCAAGCGTCTTCCATTATGGATAATGGAGGCTACATGTTTCTTTGAACCTTCAATGCAGCTGAATTTTTCAGAACTCTGCCCCAGATCTGTGCATTGACGCAAGCCTTTTTCTGAGCTCTACAGGCAGTTATTTTGACCTCAGGGCTTGGTTTTTGCTCTGATACTCATTTTCAGTTGGTAGACCTTTTCTAAGAGGGGAGTCATTCAAATGAATTTGCCACAGTTTGACACCACTTACAGTGTAGTAACGTCTTCAAGCAATATGAGTGCTCCTGAGCTAAATTTCAAATGTGCCAAAAAGGATATGAATACTTATGCAATGGAATCATTTCAGTTTTTTTTATTTCTAATAAATTTGCAAAGTTTTTACAAACCTGTTTTGTGCTTTGTCATTACGGTGTATGGAGTGTAGATTGATGTGGGGAAAAAGTTATTTAAAGCAGTTTAACATAAGGCTGCAACATAAAACATGAAAAAAAAATGAAGGGGTATGAATACTTGTGCAAGGCACTGTACCTTTTAGCTTTTGTAGCCTAGGGGGCTGCTTCAGTGACAGTATGTAATATTTTTATCTAGAGCCAAATGTGCTTTATTCAAGCCCTTTTTGCTCTGTACGCATTGCTTCTCACCACTGCTAAAGTGGCACATTAAGAGCTGCAAATGGCTTGGGTTATTTTAACAACAGTAGCAACAACATGGTGAGCAGCAAAATAGACTGATACTTCCTCTAAAACACTTCCAAAAATGAGAATGCGGCAAATATAATTATTTTTATCTGTCATACGACTGTCATAGACCATTCAAATAAACCATGCTAGTGACAAGATGTTTTTTTTCCATTTACATTTAGCATTATTAGATGGCTCTTGGGGCCCAATATCTTCCAATATCTGCCCAGGTGGAAAGTTATAATTATATATAAATAGTTGGGAAGGAAATAAAGAGTACAGATTTTTTGGAACTTTAATAGGGGTTATGCGCAATAGACTTCCGTATTCTGCTAAACAGGTCTCGTTGCTTCCAGTTCACACATTTTGCATATCCCTCATTAAAGGAGAACTCCACTTCCAGAACAACAATTTACAAATAATGTACTCACCCCCTTGTCATCCACGATGTTCATGTCTTTCTTCAGTTGTAAAGAAATTATGTTTTTTGAGGAAAACATTTCAGCATTTTTCCCCATATAATGGACTGATATGGTGCCCCAATTTTGAACTTCCAAAATGCAGTTTAAATACGGCTTCAAACTATACCAAATGCGGTTGTAAACAATCCCAGCCGAGGAAGAAGGGTCTTATCTAGCAAAACGATTGTTATTTACATGAAAAAAAATACAATTTAAATACTTTTTAATCTCAAAAGCTCATCTTGTCTTACTCTCCCTGAACTCTGTGTATTCTGGCTCAAGACAGTTAGGGTATGTCGAAAAACTTTGACTGTATTTTCTCCCTCAACTTCAAAAATCATTTCAAAATCATCCTACATCACTGCAAAAGTTTTTTGCTCCCAGTTTTTGCAAAGCGAACATGCAAAAAAACAAAGACCCTTAACAAAAACGGTAAAACAGCGATATAGGATGATTTTGAAGTTGAGGGAGAACATGAGATGGGAGTTTTTCGACATACACTAACCGTCATGAACAGGAACAAAAATAGTCCAGGCAGAGTAAGACAAGATGAGTGTTTGGCATTAAAAAGTATATAAATTGTATTATTTTTATTAAAATAACCAATTGTTACGCTAGATAAGACCCTTCTTCCTCGGCTGGGATCGTTTACAACTGCATTTTGGAAGTTCAAAATCGGGGCACCATATCAGTCCATTATATGGGGAAAAATGCTGAAATGTTTTCCTCAAAAAACAATTTCTTTACAACTGAAGAAAGAAAGACATGAACATCGTGGGTGACAAGGGGCTGAGTAAATTATTTGTAAATTGTTGTTCTGGAAGTGGACTTCTTTAAATAAGATTATTTACACAAATTTACACAAGATGCCTTCAAAGTAGACACTACAGATGATCATAACCAATGTCCATCACATATGTAGATTGATATATAAAAGGTTTTTATTCTTTTCACTAACATTTATATGTAAAAATCAAATAAACCATCAACAATAAAAACAGCTAGGTAGTTTAACTGATTACCTTAAAAGTCCATTGATATCGCTATTATTTAATACGGCTATTAATACGTTCTCAGACAAGGGGAAGCAATGACACCTGTTTTCCGGGTTCCGGGTCAGGTGACATTCGACATATTGAATACCCCTGGTATATAAAGTATGATGTCATATGTTCGCGTATCCTGTAATTAGTGGAGACTCACCCTGCATTTGTCAGTCTGGCACACAGCAGCATGTCAGTGTACAGGAAGAGGTGTCTCAAGTTGTGCCCGTTCTCACACACATCTACCACAAACCCATCGCGCATCAGCTGACGTCTCTGTGGATGTTCCCACATGTATATGTGATTATGATAAACAGTAAATATTTAAGTTTAACAAAAATCTGCATGTGAGAAAACATGTCACGTGACATGCAGGAGTACCTCTCCTCTGCTGAGCTTGACGGAACGTTTGCACTGTGACCGTTCATTGACCCCAGACAGGAAGCTGCTGGAGAGACGAAGCGCTTCTTGCAGAGTGATGCTGTCTGGGTGATCAGGGGGTGTGTGCTTCCACAAATCCTGAGGAGGACAGAGAAGAATGTTCATAAATCCATAGGCATGAATGAATATTTATAAATAAGTGAAAGATGTGATCCTAAACAGCGTCTCACATGCAACACGAGCGTGGTTTTCATCAGTCTGTCTAATGGCTTATACAGGAGAGCTGTGGAGCCGAATGTATGAATTATTAAATGTTCCCAGTGTTTAAAGATTCACAGGGAAGTAAAAAAATGAACTGTTTACCTTCAAAGGTGTACTTAGTTTTGACATTGTCTGACCCTTTGGAGGACATCATGCTCTAAAGATAACAAGAGACAAAGGTATTTGTGCGGTTCCCCATAAACAACAATAAAAACAGCAAAATGGGAAGAATATAAGACCTCTGCAAGCGTCCTGAAACGCTGGTCTGACTGCATACACTTCTGCACGATCTCCACCGCATTCTCATAGTTGTCAATAAAGCCTCGATACACTCCTAACTGGTTGACCTGCAAAATGTCATTAAGCAATTACATAATACACTAACAAATTAATATATCTGTGTTATATATTGTATTTTTTCAAACTGCCTGTGGGAAAAAGTGGGTTGCATAGAGTTCATTGAATTGAACTCAACACTGAATTGTTGCAACAAGTAATTTAAATTGCTTTATATTACTCCAAATATTAGTTAAAAAGGATTATTCTTCAACGTGGAAGTAAGCTTATGGGTGAGACTTCCGGTTCATTAGCCACTGTAGGAAAATAACAAGATGAATAACAACGTGCACTACAAACCAGTGTGCTCATAATTAAGATAATGCATTAAAATAATTTGGTAAGACACAAATTTGCAATATCAAGCAACAAAATGAGCTGTTTTGTACAGCTAAAAATAGCTTGACACAGATGAGACCGGAAGCCAGACCCATAAAAGGGGTAAAAGGCGCCTTTGATATTATTTTCCTCTAAACCACTAGATGGATGAAAAACGTGGCATAGCACTTTCCAAAATATCTGCTTTTTAACATGCACGTGCAAAACTGTCTGATCCTTGACGCAATCGCGAGCAGCAGTGCAAAGTTGTTTTTGCAAATTGTTGTTTTTAAAAATGTTGTAAATTTAAGTAGCAAATGAGAATGGCTAAAATTAATCAATATATCTTGAGACAAAGGTCTTCTTAATGATTTTCAGTTTTGTTTAAGATAATTAAAACAGCAGTTTTTGAATAATGAAAGAATATGCAAAAGTATGGTATTTGGGCTAAAAAGCACCCCCTGCTGTTGAGGCTAAAAGGCACAATAATTAACATGATAATTAATAGAAGGCTGACTTTTCCATTTATTGACATGACATTGTTAGATTCAGATGGTAAATATTATATATTATGTTATATGCCCTTCTTAAGGAAACAATGTGAAATAATCACCATGTTTAGAAACCATCATATTTAAAAACAGTCATATCATAATAAAATATAATTTGTTGTTACTACTGTAAATTTATACTCAGTTATTATTGGATCTCCTTTAATGCTTTCAAAATCTTTACATTTTAAAATGATTTTGTTTCTGTATTTTAAAATGTATGTTGGAAATATAAACACAGTTTAATGACTGTATATTTATTGAACAAAGAAATCGTATTTTATTTATCAAAATAAGCAGAAAATAGCACAAACTTTGCTAAAGTGATTGTTTTGATTGTATACATTATTAAAAAAACATTATTTTAGCCTTTTACCCCATTTGTGGGGTAACTTGTACCCTAGAAACGGCCGTTCCCACTCTTACGGGAAAAATAAGGTGGATAAGCCATATTTAATTATCATCACCACTGTCTGGTGTGCACTCTAATGATTGTATTATATGATTGGCACATGTTTGCATACAAAAATACTCACAAACTTAAGAAACAGGTCTCCCACAGATAAATGATGCTCCCTATGGAAAAGCTGCATCACTGGGGCCTCCTCCCTCTCCAAGTCTTGTTGTGACCCTGGATCTATCGCTTCATCTGATTGCAGTCTGGCCCGAAGGCTTGTGTAGAAGTCCTTGTGCAGATCTCTGAGCTCAGGGATTTGATAAAACACAGTCTGAACCTGCTCAGTGGACAACACAGGTTGAGAGGTTCCCGCTGCTGCCTTTAAAGCTTTCATTGGCTGCAAAGAAATTGTAGAAGGAAAACGGACAAATGTCAAAGAATGAAAGTAAGTTTGGGAACTGAAATGAAACTTGTGCCGAAAATAGCTGATGTAACTGAAAAACACTTTATAAAACCATCACAGAATGCACAAAGCATCTTCACGAGTACTTGCCAGACACAATTCCTATGAGGAAGTGATTGAGAAACATGACACTTTTCATGCATTCTGTACTTCAACATTATGTTGCATGTCATTCTGGACTTTTTGGAAACTCTCTAGTTTAATGATAACCACTAATGGTCTGACTAGAAAGGGAAGCAATACTTCACTAAGAGAAACAGAAGTTGACCTACAGGAAGTGACAGACGCAAAGAAGGCTCACGTATCAGAAATTGGTAGAGAATCATAAAAAAAAGAAGTGCTGAAGGATGTTTTGAGCTTGAGAAGAAACCCTAACTAGGCATGGACCGAAAAAACTCTGAATTTTCCTGAGGTGTGTGCAAACAAAGCAATAAATTGCAATCGATGCCACAAATGGCATCTCAATCACATTTTTGTTTTTAATAAAGGAAGTAGTTTACATGCAGGCTTAGTAATACAGACTTGAAATAACATTTAGCTTTCTCTGTTATCTGATGTTTACCTCAGTGGGTTTTTACTTCATAACTGTCAGTTTAGAAAGTCTGAGTCTTCCGATACTACGTTGAGGAAGTGCTTGGGCTAGGAAATAATATTAATAAATATCTGCTGCCGAATGTAGAGAAAGTCCTGTTTCAGAGTCATATTACCGTAAGCAGCGTCTCAAGCTCTGTCAGGTAGATCTCCTCGCTGATCAGAAGCCCTTTCAGAACCACCATTCTCTTCTGAAGCAGTTCATCTGGGCTCTCAGTTGTCTGGAAAAACATTAAAACATTGTCCTCAAGCCTTATAACTGAATGGTGTCCGTGCTGAAGATTCATGTCACTCAAAAAAAATCCAGCATTGAGTATAAAGGCCAGTTAACTAAGTATGTGGTACAATGTAAATCATGAATTTAAATTGTATAGTGAATTATCATTTTTACAATGCTGATATACCCCAGCGACACTAACAATAACAGCATATAGGCAAGTACTCCCAGATAGATCATTCAAATCAGTTTTTGTATGAAATATTCATTTTCTGTAAACATTCTGCGTAACTAGGGTCTTACTGGAGTGGGTGGCAAACATTGCTCAGTTTGCAAAGGGCTGTGAGCAACCCACTCTGTCTCCTCAGTGAACACATCCTGAAGTAATTCAGAATCCACAATCTCATCTTCAATCACTGTATAAAAACAAAACACAATATGTAGCTACATAAGAAACTATTAGATGACCAACAGCAATTCAAAAGTTACTAGTCTTTAAATAAATATCAAAGTTGAAGTAAACAAATCAGACAAATATTTTAAGGAAATGTGAAATTGGGTTGAACAGTCTCACCAGGCGAGATGCCATAGGCCTTCAGATAGTCCACAGCCTCTGTGTAGAGCTCCATCAGCAGCAGAGCTGTCCAGAGTCACCGCGTGCAGCTCTACAGCGTCTGTGAAGTGAATCCTCTCGCTTTCACACTGACAGTTGTTTGTGGTTACCAAGCTCACGTTCTTCCTGCTTCTCAGACAGTGCAATAAGATATAGGCGGGGGAAGTCAGATGTTCATTAAAATAGAAAATAAAGTCACATTTCCAATGACAGTTAAGACAGGAAGAAACAATTTCTGTTTTAAAAAAAGAGGAACAAGGGGAATCTAATATCTAAGCACCCTGGGCGAATGATAAAACTGTATAAATGTATGTATATATATATATATATTTACATCAATAACATTTTAAATATATTATATACAATGACAATGTTGCATTTATTTGAACAATAATACAATAACTATTACTACATAATACTATTTTTTAACATATAAAAAATCTATATTATATATTTGTGATGACAAAGCTGAATTTCAGCAGCAATTACTCCAGTCAGTATCACATGATCCTTCAGAAATCATTCTAACATGCTGATTTTGTGTTCAAGAAACATTTATTATCATTGTCAGTGTTGATAACAGTTCTGATGCTTAATATTTTTGCAAAAACCTGATTTTTTAATTTTTTTTTCAGGATTCTTTAATGAACAAGAATCAAATGTATTATTATTTATTAGCAAAAGGCAAAGGAAGGAAGGTCTGCATTTCAACCTTCCTAGCAGGACACGTCCAAAATTCTAGTTCCCACGTTTGTGTAATGTCACTTACTGTTTAACACTGCCACCTACTGACCGAGAAACACTGAAAGGGCCATACTACATACAGCCTATATCTTCCCATATCTCCCACATTAACAAACGAGTAAATCAAAAACCAGTCTCATATGAGACCCATGCTAATTTCTACCCTACTGGTTTCTGATTTACTCGTATGTTAATGTGGGAGATATGGGAAGATAGGCTATATGTAGTGTGGTCCTTTCAGTATTTCTCGGTCAGTGTATATATACATACACACACACACACACACACACACACACACACATATGATAAATACTATTATATTTAGTGTGCAACAGCAACAACACCATAACTGTATTTCATTAAATAGAAAGTTTAAATTTCATTGTTTAAATTTCATTAAACAATGCAATTAAAAATGAACTTATGTTGTACAGGTGTGTGTTTCTGTGCATGTATGTGGGGAAAAAACAAACAAACAAAAAAAAAAAAACACAAAAACGGCATAACAACGCAACGGCATTGCCATAGAAACCAACTCACATTCCGTAAAACGAAAGAGCGCTTATGGACACACAAATCGGATTTGAACAGTTGCGATATGACTGTGTGGACAGTCAGTTATTCAAATCCGATTCCATCTAGATATGGACAAAAACGGATTTGGGCTGACAGTCTGAACGAGGCTTCTGTTTCCTTTGTTTGCATGTCCTCCTGCCATAACGTCTAAAATGCAAATGTTTTTTTTAAAGACTGTTAACATTTTCTATTGATACAAATCTAGGCCTATTTTCACCCTCAATATCTGTGTAAAAGTGTGTATTTGCAGCCCATTTTAGCTGAAAATTGTGGCCCATTTTAGCTTAACCAGCCATTTATACCTAAAATGAGCTTTTTTTCACAAAAATCAGAAACCAAAATTTTCTTTTGTAAATTTAACACACACACACACACACACACACACACACACACACACACACACGTGTGTGTGTGTATATATATATATAAGAGCCTCTCAAATCATTGTTCATAAAACTTTGCTTTGTTGGTAAGATTACTTATAATTGCTTTTGTACCTTTATTAGTGATGTTAGGCTCACTCCAACAAACTTCATGTAACTCTCTGCCCTGCCCGTTTTGCCCGTACTTGGCCCATTTTACCTGACTTTACCCTGTGAATTGAAATGTTTACGGCTGTCATCACGGAAACAACAGATTTTGTAAATAATGTTTACTAAAGGATGACCGTTTGTTCCACGCCGTGCCTTTAACTCCTCTACCGAGATTCTCCAGAATCTACACAACACAAACCTTCTGTGCCCAGCTGTAACAAGACAATCCTTGGTTGAAAATCGTAGCATTGTAAAAGAGTTTGTTGAAACAGCTTCGTCTCAGTACACAAAGCTTTGTTTCCCTGTAAAATCCAGGAGGGGTGCTACCGTCCCAGTCAGGTTTGAAACTTCGATCAGTCGTCGAAAAAAAAAGATAAATATATATATTATTATAATAACATTTCAACGATGTTTTATCATGATAATCATTATTCATATGAAACATTTTTAAACCGTAGTTTTGGTCACATGACTTGGTCACATGATACCAGACGATCTCGTCATGCTGCATGTTTAATTCAGCCACTGGCCATCTTCTAGTTAGAAAGTTTAGTTAAATACTGTTCCTGGGTCCAGTCTATTTCATTTCAGTTGAGAATACCTTCTCAACATCTATTTTATTTTGTCCTGTATGACCAACTGAGATTTCAGTATAGAGATAAAGGTTAGAAACATGATTTTTTTTTATTCAGATGTACTACAGAATAGAGGGAGTATATTATATACGTTATTTGCTTCTGGGATCAGATAGAGCTTTCTGACCCAGGACCCAGTTGACGTCAAACCCAGGGGCGTTGGTTTGGGGGAGACAAGGGGCTTAATTAGCCCCAGTAAAAAATAAATAAACTCTGCAGTACACAATTATTTCATACTAAGTAAAATTCAAATCCATTAACATATTTATTGACATATCACTTACTAATATAAAATTATAATTTAACTTCATTTGGAGTATTTTGTTATTGCACAATTCACATTTCTTATTATTATGCTTAATGTGTTTTAATATCACTGTTAATAAGGACTGTATGATCTCTGTATAATATTGGTCATATTAAATGTATATTTAATGTGTACCTGAAGTATCCTTGCAATAGTTAGCACAATCAGATATACAGTATATAGTTAGTTGGACTTAAGGACTACTTCCACATAATTATTTTAAATAAAATAAATTAAAATTAAATTAAAGTGCATCAAGTACAAAATTAGTTGTTCCGATTTAGCAGACTTTAGGTGTACCAGATTAGTATACCAACAGTACCATTGCAGAGTATTTTTAAGTACTGCCACAGAGCTGACTTTAATTCCCCTGATGCCTTATTGTTAACCCCTTTCTTTTGATAAAGACACGGACACATAATTGGTTTAAACAAAAAAAGCCCTCTTTATTTACATTGATGTGGCAGCGAGATGGAGAGATGTTGGGCGCGCACATATACATACAACCATGTATACATAATTAGACTATGGTGTTTCAGACTGGCCACCTGAGTACCAACTCTGTGGACATTGTAGTTATTTCCTATTGCTTTAACAAACTGTGAACGTTCATTTGGATCAACGCACATGATGGTGGCCATCTTAATCTGTTTAAAGACCTGACAGAGGTTTTACTTAGTATTTTTATACCTTTGCTGTGATGCATTGTGGGAGAGAAAAATACCAAAGATGGTGGGAAGGGGGTTAAATTTAGTATTTATTGATGTTTATGCTCTTGCATTTCAAGCTGAAATGAAGCTAGATGTTGTGCTGTGTTTTTTTATGTTTTGAGGAAGTGTACTAACTTTTTCTTGTTTTGTTGTTTTTGTGTGTTTTACAATTATTATTATAGATTAGAGTGGTATCACTGATGGTGTGCCTGATGTGTAATGAGTGAAGAGCTGCTTACATATGGTTATTGAGTCATGGTAGTGCCTAAGCCAAGGATTATGTCTATTATTTTTGAAGTTTTGAAGTTGGAATTCTGTTTGTTCTTCGAATTTTTTCTCTCCTTTTTTGAAATTTATTTATTTATTTATTTTGCACAAGTGGCACATTGCACTTGGGAGTAAGATAAAAAAGGAAAACTGGCATTTAATGTCCTCCATTCATTCTTTTTCTAATAGTATCCCCAGTTGCTTGCTGACAAGCACATAAATGTATTTGTAGAATACTTTGCACAAAATAAATGCGTACGTTCTGGATGCTTGCTGATCCTCACTGATTACATTTTTGATCTCTGCCTGCTTACCTTTAAAATTGAGAGGGGTATAACTGCAGCCTGGAGATCTCCAAATGGGGGCGGGAACTCCAAAACGGGGTGGGTGCTCCAAAATAGGGCGTGGCTTCCTCCCTTTGACAGACAGGCACATGACACACATGTGCAATTTTCCCCCCAAATCCACTTCAGCGCAAACTTCACACAGGTGATTTTAAAGATTTTACTGGATGTGTCAATCACAGTGTTGATTTCCTACGCTGTGCTACACAAATGCTAACCCATAAACCTACCCCACACCTTACCCTAACCTTAACCAGTGAAAGTGACTGCACGGGGGGATTGGCACTGAATAGCGTGGCAGATAAACAGTTAATAAGATTATGCGATATGAGATCACCGGGCTGTTCTGTAACTCCCCAACCGGACCTCACCGGAAAATTGGACCTTTTTAGTTACTGAAGCCAGAGCCAATGGGGAAAGTCTTTGCGCGACGAGACCCCACCCCATTTTGGAGGTTCTGCCCACTTTTGGAGTTCCCGCCCCATTTTGGAGATCTCCAGTCTGTAGTTTTACATACTTGGGACTCTTACCAAACATGTGAAGTTTGGTGCAGATTGGACATTACATATTTAAGGAGAAGGGTATTCCTGCACAACCGGAGGCTGCAGTTTCGGGACCGCATTTCTAGGACCCTATAGTTTGTTTTTTTTTTGGATTATTTTATTTATTTATTGTATTTATGTATGCATTAGCTTCTTATACTATTTAATAGCGCTTGCTATTATGTATGTTATTATATTTTAAAGAAATACACTACCGTTCAAAAGTTTGGGGTCAGTACATTTTTATTGTTTCTTTTTTTTTTTAAGAAATTAATACTTTTATTCACCAAGGATGTATTAAGTTAATAATTAAAAGTTTATTAAAAGTTAATAATAAATAATTTACATTGTTATAAAATATTTATATTTTGAATAAACACTGTACTTTTTAAACTTGTTATTCATGAAAGAATCCTGAAAAAAAAAATCACAGGTTCCAAAAAATATTTGGCAGCACAACTGTTGATATTATCCAACACTGATCATTCTAATAATAAATCCGCATATTAGAATGATTTCTGAAGGATCATGTGACACTTAAGACTGGAGTAACAGCTGATAAAAATTCAGCTTTTCATCACAGGAATAAATTCTATTTTAAAGTATGTTAAAATAAAAAACATTATTTTATATTGTAAAAACATTTTGCAATGTTACTGTTTTTTTTCTATATTTTTAATCAAATAAATGGAGCCTTGATGAGCATAAGAGACTTCTTTAAAGACTATTACAAGTCTTACTGACCCCAAACTTTTGAACAGTAGTGTATGTAGTTGGTTAATTGTATACACTTAAATATTGTCCTAACCAACTCCTAACCCTTAACATACCCTTAACATTGGAAACCCGACTGAAATATTTAACCTAATTTATTTCAATATATTCTATATATATTCTGGTTTTAAATTCAGTTTTCTTGTAAAGAAAGACTTGTATCTTTGCGAGACTTCAGTTCATTAGCCACAGCACAGCGATTCACGTCTGATGTGTGACACGCATAAAGTGCAGTAAACAGTAAAACAATTGCGCTACAAATTAGTGTGTTTATTGGTACATTAATAAATGTAAGATAAGTTGAATACAAATGCTAGTTTATAGCATTCAGCAGAACAATGAACTGTTTTGCACAGCTGAATAGGCTAAATGGAGTTTGCTGACACTGCCTCGAACACAAGTTCACACCAGCTCTTACATTAAAAATGAGATGGAAATATAAAAAATGAATAGTTTTTGTTTTATGCTTGAATCAGGTCTCCTCTAGATGGCGCTGTCACAAAAAATAGGGTCTTAGAAATGCGGTCCTAGAAGTGCGGTCCTGAAACTGCAGCCTCCGGTTGTGCAGGAACATACTATTGGGGGGGGTATTTAAGTTAGTGTAAAACAAGTAATTTCCTGTTCCCAGCAGGTGGCACTGTGATTATAGCAGAATATTTGCCCTTTTATCGAACGGGTAAAATTTGGAGCAGATTGGATATTGTATAGCGTTATAACAACTTCCAAACTTTGTCAGGCCGCCACAGACACGCCCTTTAATGAAAACTCTAGATCTTTGCAATTTAACATCACAAAGGCCTTTAGATTACACTGACCAAATGTAATTTTGATGTCATTAAATCTCTAGGAGTTCGTTAGAGCATTAACTTGCCACTTCCTGTTGCCAGCAGGTGGCGCTATGACTATAACTGAATATGAGCATGTGTTCAGGGCAGGACTCTTATCAAACATGTGAATTTTGGTGCAGATCAGACATTGTATGCCTGAATAATAACAACTTCCTGTTTCATTGCAAAACATCAAAATTACTCAGGCCGTCACGGACACATGCTTCAACGTAAACTCAAGATCACAATTTAACATCACAAAGGGCTTTACATTACACTGACCAAATTTGGTACTGATCTGTTTAAATCTCTTTGTTTAAATACAACATCTGAAAATGGTGAAAACGGTACAAACTTGGCTGTAAAATTCAAAATAACAGACTTTGTGTTGGGTTTCAGACTTCGTACCACGAGACTTTTTTGTAGGTATTGGTGTGTTACATGTGTCTACTGAATTTCTTACATGTACGTGAAATGTAGCTTGAAGGGCAGGCACTTTGTTGGAATTTTATAGGTGGCACTATCGAGCCATTTTGCCACACTATCTTCCGACACCCATATCAGAAGTAAATTTTCACCACTTTTGGCACACAAGTTTTTTCGAGCATGTTTAGGCTATCATAAATGCGGTTCATTTTGGAGAAGAAGAAGAAACTGAGCAATTCCACGACTCTTGCTTGGGCCCTAACAAGTAGCCAAGATAAGAAAAAAACCATAATCATGTGAAAAGGAAATTAATAATTGAAGGAAAATATAAAATTCTTTCAAAAAGGAAATAAATTAGTTTACTCCATGCAGCAAAAGTGTGGCCTTGTAATGTGGCCTTTGCCAAGTGCTTGAACTACTGTATCTCTTTGTGTAATGGTTGATTAAGTTATTATTATGTCACAAAGAAATTATGTGCACTAAACTGTGATGAAGTGTTTCCTCCTTTATTTGAAATTCAAAGTGGTTATTGAGGATGTACCAACTGATGCTTCATGCTCATCTGATTCTAGCTGTGGTTTGTAGTTTGGTTTAAAAGTAAATTAATGCATTTGTATATGCAACATTCATTTAATTTTCATACTCTCCTGTCCAATAGGATCAAATTCAAAACAGTGTTTCTAACATCATATAATTGCAGGGACTGGCTGGTTTTCTTGTTTCCTTTTCAAATGGAGTTTGCCCATTTCCTGTTCTAATGGTGGAGCAGCTTACTAAGTACCTTTAAAACCACCAAATTCAATTATATGAATCTAATGAATCTGTAAATTGCATCTAATCTAGGGATATGAAAAAAGGAAAATGCATGGAGAATTTTGAGGGAATTTCTGTGAATATATCAAAACCATACAGTCATTGTTGGAAAGAGTGCAAATACACAAAAATGCTGAAAAACCAAAGAATTTGTGGGACCTGAAGAATTTTTCTGAAGAACAGCGGGCACTTTGACTGTTTATGACAAACTAGGGACTCATGAACACTTCACAACAAACTGTAAATTATCAGTCTCATCTCATATGCAACTCTATAATAGTTTGCATATGAGTCCCTCAGTTGTCCTCAGTGTGAAAAGATGGGTCTCAAAACCATAAAGTCATTGTTGGAAAGAATGCAAATACACAAAAATGCTGAAAAACCAAATAATTTTTGGGACCTGAAGAATTTTTCTGAAGAACAGCGGGGACTTTGACTGTTTATGACAAACTAGGGACTCAGGAACACTAAACAACAAACAACCAAACAGCTGGTGTGGCCACAGACTGTACATTATCAGTCTCAACTCTCAGAAAAATGTCACATTTACTCTGTAATTACATGGGATTTTATTGCTGTGACCTGGTATATTTATTTGAGAGTTGCACATGAAGCAGATGTTCTAACATGAATACCTAACAAACCACCAACACAAGGTCAGCCAAGTCTCTGAGGCAGCCAGCCAACATAACCACAATTTGTTGATATACCTGGAATCAAATGGCAAAGTGTTTGAACTAAACAAATGAGAGCAACTGACCAAATAAACAGTTAATCATCTAATTCAAACAATCTGAATGATGCAGTGTTGTGTGGGCATGTTTCAAACTCGCCATACTGCGTACATAATACATTTTCTGTATAATGAGAATGCTTTTATTTTTAATGAGGTGTGTTCACACACAGCTGAAACTTGAAAAGCGTTACACACCTTTATGTCACCTGTTTTGTTTTTTTTCTTAGTAGAAATTATTGAAAGCAAGTTGTTTTTTGTTCTACTTTACGTTACGCAGGGAAAAAAAGTCATGAAGATGAGTAAACAGAAAGTATACAGGTTTAAAATGATGTGAGAGTGAGTAGATGACAGTTTCATTTTTGGGTGAACTATCCCTTTAAATGAAAGTAATTTTATCTGTGAAAAATAACTGTACTTTATAGTGTATTCAGTTCCTAAGTGAGTTTTGGTGTAGATTGTAAGTGACATGTAGATTGTATGTAACAGTATTACAAATCTGTACAAATACAAATCCGTTAAAATGAAAAAAGTATGTGCTTGGTTTTTGTTTCTCCATCTTGTTTCATCCAGGCTTGATAAAAAGGCTGCATGTTTTCTGAAACGCAAGCAATCTAACAGAGCTTATCCTTGCTTCATCAAGACCAATATCTCTACCGCTCACTGTACACATTTCCTGTCTATTCCCTTGTTTCTCTCTCACAGGCAACGGTGGAAGTTTGCGTAGGAAGTCGTGGGAGTGACAGCCTATGATTGGTCAGTTCCTGAGAATAATATGGTCTGACGAGAGAAAGAGAAAGAAGAGCCATGAACAGTAGTCCATTATTACCCTGAAAACACAAACGGTGTAAGTGTGTGTTTAGAGGTTAAAGTGCTGAACAATGATGGGGCTGTGCCAGTGCTAAATTCATTCGTAGTCTGAAAAGTAGTCTGACATAAATACAACTTCTGGGTCAAATAGAAGGAGGATGTAAGGGTACAATATCTTGGGTTACAGTAACATCTCCACTGCCTCAAGGTCAGCAGACAGATAGGAAGCTGTCCAGCAATTCAGAGTGCAGAATAACTTTTTTTCTGTACAAGTGGTTTAAATGTTTAAACTGCTCAAAGGGTTCAGATTTTGGACCGTGATTGTTTTGTTCAGGGTGCAAAATGCAATGTTGTAGTGTTTGATCTTTTCCATGTAACTTAACCAGCTCACACAGCCAAGCCAAGCCTCTTAACCATAACTAAGTGAGTGCGTATGTGTGTACGTACTTACCTTGACATCAAAGTACATTCCTCCGACTATTTCATGCATGAGATTTTTTTGATGCTCCATTCAGGCCGATTATTTTTGGGAAAAGGTATGTATTAAATTTCATACACATTTCTGTGGTCACATCAAACAGTTTCACACAGTACAAAAGTAAATGAAAGTTACCTGAAAAACTGTAAATAGTTAAACATTGAATTAATGTCACACTGTCAAAAAAACTTAGTAATGGTAAGTTACCAGAAAAAAATGTAAATGATTAAACATTGAATCATGTTACTGTAAAATACTCTACAAGTGATGGTTTTTGCAGGTAAAACTATGATTTACCAAAAGGTTTTAAGTCAGTTATTTCTATCTTTTGCTGTAGTGTGTTTGTAAGAAATATTAGTTTACATTTCCAAACATTTCTTTTGCCATTAAAGGGGTTATCGGATGCTAAGTTCACTTATAAATGTTGTTTGAACATTAATGTGTGTTGGCAGTGTATGTACAAATCTACCCAATTAATGATAAAAATCCATGCAGTGGTTTTTAATTAATCTGTAAAAATAATATTCCCTTTTTCAAATCGAGCCATTCTCAGATGCCATCTTACCTCAGATCAGCTGTCACAGTCTGTCCTCTCTGTTTCGATGCTGGAGCAGGGATGTAAGTTAGACAAGAATATCTCAGACTGAGCGATTTAGGTGTTGTGTTGCTGGATGTAATAATGAACATAGTGGTCGTCATTTACTCCTGACATCTGAGCCGCTGAAGATGCAGTACGTTTGTTTGTGAAAGGAATGCGCCTCCCGATCTACATATACTCGTCTATGTTCGCGCGAATCATTCATGATCCAGCTTCACTTACAGCAGAAGTGAGTATAAGTGTTTTTTTATGAATGGATGTTTTTATTAAAGACATTTATGGATGTCTTTGCAATCGCCCTTCCTAATAATGTGCTAGTTAGCAAGTTTAGCGGCTAACGCTGCTAAATGTGGCTAAAGTAAACAGGCTCGTCAGTCCACAGAGAGAAGAGAGGGGCGGGGCGAGCGAGATGATTTTTGCAGAGCTGATTTTGGCAAGGTAAATAGGGTGTTGTTTTACACAACCATTGAGAATTTTTAACCAAAGTATATTATAGACTTTTTATTAAGACCCTAAAGAATCATATCAACTTGTGGAAAATGGGCATCCGATGACCCCTTTAATCGACCATATGCACGGAGCGTTCTTTAGAACTTCTGCATAATGATAAGCCAGCCCTTAAATTTCCGGTGTAGCTCATTTTAATTGGGCTATATATAGGTGGTAGGGGTGTAACGATACATGTATTCGTACCAAACCATCACGGTACAGACATCTCGGTTCAATGCATGTGGCCTTACAGCGAATACATGCAATTCACCCTTTATCCAGAAGGGGGCGCCTGCAGTAATGCAACGCTGTTTTATAACTGCCAGCAGAAGGACAGCGAATGCCAGGAGTTGCGGGTTGTGGCTAGAGGGGATACAGCTCAGACTTGGTAATCTCAGGAAAGTACCTAGACATGTAGTTGTACATTTAAATGCTGACAGCTAAACACTGTCATAACTGTTTAATCTGTTAGCAAGTGTCACGAATCGGGCCTGTGGCCTTTGATCCACTCACCACCAGATGTCGCTCTCTTATTCCATTGACATTCACTACACAGACTGTTGCATCCCACCCTGGACTACATTTCCCATCATCCATTGCGCTGATTACATACAGCTGCAACCAATCAGACACACTATATAAGTCTTGGACTTCCTTTTCCTAAGGCCCAGTATTGGATTGCGTTTAGCACTCTGAATGTGTAAGCATCTTTACGGAGCCATCTCCAAGTTATCCTGTGTCTAGTCTAGTCTATTCTTGTTCTTGCCTGTCGTGGATTTACCCTTTGTCTCATTGTCATGGACTCTGTTCGCCACTCGTATGGACTCCAGCCTGCCTGTTTGGAATACCCATTTTCCTCTCCCCTCGGATTACGTTCTCCGCCGATCAACCCTTGCCTGGTTAATGGTTTACTCTTATGTCCTGCCCTCTGTATACCTGTTTGCTAATGTTTGACCCTCGTCTGTTTACGACCACGTCTTTGATTATAAATAAAGCTTGCACATGGATCCGCCGACTTCTCATCTCTTTCGCTCTGTTACAGCAAGCTAGAGATACTTCTCTTCAATGACATCTTAATAGTATCCCTGATAATCAATAACTTGCCTTCACGTTCATTAACCCATTTTTAAAATCTTGTAATATTTTAAAACCTTTATTATTTTTCAACTCTACAGCTGTGCAGTAAAATTCACTTCAAAGATTCACTTCGCATGTATAAAGACGACATGAAAAAATGCTTTTTCATGGAAAACAATGACTTTTTAAGATGAAAATGACATGAATTACCCTTATAACCATAAGATGGCAGTAGAGGATCACTCATTGGCTGCAGCTGCCATTTCAACTCCCATAGTTTTTTCAAGTCTTGCTTTACAATTTATTATAAACTTACTAATACAACAAATTGTAGTAATTTAACCACACTTAAGTACATAGTATTGCAAGCGCAGAAAGTCTGAATTAAGTCTGAATCATTTAAGACTAAGCTCTATTTTTGACATTGGCTTGTGTTCAGTTATTACTGTCAATCATATCAAATGACTCGTGCATAGAGTCATTTGAGATGCTGCTGAACAGTTGAATCAGGTGTGACAGATGAGGGAAATACATAAAACATGCAGTGTTGGGGGTGCTCGCAGGACAGGTTTGAAAACCACTGGTGTAGAGAAAACGAGCAAAAGTCACTCCTATAATGGCACAGTACAACTCACTGGAAATGTCTGAGCTGGCTTGTCTAAAACAAGGAAGTAATCTGTGCACATAGTCAATTGTAATACTCCAGTGAGATTTTTGCCTGCACAAGCAGTCTGACAACAGTGAGAAGGGTGTTTCTGCACAACCGGAGGCTGCAGTTTTTAGGACCGCATTTCTAGGACCGCATTTCTAGGACCCTGTAGTTTTTTTGTATTATTTTATTTTATTTATTTATTGTATATATGTATGTATTAGTGTCTCATGCTATTTAATAGGCCTAACCGACTCTTAACCCTTAACATACCCATTGGTAACCCGTTTGAAATATTTAACGTAATTTATTTCAATATATTCTATATATATATTCTGGTGTTAAATTCCATTTTCTTGTAAAGAAAGACTTGTATTTTTGCAGACTTCAGTTCATTAGCCGCAGCACAGCGATTCACATCTGATGTGTGACACATATAAAGTGCAATAAACGGTAAAACAACTGCGCTACAAATTACTGTTTATTAGTACATTAATAAATGTCATTTTATTTGAATACAAATGTTAGTTTATAACATTCAGCATAACAATTATCTGTTTTGCACAGCTAAAAATGGAGATTGCTGACACCGCCTCGAATACAATACACACCAGCTCTTTCATTAAAAATAAGATGGAAAGATTAAAAATGAATAGTTTTTGTTTCATGCTTGAATCAGATCTCCTCTAGATGGCTCTGTCACAAAAAATAGGGTCCTAGAAATGCGGTCCTGGAAGTGTGGTCCTGAAAATGCTGCCTCCGGCTGTGCAGGAACATACTATTGGGACAACAGCCAGTGCTCCACACAGAGATCTGATCTCACCATCATCCAGTCCATCTGGAATGACATGAAGAAACAGAAAAAAACAGAGAGAGACCACATCCAGAAGAAGGTATTCTTAATGAATGTATAATGCATTATAAAAAACCTTATAATATGTTATATCATCTCATGAAAATTTATAAGAACAGTTTTAATGTATTATAATATTTACTTATTTGTAGATATAGCTTAAGAGTATGATGATTTATAACACAATTAACATGTTGCATTCACTTGTTACAATGGATTATATTTCTCATAGTTATAATGTATTATATGTCTCATATCTTGCCATCTTTTGTATGCTACTTTACTTAAAGCAATCAATGACCACTTATAAGTATAGTTATAATAATATTTTTTTGTCCTCAAACAGCCATAAGATCAGAAATTAGATCAGATGAATGTGTCATATGACACATTTGCTTTAAACTATTTTTACTGTAATATCAATTTGATTATTTTGATGGTACCCTTTAGTCACCTGTTGATCAGTAACTCTGCAACTGTCAGCTAGCAGTCATAGGAGTATTAGTAGTATATCTGCTAAATATGTGCTAACACTTTATTTTAATGGTTCTCCAAAAGGCAAACTGACCATAAGTAACTTTGCAAGTACATCAACATTCTCCCTAACCTTAACATAGGCCTACGAATACTCTGAGAGTTAGATGACATGAAGTTGCTTATAGTCGACTATAGTCAGTAAACTAAGGGGAACATCAAAATAAAATGTAACCTAACATATAAACACTGCAATTTTCAAAATAATAGCCTCACAGGGAACATTCAAATAACACTGCACACCTAAACACTTAAAAGATAGTAGTAAGATACTGTGCAGATCTAAATAAACAATGTCAAAATATATAGTCCATTATATATGTAAAATAAGATTTAATATGGTGTTCGTTGTGTGTTATAAATAATCATAATCTTACAAGTTATAACCACAAATGCGTAAGCATTATAATTGTATCATAACTGTTGTTATAATTATTTATAAGATGATGTAACATATTATAAAGTTTTTATAATGCCTTAAGAATACCATTATAATGTATTATAAATATGGACTTCATAGAAAGTGTTAACAACACAGCTCTTTTTCATGAATCTCAGTAAGTTTTCAAGTGTTTTAGTGTTTTAGTTGTAGCATTTTACATTTATTTCCAAATAGTAACTCAAGTAACACTTTAAACTCTATATTTTATTTGTGAACGTATGTTCGGCTATTCTTTTTAATAGTTAACTTTTACCTAGGCCTATTTTTGCTTTTCTGATTCATTAGTCATCAAAGCTCAGCAAATACTGGTCACTGACACAGCGATTTTTTATGAATTTATGATTACTCACTAAAAACCTCACACATATCTTGTTTCTGAAGAAAGAAACTTGCATGGACTAATTCTAAAATATATCAGTGCCTTTTGTTACGGTGGTGGCTGGTGCTGGATGGAAGACAGGATACAACGTACGGAAACAAATCTTATTTTAATTATTCTCAAGAGGAACACAGAGCGATAATCCACACACGTAGAAACACAAATCAACAATAAAGACCGACAAGGGGAGTGAGGCACAAAGAACACTATATACACAGAAACAGGGGAGTGGCTACAAACGAGATAACAAGGGGAAGTCCAAATATGGGTAAGACTAAACCAAAAACACTAAACCAAGAGGGGGAGCAAACGGAACAAACCAAAAGAACAAGAAACACTGGGGGAAAAACACTAGGAGACATGTAACATTACCCCCCCCTCCCGGTAGGTGCGTCCCGCACCGTAACAATACAACTGGGGAGGGAGGGTGGGCGCCCTGGAGGCTGATACGGGACAGGAACATAGTAGCCAGGGAAAGCCTCCAGGGCAGATCAGGGAGTTCAGGAGGCCATAGTGGATCAGGGAGTTCAGGAGGCCATGGCCGGACAGACAGTTCAGGAGGCCATGGCTGAACAGGGAGTTCAGGAGGCCATGGCCGGACAGACAGTTCAGGAGGCCATGGCGGGGTAAACAGTTCAGGTGGCCATGGCGGGTCTGGGGGCTCAGGAGGCCATGGCCGGGTAAACAGTCCAGGAGGCCATGGCTGAACAGGGGAGTAGCCCCCCCCAAAATTTTCTTGGGGGAATTTACAGTACTGCCAGCCCTAGGGAGCGCTGGATGAGGTGCTGGCTCAGGAGGGCGCGCTGAAGGAGGAGCCGACTCGGGAGGGCTAGCTGGACAGAGCTCCGGCTCTGGAGGGCGAGCTGGGCAGAGCTCCGGCTCTGGAGGGCGAGCTGGGCTTTGTCTTGGCTCATGAGATGCACCAGGAACTTGACTTGACTCAGGAGATGTAGCCGTGACGTGACTTGACTCAGCCGTGACGTGACTTGACTCAGCCGTGACGTGACTTGACTCAGGAACCACAGCGGTTATGAGACTTGACTCAGGAATGCCCACAACTTGGCTTGACTCATGGGGAACCGCTGTGACTTTACTTGATTCAGGAACGACAGCTTTGGCTTGACTTGATTCAGCCGCTTGACTTGACTCAGCCGCTTGACTTGACTCAGTAGCTGCAGCTGCAACTTGACGTGACTCAGAAACTTGACTTGCCTCGGGAAACGCAGCTGCAATTTGACTTGATTCAGTAGCTGCAACTTGACTTGACTCGGGGAACACAGCTACAACTTGACTTGACTCAGGAAGGCTGGGTGGAACCAGCGGAGGGTTAGGAAGGCTGGGCGGAACCAGCGGAGGCTCAGGAAGGCTGGGTGGAACCAGCGGAGGCTCAGGAAGGCTGGACGGAACCAGCGGAGGCTCAGGAAGGCTGGACGGAACCAGCGGAGGCTCAGGAAGGCTGGACGGAACCAGCGGAGGCTTAGGAGAATCAGGGGAGATAATAGGAGCCGTGAACTCCAGTGGGATTGCCCTGTCCATAATGTTCATTCCAGCTATCATGATTGGGGACTCAGGCTTGGCGGCCATCTTGGGGACTCTGGCTTGGCGGCCATCTTGGCCGGGGACTCAGGAACGGAGGCCATCTTGGCCGGGGACTCAGGAACGGAGGCCATCTTACGTGCAGATTCTGGCGTGGCGGCCATTTTGCGAGCAGACTCTGGCGTGGCGGCCATCTTGCGTGCAGGCTCTGGCGTGGCGGCCATCTTGCGAGCAGGCTCTGGCGTGGCGGCCATCTTGCGAGCAGACGCTGGCGTGGCGGCCATCTTGCGAGCAGACGCTGGCGTGGCGGCTGCCATCTTGC
>VONZ01000950.1:0-205000 GCA_012976165.1 Labeo catla
AAATGATTCACAAACTCGCTCCAAACATCCGATCCGAATCAAATGATTCACAAACTCGCTCCAAACATCCGATCCGAATCAAATGATTCACAAACTCGCTCCAAACATCTGATCCGAATCAAATGATTCACAAACTCGCTCCAGACATCCGATCCAAATCAGATGATTCGGGCGGCCATTCCAAATATCCGATCTAAATCAAAAGATTTGTTATCCGCGCTCCAAAATCCCGATCTGAATATGATTAGTGAACCATCATTTCAGATAACAGCTCGGACCACGGATATCGAATCATTCAATTTGCAAAATGATTTGCGAACACACTCCAAAGTTCTGACCTAAATTGAATTCCTGATCTAAATCAAATGATTAGAGATCTGAAGTCCCAATATGAATCAAATGACTCCCGAGCCCGCTCCGAAGTTCCGATCTAAAGCAAATGATTCGCGATCCGCAGATTTTAAGTCCCAATCTCAAACAAATGATTCAAGATCTGACTGGAGCACTTTGAAAGAGTGAATCATTTTGGGACGCAATGGTTAAACTGTTTCCGATTTTTATTTTTTTTTTTTTCAGATTTTCCGATTCACGCTTGTGTAGTTCTATTGTTCAGCTGTGGACCCACTGCAGTCTGACAGTTTGTGATTGATGCAGCTTGACTGTCTGTCTGTCTCATTAGTTGGAGTAATGATAAAGGATGCATTATACAATGTTGAAGTTTACAACATAGAGGTGTGCCCAGTTCGCTTACATAAACAAATCGCGAGCACTTTCCACAGTAGTCCGTGCTAACTTGTTGATCGGCCACTTCAACCATTTCATCATAAGACTCCACCTCGAATTGGTAAGGTAAAATAAATACCATCTTTTCTATGTACTGAGAAGTCTCCAGGGCTGTCATTCAGTTATGGCAATGGGCGTTGTATGCGGTAAACCAATCATAAAGGACTGCGCCATCTGACCAATCACGACAGTGAGGCGTGCCTGGGCGCGAGTAACTTTTGACGTACAAAAATACATAGGCTATATACTCATATGGATTATTCATTGAAAGGTCGCGATCTCGATTCAAACACACGCAATCTTATTGCTATATGATGATGATTTCGCCATGCCTATAAAACCTTTGAAATCGCAATCACATCGGAATATTTAAACCTGCTTTCGCGCAACCGCTGATTCAGAGAGAGCTCTGCTCATGTAAGTTAAGCTTTGTTTGAACAAGCTTCACGACCAGGATACACGGTATATGTTACATTTCTGTGTTGCAAACATTGAATAATAATTAAAGTATTCGGATAAATGCTCATTAAAGCCCTGCACGGGCCTCATATATATTTCCTAGACCGGCCCTTGTCCGACAGCTTATCAGAATTATTGGCCTGAGCCCGTCTTTTCCCCCCTTCTCCCAAAACAGCTTATACTACTCTTTCAACTATTGAAAGTTCAGTTTTGTATGTAATGGTAAAGTGATTTTATTTCGTTTCATTATTTTGTTACGTTAATTTAGAAAAACGTTTGGAGCATTTTTGTTCATTAAATATAGCCTAAAGTTTTTGGTTTTTAATTTAAGGACTGTTTGATCAATTTTGCCTTCTCAAATCATCACGACTTGTTTAAAATAAAATCTATAGATATAGGCCCAAAAGAGTTCAAGTATAAAACAATGTTAGTTGCAATGTTAAACTTAGAGAAATATGTGCTATTAGAGGCATACCCAAATTTGTGCGGAGAGTGGAAGCTAAAGGCGCATTGCAGGACATTGAGGCGCCAGCGCGATGACTTGCATTGTTTTCATGTGGAAACAATTTAAAATATTCCGTAATTTTTGCTCATAATACAACTTTCGCAACTGTTAAGGGTCAACTTTTATTTGTGTGCATTCACAGCATCAACAAAACGTTGCAAAAGGTGCTTTTATTAAATAAAGAAAACAAACATTATGCGCTTTCTGTTGCCTCAACAGGAGCGCTTCACAAAAATGGGGGGCGGGGGGGTCGTGCCACATGATAGGGGAGGTTTGGGGGGGGCTTTAGTTCCAAAAGGTTGAGAACCTCTGCTCTAAACGATCCCAGCTGAGGAAGAAGGGTCTTATCTAGTGAAACGATCTGTCATTTTTTTTTTTGAAAAATATATTTTTTTTTACTTTAAGTACAAACGCTCGTGTAGCACAGGCTCTGGGATGTGCGTCCACAAGGCTACGAATTAGTGAGGGGTCTTTCTTGAATGATTCTTTCATTTTGAACGAATCTTTAATGTGACTTGGGGAGAATGAGTCGTCTCGGGGAGTGATTCGTTCAGTCGCGCATGCGCAACATCCTATTAGGTTCTGTACTGGAATTAGTTCATCTGTTTCGAGTCTTCGGGTTTTTCGAGTTGTATGTTCATCTTATCACGTGATGAACGAACGACTCAAACCCGAAAACTTGTCAGATAAGAGGTGAGGTGAGCTAATCATAGACTAAAGAGCCAGGAAAACAATGAATGAATCTTTTCTGTTTCTTATAGCATTATAGTTTTGTCTTGTTTGTAGTGTGATCAACGTTTGTGTAAGCAATAGATGTGTTAAGGAAGTAACACATAATTAATTATATTTTGCTAAAATGAACAAAATGACTCGAAAAAAGATTTGTTCATTTTGCAGAACGAGACTCAAAGATCTGAGTCAGTAAAATGATTCGAACTTCCCATCACTGCTACGAATCACGTCTAAGTTCATCGTCTGTGTACCAAGTATGACGAAAAACTCCATCTTATTTTCTCCTACAACTTGAGAAGACGACATCATTGTACCTTTTTGTTTGTAAACAGTGTTGCACTTTCTTAGTCTTTGCACGTTCACTTTGTAAACACTGGGTCTGTAGTTCGGCCTTCGTTCGGTGTGACCTTTCGACATGATTCAATAGTACGTGAACGTGCATCCCAGAGCCTGTGTTACACGAGCTTTTGTGCTTATAAAGTATACAAATTTGCATTTTTCGATCTTTCTCGGCTGGGATCGTTTAAAGCCTTTGAAGCTGCATTTAAACTACATTTTGGAAGTTCAAAATCGAGGCACCAATGAAGTCCATTATATGGAGAAAAATGCTGAAATGTTTTCCTCAAAAACCATAATTTCTTTACGACTGAAGACAGAAAGACATGAAAATCTTGGATGACAAGGGGGTGAGTAAATTATTTGTGAACTGTTGTTCTGGAACTGGATTTCTCCTTTAACAATCATCTGGTTTATTTTTACTAGAATAAAAAAAAAAACGAAACCTCATGACTGGTAACCCCAAACAGTTTTTCACACTATGACAATTTGTTTTTTAAAAGCTCAATACCTGAAACTTTGTCGCAAGCGTTCTGACATTCGTTGAGCGCCAGATAGTTGTTGAGGTTTGGTTTGCAGCCTCCAAACTTGAACTGCTCACATTTCTCGGTGGCGGCGTTGTAGTGCCAGCGTGGGAAAGAGCCTCGACACGGACCCTCCTTCTTTGGCACCAGACAGTGATCTGACGGGAGGAAAATCAGGCATTTATTCATTATTTATTCACAACAAGTGTAATGCTTTTACATTGTTCCAGACAAAAAAAAAAACACCAAAAGTATGATGTAATCTGCGTGCAATACTATATGAAAGTCATCTGAAGTAACACTTTGTCATTGCATATCAACTCGTGTTTGTGTCTGTGTTTCTAGCGTCTCATAACTATAACATCCCATGACTAATTGCATGTCAAAATGCAATTGGGTTTTGCAAACCTCTGCGGTGGTAAATAGGTAATGACATTTTATAACGATGACAATAACATTGGAGCATCAGTGCAATTAATCAGACGTATCAAATGTCACATCAATGCAGTTTTATGCAAACTCAAATTTTAAACTTTATTACTTGAACAATACACTGTCAAGACAGGTTTATGTCTGGATTAATGACTATAATAAAACATGTCTTCAAGACACATGACGTTCCTGAATATATTTTACAGTCAGTCATACTGCTTATTTAGATAAGTCATGAACTATGCGAAATATGAACTCTTATTCAAACAGAAAACTGAAACTCTTAGTTACATCGCACAACACAAGATTAAACATGAAAGATTGCATGCTGGTATGCTGCTGATTTACCATAGTAAATAACATCTCCCTTAGATTGTAAAAATGAATAACACTTGTATTGTAAGTTTAGATCAGTATGCACTGTGTTTTGTTTTTTGTTTTCCATCTGTCACAAACTGAATCATTTTCTGTCTGCACGTCACAGATGCTGCTGATAAACATGCGTTTAACTCTTGGAAAAACATTAATGAGTTAGTGATGGCACAGGAGCTTATTCACATATTTTCTTCCCATCAATGATGAGACAAAACACTGTGCTTTGAAAACACAAGGCAGTAAAACCAAACACTATAAATAATGCAAATACAACATGATTCAACAGAGTTGTGCAAATGTCTGTTCAGCATTTAAACTAACAATTAAGGCTTCGTATGGATTTTAGATTTACATTTTACAGCTAGACCAGATCACAAACGCTGAATTACAAGAACAACCTCATACTTTGTGAAACTCCCACTGCAAAACTTGCCACACCAGTTTGTGAAACTCTCAAGAAAATGGCCACTTGCAGCTCAAGGGATTTCCTGTTTCTACTGAAACTGGAAAACATCAAGCAACCGGTCAAAACTTCAGATCCTAAATCATTTCCATGATAAATCATTAAACTGCCCATTTGACAGTTTCGACCAAGCAAAGCTGAAATTACTAAGTTTTAATAGGAAGCATGTGTTTAGAATACAAGAAGATTCTGGGTTAACAGAATGAAACTTTTTATGCATTCAAGGATGACAAATCTTGGTAAATGGTTAATCCATGTTTCCGACAACTATTTTTAAGGTCACTTCAAAACCTGTTGGGCTAGAACTCATCTCAGGTCAACAGTGCATGCAAATTTCATTACGAGAAATCAGATTAAATGACTGAGAAACACTTATTAGACAACTTGACAGCAATCACCCATTACTTTATAACAAGCTGTTGCTTTTAATATCATAATGACACAGACGGAAATTAATATTTAACATCACACTTTGGTCAGGCTTTTGACCGGCTTACGCACCACAGTTTTTAATGGAAAAAGCATTGCATATGGACAATTTTGGCAATATTGACTGAATATCAACGAGGCCATGATCAATCAGTTCCAAAAATAAAAAAAAAAAATAAATAATACAAGCAATAAAAGTAATTTTATTATTATTATTTTTTAAATAAAAGCAATTTTTGAACAGCATCACTGAATTGTCAGCACAGCAGAAGGGTTAAAATAAACAAATAAATGAAGTAAACACACAAGTGTTTTCGTGTACTCACGGAGAGACTGTTCTGGTGTCAGGACTAAAACTGACACTTCGGCCGTTCCCGTTTGACCAGCGTCATCTGTGACAGTGAGTCTGAACTTATACATCCCGGGAGAAAGATGCGAGACTGTCACTGAATCCTCAAACGGCCCTTTCTAAACAAAAAAAATGAGATTGTACTTTAAAGAAATACCAGTAACACTTTGCTTGAAGCAAACATATACACAGTGCATAATAAATTATTTTTAATGCATTAATTATGCCCTGTAATGCACTTTATATTGTATGAGCTCATGAATAATTATTACCAAAGTTATAATATAATATTTATCTACTCATTTTTACACCTTTAGAAAGTTACACACATGAAAAACAACCAATTTCAACCAATATCAGAAACACCTTACTTGAAGCCTTTACGTACAGTATAACTTATAAAATTATAAAATATTATAAAAGTGTTTTAATGCATTAATTATAATATATTAGAATACTTATCTATTCATTGCAACACCTTTTTAACTCATTTTTTCCAAGTAATATCGGTAACATTTTACTTGAACCATATATACACAACGAACTTAAAAATAAAAATATTTTAATGCATTAACTATGCCTTATAATATTTTTAACACATTAATTATAACATACTATTATATGCACATTTTCATTGTTAAACTTTTAGAAAGTATAATGCATTGAAATTCATGAAAACAACCAGTTTCAACCAATATTGGTAACACTTTACTTGAAGTCTTTGAATTAATTAATTTTAATGCATTAATTATGCCTTAATGTTTAATGCATTAATTATAATATATTATTATAATACACATTTTCATTGTTACATCTTTAGAAAGTATAATTAATTAAAATGCACAAAAATACATTTCAACCAATATCGGTAACACTTCACTTGAAGCCTTTATATAAATGTATAATAAAAGTATTTTAATGCATTAATTGTAATATACTATAATACTTATCTACTCATTGTAACACTTTTAGAACATATAACTGATTAAAACACATGAAAACAACTAATTTTATACAATATTGGTAACAATTTATATTCCAATACATTAATTACCCCTTAATATTTTTAATGTATGAATTATAACATATTACTATAATACACATTTTCATTGTTACATCTTTAAAAAGTATAATTCATTAAAATGCATGAAAACAACAAATTTAAACTAATACTGGTAACAATTTACTTGAAATCTTTATATATAATTAATAATAAAATTATTTGAAAGCATTAATTGAAACTTTTATATATAATGAATTCTAAAAAATATTGTAATGCATTATTTATGGATTATTTTTTTTAATGCATTAATTATAATATATATTATATTCATATTGTCATTGTTACACCTTCAGAAAGTATAATGCATTGAAACTCATGAAAACAACTAATATCGGTAACACCTTACTTGAAGCCTTTGTATATAATAAACTATAAAAATAATTGAAATGCATTAATTACACCTTAATATTTAATCAATTATAATATATTATTATAAAAAACATTCTTACATCTCTAGAAAGTATAATTCATTAAAATGCACAAAAACAACAAATTTCAACCAATATCGGTAACACTTAACTTGAAATCTATATATAATGTATAAGAAAAGTATTTTAATGCATTAATTATAATATATTAGTTTAGAATATTTATCTAATCATTGTTAAACCGTTAGAAAGCATAAGTCTTTTAAAAAAATATGAAAATAACTAATGTCAAATAATATCGGTAACACTTTACTTGAAATCTATATATAATATAATGAATATAATGAATACATATATATATATATATAAAAAATGAATAGAAAATTAATTATAAATATATTTTAATGCATTAATTATGCCTTAATATTTTTAATGTTAATTCTAATATATACTAATACATATATTTTAAATTCCATGAAAACAACCAATTTTATCTGCTAAGTGCATATTAACTTTTACTATTTACTATTTCTGAAAGAAAAACGTATGCATTATAATACGTTATGAATACCTTTATAAAAAATTATGCATAAAGACTTTAAATAAAGAAAAAAAAACTAAATATGAATTAAATGAATAAATTCATACAGAGAATTTATATTTGCCACAAAAATAGTCTTATTCACTTTTAGAAAATATTCCAATAATGAACCTGAACCCACCATCATAACAGCCGACTCGTCTCCAGACACCTTTTCCCACTCATATTTCACGATCTTTTTATCGTCTCTGCTCTCAATGCCGTTCAGAGTCACGTCTTCTTTGGGTTGAACGACTCTGTCCTGCCCCGCCACTGCCACTGGAGGTTTGTCCTCCACGTCTGCAAGAAATCAAAACACTGCAACGATGAAACATTATGCAGTATGAAACAATGATGGGAATTGCACAAGAGATGCCAAGAATGATAGTGAGATAGCAAGTTAGAGCTTATGAGACAATAATACAAGACAGATCTTATATACTGAAGATCAGCTGATAGGGTGAGTTAGAAGAACTATTAAAGGTCATGAGACATACAAAGGAAATGAAAGACATTGGAAAGACTAAAAGACGCTGACACTAAACAGGCTGCATGATGAGATTCTACACGATTGATACCAGGGGCGCAGAAACACAACAGCAAAATGATCATTCTTTTGCATTTACAAATCAAAATTTGTGATTTTAGTTCAAAAACATGATAAAATAAGCATTTATAAGATTTGTGCATTTGATTTGAAGTCTTTCTCTTCCATAAAAACAGGAAAAATATTGATCTTGCACTCCAGTGAGTGTCTTTTTGTCTGTCAAACAGATGGCTGTGATGTAAACTAAATGCCACTGGCTATATAAATGGTATTAAATACGTAATATTTAATATGTCATGCCAGTCAATGCAAAAATTTGCACTTGTCCAGTGATATTTTAGTGTCAGTAAGATACTATTATAGCTTTTATGGTAACACTTTACAATAAGGTCCCATTAATAACATTATTTAATGCATTAATGAACATTAACAATAAGCATTACTTTTGTTACAATATTTATTAATCTTCGTTAATTTCTGTTAATAAAAACAATTGTTCTTTGTTACTTAATGTCATTTTAGGTCCATTAAATATTAAACTACTTTTTTATTTTAAAAATGTATTAATTAAGAATTTTTTGTTGAAATCAACACTAACTAAGATTAATAAAAAGTGATTTTTTGTTCATTTTAGTTTTTTTAATTAATATTTTGAATAATTTTTTCTATTGTGTCCTTTTTATTATTTTAATTTTAGTTAAATTTGTATTAATTTTGTTGTGTGTTTTTGTCATTTTTATTAGTTTTTAGGTGTGTTTTTAATATGTATATATAGTTTTGATTAATTTTTTTATTTTAGTTTTAGCTATTTTAGTACATCAAACTAAAATAAAATGTAAAACGTTGCTTTAGCAACTATCTGATGTAAAATGTTTGTATTTTTTATTGATTATGTTTAATTGTTTTCAATTAAGGTTTTTTTTATTTTTATGTTTTTTTTTTATGGTTTTCATGGGTCCTCAATGTGTCCCAATTTCTCAAATTATTCCTGCACCCCTGGTTATTACAACCGGCTATGAAACAATGACACACTTCTGAGGATTTCAGCAAGTCTGGACACGCATGAGTATTTCCAGGAGTATTCCCTTCACAGTTTTAAAACAAACTGGACTGAAAACACTGCATATAATAATCCTGAATATACTCATTTAACTGTAAAAACACTAGACAACAGACTTCTAGACACGTTTAAGATCATTTCCCTTACGTGGCACCTGTTGCACAACGTAATCTTTAAAAACAGATGTCAAAACACAGTTGTCAACTATTTATATTATAGAAATACTGTCTTTTAACATCTCCAGATACACGTTAGATGATTTCCTCTCACCTGAGGTTTTTTTCTCGAGGTAATCTTTAAAAACAGATATCAGAAGGTAGTTGCTGAAGCCCTTCTTCCTCACAAAGCGACAGACTTTCTTCTGTTTGTACAGGCAGTTGAAGATGAAGCACGTGGTGACGCTTTTGGAATCTCCTCCATGTTCTACCAAAGCCAGATTACAGTTTGGATCATCACAGCAGGCCTGAACGCAGTCTTCAGATCGAGACACTTGAGGAGAAGACAGGAACGTGGCCCCGTCCTTCACAGAATCATCTACGTCCAACACAAAATCCTCTTTGCCAGGACTGAATTTTTCTCTGCATTCCCCTTCTGATGGAGCCACATGGAGACAGATGTACAGAACCACCACGGTCCAGCAGAACAAGAGCCGAGTCATTCTCCGAATGAACAAAATCTCCAGTAAAATCACTCTATAAATTATTCAAGACCAATCTGAAAAGAAAGAGAAGACTTTAAACATTACGACCTCCGAATAAAACGTACGTTATGTATAGCTGGTAGGATGAATCACGCAAACACACAAAGAATCAAAAAGGAGTCATTCTCCAAAGAACAAAAACCTTTCATAAATGATTCAAGATCAATCTGAAATAGTAATAATAATAATAATAATAATAACAATAAAAAAGGGTAGAACTTTCAATAAATATTTATTATATATAGCAGATATAGCTGGTAGAATTAGTAAATCCATAAAGAATAAAAAAGTAATTATCTAAAAGAAGAAAACCACTTGTAAAAGTCCTTTATAAATGTTTAATGAAAAGATATGTACAAAATAAAATAGAAAAAAAATACTGATATGAATTTAGTTTTATTTATTTATTTTAATGGATTATACACAAGACCTCCAGAGAAAGTCCTACATAATTATTCAAAATGAATCTGATAAGAAACTGACAAAATAATAATAATTAAAATAATACTTATATGAATTTATACTTTCAATCAATATTTATATTATATATAGCTGAAAGAATGACTAAATCCATGAAGAATAAAAAAGGAGTCATTCTCTAAAAGAACAAAACCTCCATGAAAAGTCATTTATAAATGATCCAAAATTATTCTGAAAAGAAAATGTAAATAAATAAATAAATAAATATATATATATATATATAATATTATTTTTATATATATTATTTTTTATATTCACATATATATATATATATATATATATATATGAATTTTCTATACACAAAACCTCCAATAGAAGTCCTTTACAATTATTCAAAATGAATCTGAAAAAATAAAAATAAAAATAAATAAATAAATAAATAAAATTTATATATGGATCATTTTAAAATCTATAAAGATTTTAAGTATTTTTAAAAAATATTAATATTTCTATTTTTTTTGGGGGGGTATAACAAAAACTAAAGTAAAATCCCTTTAAAATGATTTAAGACTCATCTGAAAACTAAGGGAAAACATTAAAACTTCCTATATTTATTATACAGTCTATAAACTAATCCAGAATGAATTTATAGGACCTGTGAGGAGAATAACAATATTTATATTACATACAGCTAGAATAACCAAATCCACAAGGAAATTGATTTCCTTTAAGTCCAATCTGAAAATAAAGAGAAAACATAAAAAAAAACAAATAATATTTCAAAAGACATAGTCTAAATCATGACTAAATCCAAATATACTCCTAAGGACTCCTCTTATATCTTTATTTATACAAACATATGGTAAAAGTTGGTAAACTGGGCCACTGATTACTGTGGTCCAACTGCACTTAAATCAACCCAAATGACTCAAAATCAACGTGACATATTCAACTAACTTCTTAATATACAACATTACACCTTAACACATATTTTTAGCATCTGTAAGATCGTCACTCAGCCTACAAAGAAATCTCACTTCAAAATTAGTTTAGTAAACTTTACCCACGTTGTACACAATGACTCAACCAGTAAAATCATTTTCGCCCCTAAAAAGGTCAAGACTAAAAACGAAAAGGAAACTTCGGTGAAGAAAAATGAAATTCGCATTACGTATGTCGTTCAAACACTAACCTTTCCTCAATGACACAAAGTCGAACCCTTTCTACCACAGTAATGTTAAACATTTCTGGTTTAATCAGACGTAAACATTACAGGCCGCCCGGAGAAAAACGCAGCAGGTATTTGGTTTTAGCGTTCGTCAGTTAAACACGTAAACTTGAAGCATTTCGCCTACTTACCAATTAAAGAGCTCTACAAGTGTTCGTCTCCTCCAGAACGATGGAATTCCTCATTAGCCAGATATAAACCGTCGTTTCAACCAGAGTTTCGGTGTGGAAATGCGTCGTTGATTCCGAGTAAAACTGCGGCAGTCAGATCCGGAGCTTCAGGTGTGTCCGATACCGAGATACCTGCGAGAGCAGGAAGTGCTGACGTCACGCGGTCAAGTCAGACCCCGCCCCCTCGAACTACAATAAACCACTCACTCATTGTATATTCATTTACATGCCCGGGAAAATATTTTTCTACCGGTCTGTGTTATGAGGCTATTTTTTGTTCGCTTTCTGTAGTCTGTTGTCTGAGTCTGAATCTATCTGATGGCAACACACTGTCTTAAACAGGATATGTCTTACCACAGACTGACACATGATGTCTGTGGCTAGTGTGTCTGTCTGTTACTTCTTTCATTATCAAATATACATTTCTGAATAAACAGTTATTGTCTGCATTATGTGGGAGGGAGTTGTTTTGATATGCAATAACAATAATGTTTTTCAACATTAAAGGATCATTTATTAAAGATTCACTTCATTTCATCAGAGACACTTCATTTATGAAGTGTCTGAACCAAAGCTGATGGAAGCATTTCATTTCCTTCATCAGATGCATCATTCACCACAGACCTCAAACAGGGGTTTTCAAAGTTGGTTCATTTACAGTTTCATCAAAGCCTCAATCCTGGTGCTGTTTTAAAGCCAAATCAGCTCAAAAACACTTGTTTCAGTTAAAATTAAATGCATCACATGCTATATTCTAGTCACTATAGATGGATTTATTCTAATATGAATCACTTTAAAATGATGTGATGCCCTTCGAATATGTACTGATTTGTCTCACTTAAACTTCTAATGCACAGACGCTTCTTCATGACAAAATAAACATGCAAATGCGAATTTTCTGGTGCTTATTGCTACAAATATAAATGTCAAAGTTACTAAAGTAATGCATTATAATATTGCGTTACTGCGTAAAAAAGTAAGTAATTGCATTATTTAGGGGACAAGAGAGCTGTCAGTCAATATGGGAAATAAAATAACTTGTTTGAAAAAATAACTGCAAATTAAAAAGTAATGCATTACTTTACTAGTTAGTAGTTATGAAAAGCCAGAAATGAAAGTTTGAGACTGAGAGATATTTCTACGCCACAGGCTTGATTCTGTACACAAACCTATATATTGCTAAACTGTAAAATAAATCTCTTTAATATCTCCATTTACATGTTTTCCAAATGATTTCCTCTTACCTGAAACGTTTCCTGAAGAGTGAACATTATCTGAGCGTGTCTCTTATCAGATACCTTGTAAAAGTCATTACTTTCATGCAGATTTCACGTGATGTTTTGGGTTGCTGTATAGGTATATATTGCTTTTTCTTCAGTTTGAACAAAATTATGCGCTGTTCAGACTTATTCTATTAATATTCTGATATTCTATGATGTACTTCAAACATACTAATTGCATTATGAGTCTGACTTAAACTTAAACCAATGCCTCCATGCTGGTACAAACAGTTTTCTTTTCTTGGCATGCATGCAGTACTCCCACTGAATTGCACTAAATGTCACACTTTCTGAGGTTTGAGGTAAACTGTGCATTTGATGCAGGAAGTGAGACGTTTCCACTGACATAATCTCTTTGTCACTGAAATCACTGTGTTTCAATGTGATGTGGAAAGCACATCATTTTGCAGCCCAGAAAAGACTTTGTGTTGTGTTTATTTTGATGCAACACAAAGTATAAAGTGTCTACCAAATGCGTTACATTTTAAACTGTAAAATATGTGTGCAAAGCCCAAGCTTTTTTTGTAACCTACAGTTCTTCACTACAGACACTAGGTGGCAGTGACATCTAAAGCTCCTGAATACCGTCATCAGCAGTCTGTGGGAGTGTTAAAGACAACAATGTTGAGCTTTGATAACACAGCCAACACTCGCTGACTCATCCTGGAGCAACGCCACACAGAGACAACGAGATACACACACCGCAGATCATCCTCAGTCTCAGTCAATGTCCTTATGTAAGCACTGAAACACACTGTGCTGAGGCTGATCGTGCATTTACATCACTGACATACACTAACTCTTCTGAGCACATAAAGGGGCTTGAGGGGCTTCCAGAGAACAGATAATCACAGAGACTCTTTTCATTTGTGCCAGTAAGCGAGCACCCAGATCACCCTAGCAACTGCATAGCAACACATTACTAACCACTCAGAACAACCTAAGCTGCATAGCAACACACTATTAACCACTCAGAATACACATGCATAAGAATGCTCTGGCAACCATCCACAAAAACCTAGTAACTGCATGACACACTATTAGCAATTTAGAACATGCATGCAACTGCATAGCAATGCCTTGCAACCATTCACAACACCCTAACAACTGCATGACAACACACCATTAACCCGTAGCAACTGCATGACAACACACCAGTAACCCCAGTAATCTATATGCAACTGCATAGCAACGCCCTGGCAAAATCCACAACCCAGCAACTGCATAGCAACACCCTGGCAACCATCCACAACACCCCCTAATGTCGCATGGTAACACGAATTATTAACTCCACAGAACATTGTAACTATGGCAATCGCATCTGTTAACCACACAGAATGCATCTGCAACTGCATAGCAACACCCTGACAACCATTCGCCAGCCGTAGTACAGCAACAATTGGACAACCAATCCACAAATAATTCTAGTAACTGTAATGGTAAACACACTAACCTACAGAACATATATATTTAACTGCATAGTAAACACCTTGGCAACCATCCACAACACCCTATCAAATGCATGGCAACACACTATTAACCCACAGAACATTGCAACTATGGCAACGTACTGTTAACCACAGAATGCATCTGCAACTGCATAACAACGCCCTGGCAACCATTCACAACAGCACAGCAACAATTGGACAACCATCCAAAACACACTAGTAACTGCATGGCAACACACTAACCTACAACACATATATTTAACTGCATAGCAACCCCCTGGCAACTATTCACAACATTCTAGCAAATGCATGGCAACACACTATTAGGCAGCAGAGCACATACGATATGCAAACTACATAGCAACACCCCTGGCAAACTATCAACAACAGCATACAACACACCTACAGAATATATATTTAACTGCATAGCAACACCCTGGCAGCCATCAACAACAGCATATAACACTCTGACAACCATCCACAACAGCACAGCAACACTCTGACAACCATCTACAAAACCTAAGCAACTGCATAACAATGCCCTGGCAACCCTCCACAACGCCCTGGCAACTGTAATGGCAACACACACTATTAGCCCACAGAACACATACCGTATGTAACTGCATAGCAACTCCCTGGTAAACATCCACAACACCTTAGCAACTGCATAGTAACACACTGTCAACCTGTTGAAAACATAATGTATGCAACTGCATGACGCTCTGCAATATCCACAACACCTAGCAACTGCATGGCAAACTAACCACAGAATTGTATATTCAGCTGCATAGCAATGCCCTGACAGCCATCCACAACACCTTAGCAACTGCATACCAATGCTCTGGCAACCCTCTAGAACACCCTAGCAACTGCATGGCAACACACTAACCCACAGAATTGTATATTCAACTCCATGCAACGCTCTGGCAACGATCCACAACGCCCTAGAAACTGCATAGCAACACCCTGGCAACCATCCACAACACACCATTAGTGTGCTGGTGAGCTTTCCATGAACAAATACCACATTTACTTATTAAAACCCATTATGTTTTATTGAAAGCACAGAGTTTCTTGGGAATGCATGCCCTGTATCATCAGCTGGCCCTATTTTTGAGTCTTGGCTTGGATGAATGAATTTGTTGGCTGTGAAAGATGAGCTGCGGCGTTGCTCAATAATTTAGAGTTTGTAACAGACGGCACATCGGCAGGAGAAGCAGCGGAGCTGCACTTGACTGATATGCCTTGACAAAACAAAAGGGAAATGAGGCAGCCATTGTTTTTATCGAAATCGGATCTTTGGAGTAGCTGATGCACGTCTTTTGTCCAGCCCAGTGTACACTTTGACATGGGAATACACCACAGAATTCTGTTTGGACAGCTTGAAGCAATGTTTGATGCACTGGGGGCTCCATAAATGTGTTTCTCGCATATCAAGTTTTGTTCTATCCAAAGCACTCCAGTCTGTTGCATTGCTGCGTCTCCTCATCCATCATTTATTAAGGAGCGCCCATTTAGTTTCAGGCCTTATCAGTCACACGCCTGATAATGGCAGCTATAAAAGACATGGTTGATTTCTAATGCATGTTTGGAGTGTTTCTGACGGGTGAACATATAGATAATCTGCGCTGGTAGACACAGGTGACTGCGCTGTTGTCATACTTGAGCCAGATATAGACACTAGATAAAAAGAAGCCTTACATGATCTTATTGACATGTTTAAATGGATCCCAAAGGAAAATAAACACATTCGAATACACTGTTACATTCTCTTTGCCTGTTTTCTGACATCTGCAGCTCCACGGCTATCTGTTGACAGGGTAATAACTGATAATGTAATCAGATTACCAAAATGAAGTATTTGTAATTAGACTGTGTTACATTTTTTAAATACTTGTAATCAGACTACAGTTACTTTTTAGTGATTACATGATTACATACTCACATAATAGCAATAAATTGTTAATTCTTCTTTTTCAGCTCTAAAAAGTTTCCTTCTAAAATAGAATGTCACTTATATACGCTTCGCTTATAAGTCTTCTAGTTTTGTGGACATTCACACAAAGACCTGTCAATATAATTGCACAAAAACTTGAGAGGCCACACAGCATTTGACTACTGGATCAATATGGTACAAGATTATCCTATTTAAATCAAGGCAATAAACGAGTTAGCGCAAAAGTAATCCAAAAGTAGTCCGATTATATTACCTAAAATGTGTAATGTAATGAATTATGTTATTAACCACAAAAATCTGTCATGTAATTTGGACTATTAGTAACAGACTACAATTTGTAAGTTATCTATCTATCACTACTGTCTGTTGATATGAGATTAATAATTTAATCATCATAATATCCTGGAAATACTGTGAGTAACCTGCATGCACATCATTTGATAACAAGTGTCTCTCTCTGTGCATCATCAGCCTTACGGGAAAATGAGCTTAGTAGGGGTAAATGGAAACTTTATGATTTGGTCAGTGGCTCTAAGTGACAACTGACATATCAGCCACTAAGAGAGGATGATTTTGACATATATGGCTCTTTGAAGATCCCCATTTAATCGAAAAGGGGGTAAAGTCACATCCATTACTCTCCATTTCCTCCTGGCACAGGATATCACTTGTAACGAAAGCACCATTACCTCTGATAATGGGGCGAACTGTCTGAGGAAATGAGGTGTGCTCCAAAATCATATATATATATATATATATGTATTATATATATATATATCCTAGCAACAGCTTAGCAACCACCCAGTATGTCCTAGCAACAACTTAGCAACCCTCCAGCAACCGCCCAGAGTACTGTAGCAACACACTAACAGACACATCTTATTAACCTTATACCAATGCCCTAGCAACCACCCACAATACCATAAGAAACCATAACAACCACATAGTAACACCTTGGCAACCATTCAAAACACTCTAGCAACATCTTAGCGACCCCCTAACAGCAACCTGGACCACCCTAGAAAGCACATAACAACATACTAACAGCATACACATCTTAGTAACCCTAGATACCTATGCCTAGCAACCACCCAGAACACCCCAGCAAACACATAGCAACACCATGGCAACCATTCAGAACAAGAACACCCTAGCAACAGCTTAGGAACCCCATAGAAACACCCTAGCAATATCTTAGCAATGCCCTAAGAACCACCATAGCAACATCTTAGTAACCCCAGCAATCACCCAGAACATCCTAGCAACATCTTAGTAATCCCCTAGGAACCATCCTAGCAACATCTTAGCAACCCCTAGCCACACTGAACACCCTAGCTTAGGACCCCTAGGAAACACCCTAGCAACATCTTAGCAACCACCCAGAACACCCTAACAACATCTTAGGACCCCTTGGAACCACCCTAGCAACATCTTAGCAGCCCCAACAACCATCCAGAACAACCTAGCAACATCTTAGCAACCCCAGGAAACACCCTAGTAACATCTTAGCAACCCCCAGGAACCACCCTAGCAACATCTTAGCAACCCCAGCCCACCCAGAACCCTAGCAACAGCAGCTAGGACCACCCCAACATCTTAGCAAACCCCAAGAACCACTAGCAGCAACCAGAGAACCACCCTAGCAACATCTTAGCAACCCCCAAGAACCACCTAGCAACCACCCAGAACACTATAGCAACACATTAACAGAAATGTCATATTAACCTTGTACCAATGCCCTAGCAACCACCCAGAACACCCTAGCAACATCTTAGCAACCACCCAGAACACTCTAGTAACTGCACAGCAACGCCTTGGCAACAAACTGTGATGGTGAGTTTTGCACTGGCAAACATCTTTACAAATCTATTAAAAGCATACAATTAGTGAAATAAAAGGTGTAGCTTACTATTTATTAACATATTTAAAAATGAAAATATTTTTCAATTATATTTGTTTAATTAATTATAATTAATTATTATACTTTTTAATGAATTATTATTCAGCATAATTAATAAATATAAAAAAATAATAATTCTGCATTTGAATTCAAGTAATAGTCACAAGTGCTTAAAAACAAGTGCTTTGACCTCTGACCCTAATCGTACAGCATGTTATCAGTCTTGAGTTGAACTATGTTCCTCCTTAACACACAAATGAAGACAGCAGACAGTGAGCGAGCGAGAGAGAGGGAGAGAGAGAGAGAGAGAGGGAGAGAGACCTAGAGAGGGAGGGAGGGAGTCAGTGTTAGTAGAGCACAGACAGAAGACAGGCGCTAAAGGAGACTGCCGGACAGAAACACCACGATCATGAGTCAGAAACACACTGCAGTATAGAGACACACACGAGGAGCAAACAACAGCAGGACGGCGACCGAAGGACCCTGTGTTTGAATCTGCAAGACCGACAGACAGAAAGAGAGAGAGACTGCCGTCTCCTGGACTTCTCCCCGTCCGTGTGAGGTTGTGGCAGGCATGGCGTCGGAGCCAGGCACCCAGTCCAGAGTGATGTTTCAGACCAAAGAGGAGGAGCCTGCCCAACGCAAACTGGGCAAACTGACGGTCAAATACAACCGCAAAGACCTCCAGAGGAGGCTGGACATCGAGGAGTGGATCGACGGACAGCTGCACCTGCTGTACGACTGCGAGGTAAGACAGATCCAGAGAGACAGACGCTCTGAGACGCATTACTGTACGAGCAGACCAAAGTAAATAATGCAGAAAAATAAACAGGTACAGATGCGTCTCCTAAAACTCCTCATGAGACTTTAATGAGTCACTAGCTGTCATGCTATGAAATGAATACAGAGCCAAACAGATCATTTGAGGAGAAATGTCTGAGGTCACACTGACTTTGATTGCTGAGAACACTTCTGAGTCTTTTTCTTTGCAGAAACATCTGAGAAGCAAATGTTAGTAAATATCTCTATTTAATGTCATGTCTAGGAGGAACAATTGAGGGAAGTCAGTTGAAGCTTTCCTAGAGGAAATACATAATTTTACCATGGTAGCACCAGAGCGCTGGTCAGTTTGAATCAAGAGTGAAATGAGGGAGGAACATTATAAGAAAAGTTTACAGCTTAAAGCTTTAGAATTGTGTTGAAATCATCCTTTTAAATATGCATTTATTCATTTAGCTTTAATCGCTTTAATCCAAAGCGACCTTATAGGTGCACTGGATTTATACAAAGAGGGCTGAAATGTCTCAGTGCCTTTATATGAACCATCAGTGCATACATCGGGCAGGATGTCAATTTTCAGAGAAAATAATTTCAACTCTTTTCTCAGACTGAAAAAACAAGCAAAAATCATATTGAGTATGGAAGCATATGGGTAGCAAAATTCCTTTTGAAATGCAATATGAAAAATGGCAATGCGATTTGTAAAATGGCGATGTATTTGAGTATTTAAATGTACATTTTCCCATACCATATATGCAACATTTGAATGAAAATTCAATTATATAATTTACACTTGCCATTTGCTATACTAGATGTAATACGTAAATTAAAACCATATTTTAATGCTTTATAAGTTGCAAAGTTAACATGAAAATGTATTACAAAAAAATGATCAGATGCTATTTTTCCTAAATGCATTTAGACTTGTGGGGACTGCAATTTTCGTAAAACCTATAAACTACTTATAAAGCGTTAAAATATGTTTTCATTTACATATTAAATCTATTGTAGGAAATGGTAAATCTAAATTACATAGCTGAAATGTAAATTTAAATACAGAAATACACTGCCATTTTACATATTGCATTGGCATTTTGCATATTACATTTCAACGTGAATTTTGCTACCCATATGCTTACATAATTTAGAGCAATGCACTTAACAATGGACATGTATAGGGCAAGACAATGCACTGATAAATGCATATATACCATAAGAACTGGACATATGTATGCATAACTTCATATAACTTTTTATTTTGATATATTATAATATTAACTATTAAATAATGCAAACATTATTAATACACTCTATATTCTAGTCAGGGTATTGCAAACTCCATCCAGAGGAGCTTGGCTAAACACTGACTTAGACACCATTTTTGCACATAACAATTAATATAAGAGCTTCACAGACTTAAGTTCATTAAGAGTGTGAATGATTGACAGCACGTCACAGATGCCGCTCATGCTGTATACTGATCCCAGAATATTCCTTAAAGCGCATACAGATTAGACTTGCATTTAATGACATCATGATTGATCGTCATAATGGCATTTGGAGACGTGCAACATCTGCCGCGTTACATCAGAGAGACTGTATCTGTGCTGCATCCCACGCTGCCATGGCAACAGGATTCTGGTTGGTTCAGCATGATGGGATGCCTGTGATCGCACATGACATTTACTCAAATGCGCTGAGGATACAGTGACATTAAAGGAGAGGAGGTGATGATATTTGAACAGATCAAGTTGTTTTTTCCTCCACATTCCCTCTGTGAGATACAGAGGAGCCAGTGGAAGGTTCTTTCGCCCACATGTGCTGATTATAACCCACAGACTGACAGCTGGTCTAATGCCAATCTCGCCCAACACGACGTGCAACAAACACCTGAAATCTGCAATCACTCACCAAGCCAGTTTTGCATGCACCTTAAGACACACTATAAATGATAACTAGAACTGTAATGATGATATAACGTCCGATAACTTAAATGCTCCAACTCATTTAGATGGGTTCTGATTGGCTGTCCAATTTTTTATTGTTCTGAAAGTGATTCCAGTGTTATTTAAGTATCAGTGAGATAATATTATTGCATTTTTCTCATTACAAAATATATTCTGAATTTGCGCTTTTTTTTGTTAACAGTTTTAATAATTTTGCTGTTTATATATATATATATATATGCTGTTTATATATATGGTTATATATATTAAATATATATATATATTAAATTTTTACACACAATACATTGTATGGGTCAAAATTGCCAAATTTTCTTTCATGCCAAAAATCATTAGGATATTAAGTAAAGATCACGTTTGATTAAGATATTTTGTAAATTTCATACCATAAATATATTAAAACTAATTTCTTATTAGTAATATGCACTGCTAAAAACTTCATTTGGACAACTTTAAAGGTGATTTTCTTATTATTTACGTATTTACATTTTTTTTTGCAACTTCAGATTCCAGATGTTCAAACAGTCGTCTCGTCAGATATTGTCCTATCCTAACAAACCATAAATCAATGGAAAGCATAGTTTTTTTCTTACAGATGATGTATAAATTTCATTTTCAAAAAATGGAACCTTATGACCGGTTTTGTGGTCCAGGGTCACATATGAAAACTTATTTTAAGATTATTTTATATTTCAGTTAGGTATTGTTATTTCACATAACAACATTTTTATGGTTTTATAGTTTTATTGTTATAGTTGTTGTGAGTACTGAATGATTATTTAAGCTTTATAGTTACAGTAATCGTTATAGTTATCATCTTTGGTGTGATTGGGCCTTTAGATTAAACCAGATCAAATCAGATCTGAGTGCATTATTGCACTTTATGGAAAGTGAAAATAAAAACAGCAATTCTAATATAGCAAAAACACATTTTTGTTTAAAATAGATAACAGACATTTTAGGATTTATTTTATTTAATCTGAAAGATGCTTAAGTTAATGTAACTTACAAGTTAATGTAAGTTACATTAACTTACATTGCATCTCTGAGGTTTTCTTGAAATCAAACCCATTACCTTGGTGTTGCAAACACCATGCTTTGCTGTTTGATCTACAGGAACAATCAGTCATTTACTCTCTGAAGTAACTAAGGTGTTACTCTGTGATAACTGAACCCACAGCCTTTCGTTTACCATCCTACCCACCTACCACAAGTCTACACCACCCTGATAACATGAACTGCACCATGTGGTTTTGTGATATGATATCTTTCATAACACAGCTGTACTCTGGTGTATTTTTTTTAGAAAACATACAAAATACAGGTATGTCGCTCAAGATATTAAGCATGATGCAAGGCAATGTATGAACTGAAAAACAAAATGCAATGCATAAACGTAAGATACAGTATCAAGGAACAAGTAATTCATGTCAGAAATGAAAGATTTCCAATGCATTTTTAACATTATTTGGGTATTTCTGGTAATCATATAAAAACACACAGAGTGTGTCATGCAACTGCATTAAATTACTCAAGTGAACCAATTAATTGAAACAAATTCTTAATGATAGTTAAGTCTGAAATTAATATAATTCAACATCAATTATAGATAGATCTGTAAATAAAGCAAGATATCAAACACTGCTAGAATATATGTGAAATACATCACTGATTATGATTGTGAAATACAGTTCTCTACAGTTTACTCTAACTGGTTTCATATTTGTTGGAAAGTTGAGTGTTTTATTAACATTTTTTTTCATCAACATCCACTTCACGTTAGCTCCGCTTTCAACAACACTCACCTCCGAAACAGTGCGTTACAGATCACTAAACCCATCACCAGACAGGACTAGAATAGAAGAGAATATGCCAAATGTTAGATAACATATTACAAGAACAGAGGAAATCACTTCTGCCTTCACATTTGAAATATCCAGCTCCAGGTTAATGTCTGACCCTGACCTGTTACTATTAAACTCAAGCACTCAAGGACACGTGGGACATTCAAGCATTCAGAGATGCAGATCTTTCAGCATGGTCTGTGTGTGAGAGAGAAAGTGTTGAATGTAGTGGCAGATGTCCAGCATCATTGTGTGTGTTTACTCTACTGTAGCTGTCAGATGACACAGATATTGAATGATTCCTGATAAACACACATGTACTGTACAGAAGCACTGCTTTATCACACACATATCTTTCTTTTCTAGGATTTTTAAGGGGATTTAAATGGAGCAGGCTTTGAGGCGAAGACGTCTGTTGTGTCCTAAATACATGCTAAAGCAGCTCTATTTAAAGAGCATGCTTTCATGTTTACTGTGGTACTCTTGTGCATTTCACTGATATAATCCATCTGAAGATATACGCTTAAAGCAAGACACCACAGGTGAATAAGCTAAAAATGTAACTAATAGACATCACAATACTTCCTCAGTTGATCGATTACATACAATTTGCAAAAACGTTTTTGTATTAAGAGTTTTTTTAATGTAAATTAAATATACACAGATTTCCAAAAAACAAATCTGAACATTGGATAAAGCCAGGTTCAAAATTCTTGTTTCATTTTGTTGACATATTAGAGGTAAAGGTTTTATAGAGGGGATTTTGGAAATCTTCTCTTTTTATAAATCCATAATTTAAAAAATACTGCTGACAGAAAAATACATGAATATTACATGTTTTTGGGAATAAAACATTGTATAAAACTACGTGAATTATATATATGAACAAACCCCTCAGTAAAAACCTTTAGAATATAATCAGGAATAAAACTCTAAAAATTGGTGGAAGTTCTGCTGAAGTGGAGATAAATCTCTTAAAATTAATGTATTGTAATTGAAATCTACAGACGCAAACAGATAAAGTGCAATAATAAAATCAGGTGAATGATATAAACAAACCCCTCAGTAGAAACCTTCAGAATATAGAGAGGAATAAAACTCTACATTTTGGTGTATTTAAGTGCTGCTGAAGTAGAGAAGAAAACTAATTTTTATAAAACATACTTTAAAGATTTATATAGTAATTAAAATCTACAGATGCAAATAGATAATGTGCAAGAATAAAATAAGTGTGAATGATATGAGCGAACCCCTCAATAAAATCCAGAGAGGAATAAAACTCTAAATTTTGGTGTATGTAAGTGCTGCTGAAGTGGAGAAAAAACTAATTTTGAGAAAACATTCTTTAAAAATATAACTGAAATCTACAGATACAAATAGATAAAGTGCGATCAATAAAAAAAAAAATCAAGTGAATAATATATGAGCAAACTCCTCAGTACAAACCTTCAAAATATAGATAGGAATAAAACTCTAAAAATTGGTGTAAGTGCTGCTGAAGTGAAGATAAATACTTATTTTGAGAAAACGGCCTTTAACAATGTGGTTTAACTGATAACTACAGACGCAAACCTTCAGAATATAGAGAGGAATAAAACTCTAAATTTTGGTGTATGTAAGTGCTGCTGAAGTGGAGAAAAAAATAATTTTGAGAAAACGTTCTTTAAAAATATAACTGAAATCTACAGACAGAAACAGATAAAGTGCGATCAATAAAAAAACAAACAAAAAAAAAACAAGTGAATAATATATGAGCAAACTCCTCAGTAAAAACCTTCAGAATACAGATAGGAATAAAACTCTAAAAAGTAGTATAAGTGAAGATAAAAACTTATTTTGAGAAAACGGCCTTTAACGATGTGTTTTATCTGGAAACTAGATGCAAACAGACAAAGTGCAATAATAAAATCAGGTGAATGATATATAAACAAACCCCTCAGTAGAAACCTTCAGAATATAGAGAGGCATAAAACTCTAAAGTTTGGTGTATGTAAGTACTGCTGAAGTGGAGAAGAAAACTAATTTTTGGAAAACAGCCTTTAAAGATTTGCATCATAATCAAAATCTACAGATGCATAAAGATAAAGTGTAATAATAAAAGTGTGAATGATATAAACAAACCCCTCAGTAAAAACCTTCAGAATATAGATAGGAACAACACTCTAAAATTTGACGTATGTAAATGCTGCTTAAGTGGAGATAAATCTCTTTAAATAAATGTGTTGTAATTGAAATCTATAGACAAAAATAGATAAAGTGCAATGAAATAAGTTCTTAAATGTGTATTTTGGATGCTTTCTTTCTACTAGTCTGAAACAATATGTTGTTGACTGCCAAATAGCCCAAAATTTCAAAACTGACTAGCCTTAAGACATATATAGTGGAATATTATATGCTCTTCTTATCAGCATTTCAGCTTCTGGTTCTTTTAAAGCACCAGAACATACAGTACACCACATGGTTTTCTAAAGCTGAGCTCACCGTGGTTTGGGAGTGGCCTTTTGGCAATGATGATGAATATTTGATGGGCCGGCGGAAGGGTTTCACTCTGGGTTCTCTGACGCTTCCGTGTGGAAGCCTGTAACAGTCCGGCCCCTGTGTCAACAGCTGCATTATTCATGAGCATCTCTAATTTATGCGTGAACTCACTAGATCCTGCAGTTACTCTGCCCAACCCTGACTTCAACCTGAAATCACATGTTTTTGGTTTTTATTAACATGTTGAGTATAAGTTTTAAAAAACTGTTCTAAATGATGCATGAGTGGTTGGTAGTAAATTGCTCTGTGGTTGCTAAAGTGTTCTGAGTGGTTGCTAGAGTGTTGCTATGTGGTTGCTAGGTGTTTTCTTACCGTCTGGTGTGAAAAGACACATGATTGCATGTCTGGAGCACAGACACTAGGACAACATATACATACTTGAGTTCAGTCATTATTTACTCAACCTGGTGTTTTTATAGAGCTGAAAAGGAGTTTACATGGAGTTACATATTTTATGATACTTTTGGCAGGCAATATGGTTACTGCACTGCAAAAAAATTACATGATCAATAAATCATTGCAGCATATGCTTATGTTATATGAGATTGAACTAGACAAGACAAAAAAAATGAACTGAAATGACTTGTACAGCCAATTTGATTGTTCCTGCTAAAAGAATTAGGGTAGCAACTGAATTTAAGTCAAGGCACTACAGGCAAAAGCACTGTTTTTTTAATGTAGTAAATGTTGAGATTTTGGGCCATTTGGCCTTTCTTAATGTGTTGTTTCAGGCTAATGGAAATAAAACATTCAAAATGCATCTTTAAGTATTTATTTTATTGCACTTTATCTATTTGCATCTGTAGATTTCAATTATAATGCATATATTTAAAGAGTTTTTTCTCCATTTCAGCAGCACTTACATAAACCAAAACTTACAGTTTAATTCCCATCTATATTCTGAAGGTTTTTAATGAGGGGTTTGATCATATATCGTTCACATGATTTTATTATTACACTTTATCTATTTGCATCTGTAGATTTTAATTATAATGCATATATTTAAAGAGTTTTTTCTCCACTTCAGCACCGCTTACATACACCAAAACCTACAGTTTTATTCCTATCTATATTCTAAAGGTTTTTACTGAGGGGTTTGTTCATATGTCATTCATCTGATTTTATAATTACACTTTATCTATTTGCGTCTGTGCATTTTAATTATGATACATATTTTTAAAGGCTGCTTTCTCAAAATGAGTTTTTTCTCCACTTCAGCAGCACTTATAACCACCAAAACTTAGTTTTATTCCTATCCATGTTCTGAAGGTTTTTACTGAGGCGTTTGTTCATAAATCATTCACATGATTTTATTATTACACTTTATCTATTTGCATCTGTCGATTTTAATTATAATGCATATATTCAAAGAGTTTTTTCTTCACTTCAGCAGCACTTACAAACACCAAAACTTGAAGGTTTTCACTGAAGGATTTGTTCAAATACTGTTTTATACAACTAATTTTATGCAACATTATATTTCTGAAAACATGCTGAAATTTATTTATTCTATGACTGTTGACAGTGTTTTCTGATAAAAAAAGAAATCCCCTCTGTAAAAATCTTTAATATGTCAACAAAATTAAACAAGAATTTTGCCCCTAGCTTTATCCAATGTTCAGATTTCTCTATGCAATATGAGAGTATAGTTAATTAAATAATGCTCATTTACTTAGTTAAACAAAACATTTCAGAAATAATAATACAAAATAATTGCAATTCAATCATCAGTGCAAGAATGGTGATATCTTTTAGCTAAATTTTTCCATGCAGTGTCTTGCCTTTTTAAGGCAAGTTTTTAAGCTGAAGTAGGCAGATTTATTTATTTATTTATTAATTTTTTACAGTGATCATTGTATTTTTTGTAAGGACGCTCTTGTTCTCCGGGGTCAATGATCCACTGCATCAGTGCTACTGGAGAAGATTTCCACATTATGTGAACGTAGCTTGCAGTATTTGTGTTTTGATGGCTCTGAGCCTGAGGCAGGAAACCCGGGAAGGAAGATCAGATTAGTAATGGATCCACATTAGGGAATCAGCGCCGCCTGACATCCGTGAAATCTCATTTAGACATAACACATGCATGCTAACGCTAACACAGACAGAAAAAAAACCCTCCTTTACTGTAACTGTACAATTATTAGCATGCAGCGAAATAATTTACACAATCACTGACTCACACTCATGTTGTTTAAAACTTGCATGACATGTGATGTTCGTCAGAATGTTACGCTGCTCTTTATTATATAATGAAAGCAGACAGAAAACAGAAACTGTCACACTGTAAACAAAAAAACATAAGTATCATTCATGATGCCTAACATCTCAAAAAGAGAAAGTCATAAATGTTTAGAAAGTTGCAATATTTTGAATTAGCATTCATTTTTTACATTTTCAGTTTATGTTTTAGTAATTTTGTTACTTTTTTGTAATTTTTATTAGTTTTTTATATTTCTATTCATCTTAAATTATTTTTTAAATATATTTACATAGCTTCAATTTATTTTATTTCAGTTTTAGTTTCAGTAGTACTAATTTTATTTATATTGCTTAAGTTTGAATAATTTTGTAATTTGCTTTGGTACTTTTTGTTTGATTTTATTTTTAAAAAATAAATTTGGCTTTATTAAAAAAATAATTTGGCTTTATTTTTATTCAGTGATGTGTCAAGAAACCTTTTTACTTCTAATTTTAAGTCGTTTTAAGTTAATTTTTTAAAATCTAATATTTTTATTTTATTTCAGCTTTATTTCGATTAACAAAAATAATTTTTAATTGTAGTTAACAATAACAACACTGTTTTCAGGAGACTGAGAATGACTTCTATTAGCAGGACACCATTAAGCATATTGCCTATAAACAACTTGATATGCAACTTTCTGTTTTGTGTAAATAAATGACAAGAATAACAGTATAAATGCAGCCTAATAGAAGCAGCATCTCTTTCCCCCACAGCTGTAATAACTGCCCCGCGGGGTAATTAGCGCTTGCTAACCCAGCAGTTCCTCTAATATTCATGTGAGCAGCAATTAGTGCGGCGAGTTTAAAGTCAATGGTGTGGTTTTTAATGCGGCATCACTCTGGGGGTCGTCATTTCTCTCATCTGTCTGATTTGAGATGCTTTTAAAAGCGGATGTCATTAAAACACTCCAGCAGAGATGCTTTGAGCTTCAAACTCAAAGACTATTAGCAAATCCACAAAAGATACAAACTGCCATTTATGATATCTGACATAAATTATATTCACTCCAAGAAAAGTCTGTAAAAGTCAGTCTAATCTGTGGTAATATGAAGGATTTTAAAAAATTTTGTACAGGCATTTTACCTGTAATATGCATTGCATTGTGTACTGTTTTAGGGTTAAAGGAAATATCCATAAATTTAATTAGAAAATATACTGGGCATTTACGGATTTTTCACTTACAGTGTTGCTTCAGCATGAGATGGTAAAGCATAATGACTCACATTTAATTATTTATAACGACAAAGTGTATTATGCAAATAATATATATATTTTTTTATTTTAATAAATAAAATAAAAATAAAAAAATGATCATACAGTGTAAACAGTGAAGCTCAATGAAATATATTTTTGAAACTGAAAATAATTTTAGTTTTGAATATTTTTAGTATATTTTTAGTATATATTTCAAAATGTATTTTTCCAATCTTACAGTAGCCTACAAAAATAGCTGCACATACGACAGGTCAACAGATTAAGTTTTCTTCAAATGTAGATGTATATTCTTAAATGCTTTTAAAAATGTATTTATATAAAGAGATATTTATATTATTACATTTTTTGGCCTTTTTGTGTAGTATGTTTTTGAAAACATTTATATATTTATATTTTTATAAATATTTAGATATTTATATTTGTTTGAGTGTGTGTATATATATATATATATAATTTTTTATTTATATATTTTTATAATTTATTTGATAGTTTTAATTGTATTTTTGAAAATATATTTTAAAAATATCTAAACATTTTTTAAAGGATTTAAAATTTATTTGTAAAATTCATTGTCAAAAATATGCAAAAAATGGCTAATAATATATTGGTAGAAAATATATTCATGAAAAAAAACCTTGAAATATAATTAAACAAATACATTTTCTGGCCATTTTTGTATATTTTAAAAAATATATTTATATTTTAAGAGATATTTATATTAATATATCTTTTTGCCTTTTTGTTAATTATTTTTGAAAATATTTGTATTATTTATTTTTTATATTTTCTGTGTGTTTTTTTGAAAAAAATATACAGGTTTTTTTAGTGGCATATTTTTGAAGATATATGTTAAAAATATAATTTTTTTTCTGAAAGGATTTATATATATTTTATTTTAATATAAAAAAAAAATTAAATGGATTTTAAGTTTATTTTTAAAATACAAAAATATGGGCAAAAGGCAAAAAATATATTGGTAGAAAATATATTTTTGAAAATATTTTTTGAAAGTATATTTTAAAAACGGAAACATATTTTTATATACTTTTAAATATATTTAAAAAATATATACAAAAAAGGCAAAAAATCATGTAAATATATCTTAAAATATATTTTAGCAAATTCACTTTTTTGGCCACTTTATCATATATTTAGTAATATATTTGAAAATATACAGATTTTTTTTTTTTAACCAATGAATCATGCTGCATGTATGCTTTACGGCATCCAGCCACCTAAAATCTTTATCATAATCAGAGTTTCTTCTAGACTGTAATAGCGTGACTCTTACTGCCACAGGACTGGCTGCGTTTCCAGCATCATTTCTCATTTAGACACATTAAGACTAATTGCAGTTTGTAGTTTGACGGCATCAGCAATATCTCTGGACCAATAACTTTCTTAATTATTGATAGATTTGTTTTGCAATTAAAGGAGCAGCTGCATTATTAAATGCAGAGCGTCTGGGTTACGAGCGTCTGCTGAAAAAGCCACATTGACTGTCTCCTGTTTGCAGGAGGATGAGATTCCTGAGTTGGAGATCGACATTGATGAACTTCTAGAGCTGACAGACACAGAGCAGAGATCTCGACTGCACGTACGTTCAGCTTCAGCTTCATCTGATGTATAAGACAATACACATAACCAGTGCAATTATGCATCATGTGAATGCATGCAGCTAATAACTTAAGATGTTATACCTGCTCTTCTGTGTTTTAACAGGAGCTTTTGCAAGAATGTGGAAAGCCAAAGGAGGTAAGACTAAACTCTGTAGGAAACCTGTAGGAAACCACAAAACAGCTTTTATATGCACTTATAAACAAATGAGTAATGCTTTGTATTACAGTGATTGTGTAGAAAATTAACCTAAAAATCAGATGCACTGAACAAAAAAATTAGGCCTACATTTAAGATTTATATTTTTTAAATGGCATATAAAATTTCCATCAATTTAGATTAAATGATCTTAGTATTATTTGAATAGTATTAAGTATTTTATATGTATTAGCTTTAGATTGTATTAGCTTTATATTTTTTTATTAAAAAAAAAAGAAAATGAAAAAAAAAAATATATATATATATATATATGTATGTATGTATGTATGTATTTCTGTTTTAGTTTTTTACATTACATAAAAAGATTTTTTTTTTGTTTTTCATTAAACATTTATATATTTTATTTTATTTCAGCTTTATTAAGATATTAAAGTATTTATTAATATTTTGGATTGGCTTTTAGGTTTTCTATTTTCTGTTTTAATTGTTAGTGATTTTGTGCTCTTTTCAGTTGTATTAGTTTTTATTTATTTATTTATTTTAACATTTTTTATTTTATTTATTATATATAATATTTATTGTAGTTATTGTATATAAATACTATGAAGAAAATCCCCTTAAAAATCAGACACACCGCCAAAAAATAAATTAAATTAAATTAAATTAAATTAAATAAATATAGAGAATAAATAAATAAGGCCTAAATTCAAGATGTATGTATTTATGTATTTGAGTTGCATAAAATGTTTTTCATCCAATAAAATAAAGAAAGAATGAAAGAAAGAAAGAAAGAAAAAAAGAAAGAAATAAGACCTAAATTCAAAATTTATGTATTTGAGTTGCATAGACTTTTTTCATCCATTTGGATTAAAGAGTTTTAACATTTAGCAGTTTAATTATAAATAATTAAACTGAATGTGATTCATATTTGGCAGTTATAATTAAATTATTTATGCACTTAATATATAAATAAATAAATAAATTGTGCCATAGAGTATTCTTAAATATTTGAATTTTATATGATAAATGTATTTAATAATTATGTAATATAATATTGTATTAGTTTTTATTTCTTTATTTCATTTTTTTTATTTTATTATATATAATATTTATTGTAATTATTGTATATTAATACTATGAAGAAAATCCCCCTAAAAATCAGACACACTGCAAAAAATAAAATAAAATAAAATAAATGAATAAATGAATAAATAAAGGCCTAAATTCAAGATTAATGTATTTATGTATTTGAGCTGCATAGAACTTATTTCATCTATTTGGATTACACGGTTTTAACATAAATAAATTATAATTTATTTATGAACTAAAAGAAATAAAATAAAAAGGTAAAAGTAAAAAATTACTTACACACTCAATAAATACATGAATAAAATCATATCAGAGTATTATTAAATATTTTAATTTTATATAATAAATGTATTTAATAATTATGTAATATAATATTTTTAGAATGTTTTTTTTTCAAATAGCTTAAAATCAGCATAAATCTGTTCAATGCAAAAAAAGACACTTATTTTGTTTAAAAGTATGAACAAGGTTAAATATGGAACAAGCAATATTCTAACTACATAAAGCTGATTATTGTATATTTAAAACACATTCAGTTTATTAGTTCTATTACAGAAACCTGACGTGTTTCATGTATGTTTGACTGACAAATACACATCACTTTAAATGTATTAGTTTTTGTAATGTTAACTGTGTAATCCAAATACACGTAGGCTACATTTTATATGGCTTAAAATGTAAGCCTTAATTGTAATTTTAACATAAAAGAAAGTGCATCTATAAAAACTTTTAATAGCTAAACTCTAAGTTACATTACAAAAGATGGTTTCAACTGTCAGTTTTTTATAATAAGTTAACCAAAACATTTTTATTAAACTTTAACAGCTCTTTAAACCTTAACCAGGATCTCTCTCTGACCGCAGGACTTTATCAACGGGCTGCTCTATAGGATGAAGGGACTGCGGAAGATGTCAGGATCTCTGAAGAAATAGTATGAGCTCAAAGGCCGGATTTATGAACCACCTGGCCCCACCCACAACCAGCCCCACCCCCAATGACAAGCCCCGCCCACCACCCTGTCTGTAGAGCGTTGCGTGTCTGTCTGTGGACGTTTCTATAATTCACCGCACACATGGGTCAATGACGCAAACTTCTAGAAACAGTGTTTTTGACCACTAATAATTCTGGACAATTTCTCCAGCATTACAGATAAACTGTAATGCCTATTATTACTCAAATGAGATTGTTGAGATTTTGTTTTTTGTGACATGTACATTTTGTTCCCTATTTATATATATATTTTGTTCTGACAAGTGTTGTATGTAATAATAAACAATTTCTTTTCAAGATTTTAGATGAAGAGCACAGATGCAGTTCGTGATAATAAATTCAGAATCCAGAATATCTTTCTTACATTCTGCCGTTGTCTGATTTTAGTTCTATAATTGAGATATTTATTGCATGACAATTAATAGTCATTAAGTGCAGAATGTTCTGGGTTAAATAGCTGGTAGAATCTCTAAATGGTAAAATATGCATCTTTCATAACGCTTTTATATACAATAACATATAACAAAAACTAAAAAAAAAAATTGCATTAATTTATCTAGTATTTTACATCATGCATATATAGTGAAGCTGATGATATTTAGATGATCTGCATGAGGATCAATGTCCACAGTGCATATAAACACAATCACCAGCACTAAAAAGGCAATTTAGACACTTTACAGCTAAAATAACAAGTATTGTGTTCATGTGTTTGAGTGTAAGGCTTGTTTGATTTTTATAAGCTTACTGGTTTTGGTAATCAGTTGCATGTCACAGATTCTGTCTATAACCCAGAATATTCCTTTCTTGTACATTTACATTTGATTAAAGCTTTTAGAGTACTTTAAATGATATGAATTTTAAAAGGAGATGGGGAAAACACAGTTTAACAAACATAAACTCCAGTGCATGAGGCCAGTACATGATAAAACACAACATAACAGGCCACTAAGCAACAGGAAAAAGCAAAAGTGCATGTAGTGGTAATAAAAGATAAAGACGGTTGTTGAAAGTTAACTTTTATGTTGCATTTCTCGGTTTAGTCATTAACCTCAGCTGTTTCCTGTGATGATGTTGTTGTTGAAAAGTGTGAATCAACAGCACTGGTTAAAACAGAGAATATCATGTTTGCAAAAATATTCAGAATAAAATAAAATAAAACAGCTGTAATGCTAATAAAATACAATAAAATACAGGTGTAGTGCTCTTAATAAAATAAAATAAAATAAATTAAATTAAAGTAAAATAAAATAAAAAGGTGAAAGTAAAAAATACAAGTGTAAGGCTCAAAATAAAGTAAAAGCAATATAAAGTAAAAATAAAATAAAATAAAATACAGGTATAATGTTCTAAATAAAATAAAGCAAAAATAAATAAATAAAATAAAAATACAAGTGTAATGCTCAAAATAAAAGGAAGCAAAATAAAATAATATAATAAAATACAGGTGTAATGCTCTTAATAAAATAAAATAAAACAAAAAATAAAATAAAAGGTGCAATGTTCTTAACAAAATGAAATAACACAAAATAAAATGATAAAGTACAGGTGTAATACTCTGAATTAAATAAAGTAAAATAAAAGAAAGAGGTAAAAGTAAAATAAAATACAAGTGTAATGCTCAAAATAAAGTAAAATAAAAAAAAAAATACTAAAATACAGGTGTAATGTGCTAAATAAAATGCAGCAAAAAATAAATAAAATAAAATAAAATATAAAAATGAAAGTGTAAAGTAAAATAAAAGAATATAATAAAATACAGGTGTAATGTCCTAAATAAAATAAAGCAAAAAACACAAATAAAAGTGTAATGCTCAAAAAATAAAATAAAATAATAACATAAAATGCACGTGTTACGCTCTTAATAATAACAAACAAAAATGAAATAAAATAAAATAATAATACTCTACATTAAATAAAGTAAAATATAATACAAAGGTAAGAGTAAAATAAAAAGCAAGTGCAATGCTCAAAATAAAGTAAAAGCAATATAAAATAAAAATACAATAAAATAATAAAACACAGGTGTAATGTTCTAAATAAATTAAAGCAAAAAAATACAAATAAAACAAAAAATAAAAATACAAGTGTAATGCTCAAAATAAAGTAAAATTAAATAAAATAATAAAATACATGTGTAATGCTCTAAATAAAATAAAGCAAAAAATACAAATAAAATAAAAAATAAAAATACAAGTGTAATGCTCAAAATAATGTAATAGAAAGTGATAGTAAAACTAGAAAAATATAAAAATAATACAATACAGAATGCTCCAAATAAATTGTGTACACACACACACACACACACACATTAATAATGTCATAAAGTGCCAACACAGTAAACAAGCTGATGTGCTGATGATATGTGCTTTACACATGTTACTCACACACAACACAGTTAGTACATTCAATTTTTCCATTTATTTTAATTTTGTCTTTTTGTTATCTCTACCAATGCTGATGGCAACAGATAAATCACCCACAAAAATGCAGCAAGTACAAGCGATAGAGTCATGTAGCTCTTAAATGCCAGTATTGAACACTAATGCACTGGACTTCCTGTCATACGTCTTTGACAGCGCTCTGCTTACCCTCAATACTCGCCTTTGAATTATTCATGACAACATGAAAATGCCAACAAAGAGAAGATGCCACGTAAAGAGCTGCTCAGAACAGCTTCTAATGAAGACAAAGAAAACAAACTGATTCCAGATCAGATTCCAGGAGAAAGAGAAACCAATAACAAATAAAACTATGAAGTGTGAGTGTTTATTATGAATTCATAATTCATGCATTCATTATGAATGCAGTTAGAGATTAGTGTGTAAATGAATGAGAGCGTGTTTACAACAGATATAATGCAAAACACGAACGGCCAAAATACAGATCAGACGAAGGTAAAACAATAAAACAATAACTAGTTTTCTAGAGCGCAAGACCTGCTGACTGCCCAAGTGTTTTATTGAAGTTTTAAGTCCAGTTTTATATTTACACATCGTCATATTACAGTCTGACCCTTCAAACCAATCATTTCTTAAAGGAGAAGTCCACTTCTAAAACAAAGATTCACATATAATGTACTCACCCCCTTGTCATCCAAGATGTTCATGTCTTTCTTTCTTCAGTCATAAAGAAATTGTGTTTTTTGAGGAAAACATTTCAGCATTTTTCTCCATCGGTGCCCCGATTTTGAACTTCCAGAAGGCAGTTTAAATGCGGCTTCAAACGATCCCAGCCAAGGAAGAAGGGTCTTATCTAGCGAAATGAACGGTTATTTTCATTTAAAAATACAACTTAAATACTTTGTAATCTCAAACGCTAGTCTTGTTTTGCTGTCGTTGAACTCTGTGTATTCTGGCTCAAGACAGTTAGGGTATGTCGAAAAATTCCAATCGTATTTTCTCCCTCAACTTCAAAAATCATTTTAAAATCATCCTACATCACTGCAGAAGTACCGACACAGTCTTTGCAAAGTGAACATGCAAAGAAAATCAAACACCCTTAACAATAAAGCTAAAACAACGATATAGGACGATTTCGAAGTTGAGGGAGAACATGAGATGGGAGTTTTTCGACATACCCTAACTGTCATGAACCGGAAAAAAGCAGTCCAAGCAGAGTAAGACAAGACGAGCGTTTGACATTGAAAAGTAGGGATGCACCGAAATGAAAATTCTTGGCCGAAACCGAAAACCAAAAAAGAGGAAACCAAGGCCGAAAACCGAAACACAGAAAGAAATTATGCCAATTATTAGTACCATTGCATTTGTGGCTATGACTGTGTACTAACCTTACTAAAATCAAGGCATTGCAATTGCATAAATTATTATTAAAGTTTCAAAGAATAAATTGTTGAGGTTGAGCTTGTCCTCTGCCTGACATTTGGGAAAGATTTTAGAGAGTGTATTTAAATAGGGCCAGTGCATAAATTAAAATTTTTGTCATTTAAAAAATATCTAGCAGAAATATGGCTACAATCTGATAGTCACATATATAGTAGCCTAAGGGGATGTTCACATATCGCGTCTTTTGCGCGCTCATGTTCATTATTTCAAATGTAGACGCGCGGCAGCCGCGCTCATAACGGAAGCGACGCGCTCGTTTTTTTCAGGCGCGTCCGCGCCGCATCGAGATGAAAACGTCTCCGAATGCTGCAAGCGCACCGCGGGTCACGTGACAAGATTCAACCAATTAGCTTAATCCTTTCCCGTAACAACATTGAAAGCTCAGCCAAGATGGAGAAACAGCTGATCATAGCTGTACATTTTTAAATAAATTTAGTAGCAGAGCTACAGCAAGTGATTTTTAGTGCTGGAAATTGTCCTTTGATGAAACTTCCGCGTCTTCATTGAGAGTGCGGTTCATGGTTGCTTAGCAACGGCAGACGCCACGGGAGCGCTAGCTACAGAGCGCTTTGGAAAGGCGGAGAAATCGGCGCGCCTAGCGTTTTCCATGCGTTTTTAGGCGCGATATGTGAATGGCCCCTAGAGTGTACTTTTCATTGTTTTCACTCCGTGGTCCGTCTCAACCTCACACCGCAGACATGTTGCTTCAGACAAGCACGTACAGGCCGCGGTTTCTGTTTGCGTCATCACAACATACTGTTTCGGCCGTGTTGTTTCGGTGATAAAAATCGTTCGGCCGAAAACCGAAAATGCACTTTTTGGCCATTTTCGGCCGAAAATTTTCGGTGGCCGAATATTCGGTGCATCCCTATTAAAAAGTATATAAATTGTATTGTTTTTATTCAAATAACCAATCGTTACGCTAGAAAAGACCCTTCTTTCTCGGCTGGGACCGTTTACAACCGAATTTGTGATCGTTTGAAGCCGCATTTAAACTGTATTTTGGAAGTTCAAAATCAGTGCACCGTATCAGTCTATTATATGAAGAAAAAGCTGAAATGTTTTCCTCAAAAAACATAATTTCTTTACGACTGAAGAAAGAAATACATGAACATCTTGGATGACAAGGGGGTGAGTAAATTATTTGTAAATAGTTGTTCTGGAACTTCTTCTTTAAAGCGTTACCCCACCCAAAATTTAAATTTTGTCATTAATCACTTACCCCAGTCGTTCCAAACCCATAAAATCTTCGTTCGTCTTCGGAACACAATTTAAGATATTTCGGATGAAAACCGGGAGGTTTGAAACTGTCCCGTTGACTGCCAGGTAAATGCCACTGTCAAGACCCAGAAAAGTATGAAAGACGTCGTCAAAATAGTCCATCTGCCATCAGTGGTTCAACCATAATTTTTACGAAGCTACAAAAATACTTTTTGTACGCAAAGAAAACAAAAACAACGACTTTATTCAACAATTCGTCTCCTCCGCGTCACCATCGCGCCATTTTGGATAGTATCCTCTGTACGCAAACAGCGTACGCTGTTCTCTGTCAGCTGCGTCACGCGGATACGCTGTTTTCGTTCGAATTAAAGCGTAAATAAACGGAGAAAACGTACGCTGTTTGCGTACAGGGGATGTTATCCAAAATGGCGCTACGGTGATGCAGATGAGACGAATTGTTGAATAAAGTCGTTATTTTTATTTTCTTTGCATACAAAAAGTATTCTCGTCGCTTCATAACATTCAGATTGAACCACTGATGGCAGATGGACTATTTTGACGATGCCTTTCTTACTTTTTTGGGTCTTGACAGTTGTATTTAACGTTACCTGGCAGTCAAAATCCTCCCGGTTTTTATCCAAAATATCTTAAATTGTGTTCCAAAGTCGAACGAAGCTTTTACGGGTTTGGGACGGCATGGGGGTAAGTGGTTCATGACAAAATTTTCATTCTGATTCCCCCAACCATGACAATACAATTATTTAGGACTGAACAATCTTGAGTCTAAGGCTGCTGTGTTGTCAGAAACACATTAAAGCGACATTATTATTATTTTCTGATGGCTACAATTAAATAAGTTAATCTCCTAAACCATACGGCTGCTCATGGAGGTTCAGGTTTTCTTCTTGCCTTTCTTAGGAGCCGTGTATGAGGAAGTATGATGCTCTTTTCTGTCGTATGTGTCGTGACCTTCCCTGTGGCACAATGAAAGAGACAGAAGACACTAATTAATATTGTACCGTACAGTATGTCAAAACACAGCGGATTTTACTCAGCAAGATCTCATGGAAAAAAACCAGTGAATGATTCCTGAATGAGCTGAGATTCAGACTAACGTTCAACTCAGAGTCAAAATATTAAATCTGACAGGGGGAAGATGTGCCATGAAATCTGAAAAAACTATATAGTATGGAGTCATAATTATTTACCAAAGCATTATGACTTATATACATAAGCATTATAAGTATTTAGGTCATAACTTTGACTTTTTATCCAATAATTATGACTTTTATTTCATAATTATGACTTCATAGTATAGTAGGTCATCATTTTGACTTTATTTCACAGAGTTATGACTAACTATATCAAAATTTTGACTTATGTGATAATTATGATTTATCATAATCTTGTTTTAACCCTTATTATGTCATAATTACAACTTGCCAAACTTTGTCATAATTTCAACTTTTGAGGTCGTTTATTTTATATCATAACTTAGGCTTTTTATACCATACTTATGACTTTTTGACTTTTTATTTAATAATTATGACTTGGCATGCCATAGTTTCGACATTATATTTCATAGTTATGACTTAATATATCATAATTTTGGCTTTTTATACCATAATTATGTCCATTTATCTCATACATCTAATATAATTATAATCTAGGAATTCATAATTATGACTTTTCGACTTTTTATTTGATAATTATGACTTAGTATGTCAATTTCAGCTTTTTATTTCATAATTATCACTTTTCAGGTCATTCCTTTGACTTTTTATACCACAATTATGGCCATTTATCTCATATTTATGACTTATCAATTAATAATTTTGACTTTTTGTCATAATTCTGACTTTTCAACTTTTTATTTAATAATTATTTTTGTAGTATGTCATCATTTAGAATTATTTCATAATTATCACTTTTTAGGTCATAACTTCGACTTTTTATACCTTAATTAAGGCTATTTAGCTCATAATTATGACTTTGTATTTCATAATTTAAACTTCTTGACTTTTCTGGCATAATTATATTTGTATCTGATATTCAGCTTCATCTGATAATTATGACTTAGCATCTCATTTAAATTTATTATCTTATAATTATGACAGTATATTGTAATTGTGACTTTTTATGTCATAATTACAACTTTTCAACATAATTCTGAATTTTTAGATCATAATTTTGACTTTTTATTCTATAATTATGGCCATTAATTATGACAAAATTATTAATTATTATTACTTTTAAACTTTTTATTTGATAATTATGACTTCTTATCTTATAATTACAACTTAGTAGGTCATCATTTTGACTTTTTATTTCATAATGATCATATTCAAATTCATCTGATAATTATGACTTAGTACCTCATAATTTTAATGTTTTATCTCATAATGATTATAATCATTTTGACTTTTGTCATAATTTTGACTTTTTATTTCAGAATTATCACTTTGTAGGTCATAATTTCAACTTTTTAGGAATTAATAATTTTGACTTTTTGACTTTTTATTTGATAATTATGACTTAGCATGTCATAATTTCGACTTTATATTTCATAGTTATGACTTAGTATATCATAATTATGACTTTTTAATACCATAATTATAGCCATTTATCTTATAATTATGTAATTAATAATTTTGACTTTTTGTCATAATTATGACTTTTAGACTTTTTAATTTGACTTTTTATTTCATAATTATCACTTTTTAGGTCATAACTGACTTTTCATACCATAATTATGACCATTTATCTCATAATTATGACAATACTTAATTTTGACTTTTTTGTCATAATTATTACTTTTCAACTCTTTATTTGATAATTATGACTTAGCATGTCATAATTTCAACTTTATATGTCATAGTTATGACTTAGTATATCATAACTTTGGCATTTTATACCATAATTATGGCCATTTATCTCATAATTACGATCGAATAATTCCTAATTATGACTTCTTATCTCATAATTATGACGTACCGTTTCATAATTTAAACTTTGTGACTTTTCTGGCATAATTTTAACTTTGTATCTCATATTCAACTGTTAATATGACTTAGTATCTCATAATTACATTTTTTTAAATCTCATAATTATGACAGTATATCATAATTCTGACTTTTCAGATCATAACTTTGACTTTTTATACCATAATTATGGCCATTTATCTCATAATCATGACTTAGTAATGAATAATTTTGACTTTTTGTCATAATTATGATTTTAATTTTTTTATTTGATAATTATGACTTTTTGCTTCATAATTATGACTTACTATGTCATAATTTAAACTTTTTATTTCATAATTTTTTTTTAGGTTATAATTTCAACTTTTTATCCCATGATTATGGCTATTTATCTCATAATTATGACCTAGCATTTTATAATTTCAATTTTTTTTACTTTTTTTTGTCGTAATTATGACTTTACCTAATATTTAAATTCATCTGATAATTATAACTTAGTATCACATAATTTCAGTGTTTTTCCCTTATAATTATGATTCAGTATTTCATAATTCTGACTTATTTTTTTCATCTTTTCATCCCATAATAATGGTTATTATGGCTCATAATTATGATTTCATAATTGTACTAGTACTAGTGATGCTCATCTTAGTAAACGCTACTAAAAACAACATGAGAATTGAGACGAACGTCACCATTCGTACCTAAAGCAGCGTGCGCAGTACAGATCCCGCTCACACGTGTGGCAGCGAATGGTGGCGTTCTGATTACAGATGCAGCACCACGGCAGCTCTTCATCATCGTCCCCATCACTATCTTCATCATTTAAGCGCCGGATCTGTGAGACAGCAGCTGCTGGCTTTGATTTAGACCGCGGCCCTGAGAGCTTGAACACAAAGGAATAAATAAAGCACAATTCAGAAGAAGTTTATTTTGTTGAAGACACACTGGCCGTCGTTAGCATGTGTTTGTGTGATGCACATGTGAAGGGTTGTTACCGGTTTCCTGCTGGACGCGTCTTTCTCTCTGTTCATTGGGCCGCTGAGCTCTGGTGGGATGTTGTAGCCGCTGGCCTCATCTATAGCTGCTTCCTCTGATAACTGAATGAGTGACACAAAAAACACACACAGGATGCCTTCAAATGGAGCTCTGATGGATCTGTCTAAATAGTGACCTCTGGTGGTTGTTATGGGAAGCGCCACAGCCCAAAATAACAAGTTATAATAGGCTAACCTACACTACCATAGTCACGATTTAGTGTTTCAGATCAACTTTTCTTGTCATAATCATGATTTAATGTCATAATTGTTTTTACTTTCATATCAGAATTATGACTATTTATCTTATAGTTATTTCATATATTTGACCTTTCACGTCATAATGACGATTTAATATGTTATAATTGTCTATTTTCATGTCATGATTAGGACTATTTATATTATAGTTGACTTAGTATTTCATGATTTTGAGTTTTATTGTCATAATGTTATGACTTGGTATGTCAATTTGTACTTTTATATCATAATTATGACTACTTATCTTGTAGATAACTTAGTATGTCATCATTTTGACTTCCTATCTCATAATTATAACTTAGTATGTCATAATACTGAATTTTTAAGCCATAATTATGACTATTTATCTCATAGTTGACTTAGTATTTCATATTTTTGACTTAATATGTTATAACTGTCTATTTTTATGTCATAATTAGGACTATTTATATTATAGTTGACTTAGTATTTTCATAAATTTGACTCAATGTATATTATAATTGTTTATTTTTATGCCATAATTATGGCTATTTATCTTGTAGTTGACTTAGTATTTCATAATGTTTGACTTAATGCTTTAATTGTTTATTTTTATGTCACAATTAGGAATATTTACATTATTTATCTCATAATTATTACTTACTATGTCATAATATCTAATTTTTACAACATAACTATTTATCTAATAGTTGACTTAGTATTTCATAATTTTGACAATGTTATACTTTTTCATTTTTATTTCATAATTAGAACTATTAGATTTATATATATCGTTGACTTAATATTTCATAAATTTGAGTTATGTCATAATGTTTATCTCATAGTTATGACTTAGTATGTCAATTTTTACTTTTATTCATAATTATGACTATTTATCTCATAGTTGACTTAGTATTTCATAAATTTGACTTAATATAATTGTTTATTTTTATGTCATAATTATGACTATATTATAGTTGACTTAGTATTCATAATTGTGAGTTTTTATGTCATAATGTTGACCATTTATCTCATAATTATGACTTAGTAGTAAATTGTTTTACTTTTATGTCATAATTATGACTGAGGATGTATTTTATGTCAAAATTATTACTATTGATCTCATAATCGACTTAGTATGTGATATTTTCATCACTCAATCTCATTGTTATGATTTAGTATGTTGAATTTTACCCCATAATTATGACCATTTATATTATACTTGACTTAGTATTTCATAAGTTTGACTTAATATAACTGTCTATTAACTTATAACTGTCTATTTTTATGCCATAATTAGGACTATTTACATTATAGTTGACTTAGCATTTCATAATAGAGTTTTTATGTCATAATGTTGACTCATATCATGATCTCATAATTATGACTTAGTAGTAAATTTCTTTCTTTTATTTCATAATTATGATTTTGTATGTTTGAATTATTTACTTTTACGTCATAATTATGACTTAGGATGTCTTTTTTTTATTTTTTACTTTTATGTCATAATTATTACTATTGACCTCATAATTGAATTTTATCCTTTGGTATCTCATAATTTTGACTTATTATTTCACAATTTTGACATTTTTATCTCAAAGTATGTTAGAGTCATGTAGTGACAAATGAAAATTCTTATATTTGAGTTTCCAGCTCTGCTAAATCTGTACATTAAAAAATTGCAATTCATACATATTTGTCTGCACATTTACTGCTCAAGATCAAAAGGTTTTCAAGATCAGGAGAAAATGAATCAACTGAGTTCAGTGCGTCCAAACGTTTGACTGGTAATATATTTTCATTTCCGCAATGACTTACTGCACAATGGTGTAAACATGTCTTTTGTGACTTCTAGATGGATCCACAGACAAAGACTATTTGTAGGACTTCTTGTTTTGATATTATAAATATCACAAACCTGTTTCAGCACCCTGCTGATGGCCTCTTCCTCCGTCTCCTCATCACTGTCAGGCTGCTGGAAATCCGTCAGTCTGACTGAACAAACACAGAAACATTGCTGTATTATGCATCTATTTAAAGGCAACATGAAGCACATTCACAATGCATTTAACTACTATTATGTAACATTAATCTGAGAGAATATTCAGTGGAACAAAGGTTTATTTTTTATCTAGATTGGATAAAAACGTAATCAGAAAACTTAGGTCAAAGATGGAGAAAATTATTAGATTTTGACTGTGAGGAGAACATGATTACAATTTTTTAGCATGCACAAAATAAATCGCTCACTTTTAAACTTTCCTTTAGACCAAGAACATGCATTTAAGCATAAAGTTGGCGTAAAATTAAAATTGAGACTATTTCGTTTTATAATGCATGTTACTTTTTGTAAATGATTTATTTCTGATTTTTCCCATTCCATATTTCTTAATGTCTTAAGATATATATATATATATATATATATATATATATATATATATATATATATATATATATATATTATTTTTCTTGTTCAATATTCATTTTGGACAAAAACACCAAGCAAAGACAACTTTAAGAAAGCAAACACCATAAGAAAGTAATTTTCATTTCACGCTGACTTGCACTAAACCTAAAGGATGATGATTACAGACTTGACATCCTTGCAATCTCATTCATTATATTTCTAGTTAATAATGTCAGACTTCAACTAGTGAGAGCTAAAGCTGGGCGGATGTGAACGTACCCTGCTCAGGATCCCGTCCCTGCAGTGAAGCCAGTCTCTTAGCCATTTCCAGCATCTGGTGCTGGTCGTGTTTGTCTTTCTTCAGCTCCTGCATGGCCTCCTCCAGCACACGACTCTTCTCCGCCTCCAGCTGTTTGACTGACATCTCTCCGTCATCCACGTTCTCATTTATGCCCCCGCCCTCTTGTTTATTAAGATCGTTTAACGGTCCGTCTGTATCTGAGAAATTCAGAGCATGTTGAGAAATATCATCATATTTTCCCCAGTGCATTAATGCAAATGTATTACAAGTTTTCTGGAATGTTATGTTTAAATATGCAAATTAGATATTAGACTCACTAAATATGCACATATATTTCCAGAAAAAAAATGTACACATTGTATCAAGCTAAGATCAAAATTCTTTCATTGTGTTGACATAAAGGTTTTTACAGAAATGTATTTTTTCCCCTCACTCCACAAAGCAGAAAATACTGTCAACAGACAAAGAAAAAAAATGGAACAAACCCCTAAAATGAGTTTAAGTTTCTTTCTTTTCTTTTCTTTTCTTTTATTTTTCAGTTACATTTAAAGTGAAAACGTTTTAGTTAACTATAATAACCCTAGCTATTACTTTTATTATTACTAATATTTTAAGATTTAAGAAAATTTTATTAAGATAATACTTTTTCTTTCTGCTCAGCCACAGCATGAATGGGAAAAAACTGTAGCCTTTTAACAACATTATAAAGTAAAATTATAAATATGCCAAAATATTATTTGTAAAATATTTATGTTCTAGTCACATTATAATATTTTCTTCTACTTACTATTGTAATGAACTGTTAAATGTATTATTTACTTTGTTTGTTAAATGTTTTTAATCTAGTCATTATTCATTTTCTTAAATTTTCATGTCATTTATTTTAATCCAATGTTACATATTTAGTTACATGTTTTTATAATAATAATAATAATAATATTTTATATATATATATATATATATATATATAAAGTGCTGATGAAGTGGAGAAAAAAAAAAATTCACAGCCTATAAACTTATAAACTGCAATTGAAATTTACAGATGCAATAGATAAAGTGCAATAAAATAAACACTTAAATTCATATTTTGGATTCTTCCTTTCCCCTACTTTTGAATGAGCAAAACAGCCCAAAAACAATGATTTTGTTTGTAGTGTCTTGCCTTAACCACTGTAAAATCATCATAACATAGGGATTTGTGATGCTTATTGCTTTATAAAACTGTTTAATGTTCACTGAACAATAAAACCGAGTTGATTTATCATTTATCTTGTGCCCTGAAATCAATTTTAATATTCACTATGAAACTGCAATGCATTATTGATTATAAAACTAAATCAGGAGGATATTAAACATCACATCTGAAAATAAATTAGACAATCATAAATGGTGAAAGTACCCTCTGAAGATGCCTGCTGGTTATCAATAGCAACTTCCTCTGTCATCTGTGTGATCAAATCATTGGTCTGCTCTGTCTGAGTCCTGCTGTCGGGCGGCTGATGAACCTGCACACATTAAACATCCACATAAAAGCATGTTGTTGTGTCATTCATGGAGAAATTGTTTCCAAGAACATGTCAAGGTAAAGTTGATATTGTAATTACAGGCTGTGGGGCTTGAGAAGGCGACGGTCGTCCCTGTAAGGCAGCCAGACGCTCCTCCATGTCTTTGGCTGATGGCACGGGCTGAATCGGGGCTTTTAAGGCAGCGAGACGAGACTCCAGCTCCTTCTCTGACGGTATGGACTCTGATAGGACAAAGAGACACACATCAGGTCAACTTTTAGCATCTTTTAAATGTCCTATACTATATACATTTATTAGTATTATCATTAGTTTAATATGTTTATAATATTGCAAAATAAAGTTTTACCAGTGTTATTTTAGTATCACTGACATTCTGTTTTTATTAGTTTAAATTAGATTTTATTTCTGTGTACATTTTAATGAAAGTTTTAGTCATTTTATTTTTTCATAATCATATATAGTTATTAAAATGTAATTTATACTTTTAAAAAATTGAATGTTTATTAATTTTTATTTAGTTATTTTATATAATATTTATGCAATTTTTAATATTTATTTAGATATTTTGTTGTAATTTTAAACTAATTGAAAATGTGAAATGTAGCTGAAATAAAATAAAAGTTTAAGTTTCTTTTTACTGCATTTTATTTCAGTTAAATTCATTTTATTTCAAATAATTATTTATTTTAAAACTATAATTACCTTGGCTATTACTATTATTGTTATTATTGAATATAATTATAATTTTTTTTTAAGATAATAATTTTATTAAAATAATACTTCTGCTTAGCCACAGCGTGAAGGAGAAAAACTGTAGCCAGTATAAAAAAAAAAGAGAAATTGTAAATTAATATTATAAATATTATTTGGAAAATACTTCATTTAATACTTCAATACTTCAAAATTCATTTACATTATTATATTTTATTATTTTATCTTATTTTATTTTATTTTTTAATTATTTATTTATTTACTTCAATCAGTTTTTTCTATTTATTTTTAATTAATTCATTAATATTAAACATATAACTTAACATTTATTTATATATTTTTTACACTGAGCATTGATGCATTTTTTAATGTAAAAATGAAACATTGAGCCTTTGAGGAATCACTGTACCTCTACAGGAATATGGTTTAAGGATAATTTACACAAAATGAAAAACATCATCTCTGGTTCTCAGATATCTTGAATGCAACTGCATATCAAGCAATATGTCTCAAAATGTTTCCAAGCAGCTGAAAATAAAGACGTTAATGTTTATAATATCTTAATATCTTCATGCATCATAATTGCATTTGGCAGATTAGAGCTGGAAATATTCAAGCAATAGAGATTCGCTATGTAGTCTATGTATGCACATAAAGTTTGATTTAGTTGTATAGTTTACACTGAGCAAAGACATAAACAATCAAGCTCTTACTTGGCTTGGTTTCCTCTTTCAGCTTGTTGAGTCGTTCTGCAATGATCTGGTCCTCTTTACTGAGTCCTCTGGTTGAAACCAGACTCACACTGCTGCTTTTTCCTCCTGCAGGTCTGGAAGGCTGATTCTGCTGAGCTTGTTTGGCTTCAAGAGCAGCAACTCGCCTGTAAGACGCCACAAAATTAGTTTTATTCCACCGGCATATAGATGTATTTTACATGTGATGAGTAAGAGATTCTTACTTTTTGTAGTTTTCGGGTGGAGACCATCTACCAGCATCATTCTGGTTGCCTGAACTGCACAAAAACACCAGTCAGTTGTGCATTAATAAATATAAACTCAGAATATAAACTGTGTTTGCCTTCCAGACCTTGTTAGGTTCCCAAAACACTGTTTGCAGACTTTCTGCTGGCTATTTCCATATTTTGGCACCACAGCATTGAATGTCAGACACCCAGAGCAGAAAGAATGGCCACAGCTTTTACAACCCAACTGAAAGAACACAAAACCGAGTCAAACACTTTCATTTGAGGTATGTGGTGAAATGAAATAACCTGCATTTATATCCGCTAACCTCTTTTCTGAAGAGACTGAACTTCGATGCACAGCCATAACAGCGATTATCCATAATGAGCTTCTTCAGGGAAACACAAAAACGGATCTGGCTTTGCCAGTGTGACACTTTAAATGCTCAAGACAGTAATAATTAAAAGCATACATTTAGTTTATGTTACGATTTCAGCTGCACTCTATCAATGACGCTTCTCTTGAATCAGAGCATGTAAATACAGGAAGGGCTATGAGAACTGGGATCCGTAGGGAAATGTAGTTTTCTCACTTGCAGCAATGAAAACTATAGAAGTTTGAAAGAATCAATATATGCGGAATAGTGTAAAAGACATTAGGCATTACAGTAGTGTCCTAAAATTACCTTGAAATCAATCATGAATGGAACATTTAAAACTATTTACGTTGAAACGTCCAAGAAAAACTCGTTTTCCCAGCATGCAACATGACGGCCTCGCTCTTGCGCATTGTCAGAATTTATAACGTACAAAAATAACGGTCAAAAATAATATCGTTATTATAATATATTAGAAATATAAATACTTGTGTGTTTTTTTTAACAATAATTATAATAATAGCCTGTTGTTATTTTAGAGAAGCTCTGAATGGCTGTCGCGTGGTCACGTGAACGGTTCGCCCAATCAGAATCACTTTGGCGCGCTTCCGGTTTTTGTTCAAATGTCTTTTGCTCCGTCAACGTGAATGCGAAGAGACAACACAAGCTTACAAGATCAAGAAATACATTAAATATTTGTGCATTTTTGCTTTGTAAAGACGCGTGGTTTGAAGAAGAGAAACATATTAAGGAGATTTCTGGTGGGAAAATGTAAGTTCTATTTTTTTTTTTTTTTTTTCTCCCTGTACTTCACAGATGTGTTTTGTGTTGCAGACAGACTTAGCTGTGTGCAGCATCACATGATCAAATGTGTTTATTGTCTCTTTTTAGTCTGTTTTTCCATTATTTACTACTTTGTCTCTTCAAGAGCTTTGATTTGATGCTTTTTAGGACACTGTATTTACCATGGAGTACCTTACCATGCATGATCATATGTACTATCTGTTATTGTTCTTCCAGATCAGATCTCCAGCCATGGCAGAGTGTGATGCCGAATGGGAATTGTGTAAAGAAAATATCCAGCCTTTAAGGCAAGGCCGCTCTGTATCGGCCCTGCACCAGGCTCTGTGTCAACAGCAGGAGGGAAACCACACGGCCCTCAATCAGCAAAAACAGTGAGTGATGTTTTAATAAAACTATAGACCTGTTCTAGAACAATTCATTAATACCATCTGTCTGTTTTTTAGAGCATTTGAGTCTGAGCTGCGGCTGTATGATGGAGACGATCCACTAGATGTTTGGGTCAGGTATGGATTAATATGATGACACATGCAATGCATGTTAACTTCTGATATGCGAAACATGCAAAATTCATCTTTTTTTAAATGCAGGTACATAAAATGGACAAAGCAGACATTTCCACAGGGTGGAAAGGAGAGTAATTTATCAGTGCTTCTTGAACGAACTGTTATGCGCTTCACAGCTGACAAGAAATATCACAATGACGTTCGCTACATTGAGCTCTGGATTGAGTTTGTAAGTCACAAACCTTATAGATGAGTATTCAGATGGCATTACAGCATTCTAAATGCATTTGTTTCTTTTTTCCTGCAGGCAGAGGGCTGTTCTGACCCCATGGACGTCTACCGTTACATGCAAGCTCAAGGAATCGGAACCACGCAAGCCGCTCTTTACATCGCCTGGTCTGAAGAGTACGAGAAGAGAGGAAATATAAAGATGGCTGACAGTGTCTTTCAGGACGGGATCAAGTGTGGAGCAGAACCTGTTGAGAAACTACATGTGTTTCACAGGTTAGCAAGCTTCCAATGAATATTTTGTGTATTTAAAGACATTTTTCCTCAGTTTGAGTCTTTGAATAAAACACAGAAATGTTTAAAATGTCATGAAATGTGTTGATCTGCAGAGCTTTGCAGGCACGAGCATGCAGACAGATGATGTCATCCATGACAGATCAACAGGATGATGATGATGATGAAGATGTAGGACCTGCAGAGCCTCAGCGATCCTCGCTGGCTGAGCTCAAAGCCAAAGGAAAGAAAAAAGCCGTGGCTCCCATCAACAGAGTGAACGCTTCGGCTGGATGTGAGTAGAAACTAAATTCTGTGTATAAAGCAGTAAAACAGGTATGCGGTGCAATCAAAATGTTGTTTTCTGACACAGATGCTCGTGGGCTCCAGTTTAAACAGCCGCTGGGCCCCAAACAGAACGGTCGCCTCATGATTTTTGATGAGAATAAAGCTCCTGAAACTGAGCCGCAGGAGCCCAAATTTGAGATCTGGACGGCGCCGCCTATTGCCAGAGCTAAAGAGAACGAACAGAAACCTGAGAAATGGACCAACGTGAAGGTACGAGTGTTGAGCCGTATGCTAATGTTACTTGTTTAACCAGTTACCAGACTAGTTATGTGTCTGGAGGTGTTTGAAGGACAACGGAGGTTGTTATCTGACAGATCAACATTCATTATGTGCTAAATGTTGTTTGTTTGTAATTCCAGATGCCTCTGAAGTCCAGATCGGGCCTCAGTGTTGCTGTTCCACCTCCTAAACCCAGTTTCCAGCCATTTGTGGAAGATGACGACCAGCCTCCGGCTGTGTGAGTGTGATCAGACGATTCATGATATTATGCATGTCAAGTCTCTCAGCACATGGAAGATTGTTTTTGTTGCTTCATAATAACATGCACTAATGAAGGGAGTTTAGAGAAAACCTGTAAAAAATAAATAAATAAAAATAAATAAGTATATAAATGATTTAGAATAAGTAAACAACTGAAATTATTTTGTTTAATTAAAATATTCATTTAAAATGTTTAATTTAGTTTAATAATTTAGTAGAATTTTATTTTTAAAAAGGTACTATAAGTATTTTCCAAATTATATTTTAGACATATTTATAACACATTTTTCACAGTATAAATTTGGTCTTTTATATATTCTATATATACTTATATATGTTATACTAGATGTCTTTTAAACTTTAGGATGTGATCATGTTTTGTGTCCGTAGCATCTAAAAGATTGAATTTTAATACATTTAGTATTTTGAATTGGTTTCTATTTTTATAATTTCTGTCTGAAATTAAGTTTTAGTAATTGGTGTGTATTATTATTTTTATTTTTCTTTCTTTTTTCTTTTTTTTTTTAAATATGCCTTTCTAATTTTTTTTTTTTTATTTAAGTTTTAGTTATTTTAGTACCTGAAATTAAAGTAAACAAAAATGAGAAATGTTGCCTTAACAACTAACTTTAATTTTAAATATTTTTAAATATTTCATTTTTTCAGTTACTGTTTATTCTATTTCAAGTAAATGAAAAAAGAAAATGGTTTTAATGGTTTTAGTTTTGAAAACGCCTGTGCCAGTTTTTTATTAGCGTCACTGGTGTATTATGCTATGTATATAGTTTTAATTAATATTTTGTAATTAGCTTTTATTTTTATAATTTGTTTGCATTTCATTTTTAAAGTTTTTAGTAATTTTGTTGTGTATTTTTTTTTGTTTGTTTTACGTTTTTATTTTAAAATATACCTTTTATATTAATTATTATTTCAGTTTTAGTTATTTTAGTACTTGAAATTATACTAAATAAACATGATTTTTGTTTTATGTCTGTATAGTTTTTGTTAATTTTTATTTTTGTTTTAGATATTTTTGAGTATAGGATGACTTTTGATTTCATGTTGACTTCAAATGATCACTAAATGTCTTCTGAAACTGAAGAGCACTAATGTGCACTGACATATTTGGCTTTTAATGTACTCACCTCACTTCTGTAATTTTTTTTCCTCCAGGACTCCATGTAAAATCAACCCAGCGGTGAACTCTGTGCTGTCGGCCAGGAAGCCCTGCAGGCCGGAGCAGACGCCGCTGAAGATGCTGCAGGAGCGACAGCAGATGATGCAGCTCCAGATGCAGGAGGACGGGAAGATACGAGAGCAGAGCATGTACTGCAAAGAGCTGCTCGACAGCGGAGCCACAGAGTTTTCCTTCGAGGAGCTGCGGGCCGAGCGCTACAGACAGCAACAGGCTCGCAAACTACAGACCGGCAGCGGCGCTACAGACGACAGAAAACCTGCAGAAACCAATGCAAACTGAAGCGAACAGACAGGCTGCGTTTCAAACAGAGAGAGTGCTTTCTATCTCTTGAAAAAGTTCAATGACTGAAAAGCTGTAGGTTGCTTACTAGCATTGAAACACTGTCATTATTTGTTGTAGATGTCTGTGTTTGTGTATAACTGTAAACTGCTTTTGTACATACTTTTATTTTTTTTTGTATATACATACTTTTTGTAACACCACATTATTTTGGGGGCTTTTTTTATATTGCAAGAGTACCATTTATGCATAAGCATTATTTTGTCATTTGTTTGTGTGTGATAATTAATGCTTCAATAAATGCAACGATTCCATATCAAACTGCTTTTGTACTTTGACTTCAGGAAATGCATTTGCATCTTACAGTGTTGTCACACACACTATCAGCAGAGTTTACTTGGAAGAAGATAAAGTAGTTTATTTACATAAACTGAAATGTAATTTGTAATCGAAACAGGATAAGAACATTTATGTGGCACATTTTAAATCGCACAAACGTTGCAGGTTTACACGCTTGAGTGTAATATACAATTTAATATGTATATAATTTTTTATCATTTTTCTTTCGTTTAGTTAGGTACTTAAATTGGGAAATGTTGCTTTGGCAAATAGTATACTTTTTTTCATTCATTTCAAGCGATTCACTAGCAAAAACCAGATGAAATTAAAAAAGCCATTCATTTTCAATTTCAACACCACTTGTAACGATTTTAAAAAGCACGTAGTGAGGGGTGAAACAGCTTTTCGAAACTCCGAATCAGTTAAACCATTGCGTCGCAAAATGATTCACTGTTTCGAAGCGCTGCAATCGGATCGCGAATCATTTGTTTCAGATCGGGAGGGATTGTGAATAATTTTGCAAATTGAATGATTCAAATCAAATTAATCGCGATACGCGATTTGAAGTCCAGATCTAAGTCAAATGATTCGCGATATGCAAAGAAATTATGGTTCGCGAATCATTATTCAGATCGGGATTTCAAGTCGCATATCGCGAATCATTTGGTTTAGATCGGAACGGGTTGTGAATCATTTTGCAAATTGAAATCAAATGATTTGAAGAAGTCCCGATCTAAATTAAATGATTTGCCATATGCAAAGAAATGATGGTTTGCGAATCAGTATTCAGATCGGGATTTCAGAGCATGGATCGCGAATCATTTGATTTAGATCGGAGCTTCGGAGCGGGTTCGCGAATCGTTTGTTTCATATCAGGATTTCGGAGCGATTTCGGGGATCTTTTTCTGATTTTTTTTTCCTTAAACAGTAGAAAACAACAAACCATTACGGTAGTACAGTTATAAAAACAAAACAAAAAATGGTTTTACTATAGTAAAAGTGTAGTATACTTTGTAATACTTTAGTATTAAATAGAAGACATAAGTGAGATCTCTGATTGAAGTCCTGAAATTTTATTTTACAGTAGCTTTACGAACCTTGTTAAATAGTTTTTAATGATAATATACAGTTTTAAATATTTTGAATTATTTTTTATTTTTATATTTGGTTTCCTTTTTATTTTTTCTGTTTACTCACATTTGAGTAATTTTGTTGTGTTTGTCATTTTTACATTTTTTTTTAAATAATATGTCTATATAGTTTTTATACATTTTATTTCAATTTTAGTTATAGAAGTTAAACTAAACAAAATAAATGTTGCGTTGGCAGCTTATATTTTAAATATTTTATATTATAAATATCATATTTCAGTTACCGTTTAAGTAAATAAAAATATTTTTAGTTAATGGTTTTAGTTTTGAAAACGCCTTCGCCTGTGTTATTTTAGTATTCTTAATATATTATTATATATTAATGACAATATGTAGTTATTACTATTTTGAATTAGTTGTTGTTATATTTTCTGTTCCATTTTAATTGTTTTAGAAATTTTGTTTTGTGTTTGTGTCATATAGCCTAGTCTTTATAGTTTTTTTTATTAATTTTTATTTTCTTTTTTAGTCATTTTAGTACTTAAATAAAACAAAAATGATGCCTTGGTAACTAGCTGAAATAAAATACGACCATTTTCTGCTGATCTGACCTGTTTGGCATAAACATGTCATTCACTGACGCATCAGCAGGTGGCGCTGAAGAGTGACGTGGTTAAAACACAGAATGAGTTGAGAAATGAGCCTCTGAAAGCTGCTGATGTTTAAGTGTCTGATCTAGTGAGAATTTTCAAGTGGTCTTATTTCTCTCAGTGTGGTTTAAAATAGTAACACAGAGCCTTGTCCATCTGTAGAAACAATGGTGTACAAATTCAACTGTCTTTTACTTTTATAATATCTTTTAAAATCAACATATAGCCATAATTAATCTGCAACTTCATAGATGTATTAATGTAGAAATGATTTGGCCCACATAAACAATCACAATATTGCCAACATTGCTGCTTTTGAAAACACACATGCATTGAGGTTAGACTCAATTTTTTCTGGGTGAAGATGCCAAAACCATCAGCTAAAGCCTTTAGATGGAGTGTTTGAGTGAACGGAGGATCATCAGCTCTATTAATATGCTAAAGACAAACAACAAAAGCCCATTGGGCGTCATTGTTTCAGGATGGACATTAATTGCCCTGCGTAACAAAAGCTCTGAAAGAACAAAAGCAGCAGAGCAAATCACATACACACCGGATCAATGTGTTTACAAGGGAATTTTGCAGCAGTTTTATATTTGATCTCATGTATTGACAGTTTTAAATGACTGTGTTTCCTCATGCGCTCATAGACGAGCACTGAATCAAATGAAGAGCTGCTCTCGTGGGATTTCAGCTCATAATGAGGTCAAACAGCATCTGCTTTGCACTTTATTACTAATTGAGATGTAAATGCCTCTCAAATTCAAATGGCTCGTGGTTTTAGATTAACCTTTTAAAGCTATTGATTATTACTGGTGATATTGTCAGTAGCTTTCATGATTTGACGTCATGATTAACCTGATAAACTCACAAATGTTTTTTTATTTTTTTTAAATTAAAAGAAATTTTGCAGGGAGCTAAAAGCCAGAAGTATTGAAGAAAGCCAGACTAAATTTCTTTCTTTCTTTTTTTTCATTAAAACAAACAAATAAATAAATATTAGACATATAAATAAATCATATACAATTTACTACATAATCAATTTATACACGATTTACTATATAATTCATTTATATATTTTATTATATAATTATAAAATATTTATATTTGAAAGCAGTTTGAAATAAGTTTAGCATTCTATAAATAGTTTATAAAAATATTTAACCTTTTGTTATAAAACATTTGTCCACCAAATTAAAATACAAAATAATATAAAATTAAATAATATAATGCTACACAATATAAAAATACCAAAAATAGTATTATTTATTATACATAATGTTTTTAATTATATATATATATATATATATATATATAATATTTATATAAAATTAAATAATATATCATTCTAAATAATACAAAAATACAAAAATATATTTATTATAAATAATAATAACTATTATTATAATTATTTTATAATATATTTATATTTATTATAAAATATTAAATATTATACTATCCAGCACAATATCATAATAAAAGTCAAAACTTGCAGTTGTTACAGATTTGTTCCTGATCTGACCCATTAAAATGACCTGAAATGCTTGTAAAATCTGATGATTCATCCTCTTTTATCTGTTATTTCATAGCATCACCAGCCTCTGGTGACCCGCATTATAATCTCATTAATTATTCATGAGATGACCAAATTACATTTTCAAATTTGAAATGTTTTACGTTGATAAAGCGTTAATTTATTATTAACGGCAGACTTGGAAAGTAAAAACATGACTTGTTTTTTTAAATGATTTAAAAAAATATAATAATAATAATTATATATATATATATATATATATATATATATATATATATATATATATATATATATATATAATTAAAAAAAAAACAAATTTGATTATTCATTCTCTGTTATTTCATAGTATCACCAGCCTGTAATTACCCTCATTATAATCTCATTAATTATTTATGAGCAGACCAAATTTTAGATTCTGACACGTTTAACGTTGATAAAATGTTATTTTATTATTAACGACAGCCTTCAAAAGTTAAAACATGCTGTTGTTAATTTAAAACAAAGTGAAAGTAAAAACAGATCGGGCTGTACATGATCTGACCTATTAAAATGACATAAAATCCTGGTAAAACCAAATATAAGTTGATTCAGTCATATTAAATCACTTAAATCATACATATTTGTTAATTGTGACGATTAAACTGGCGCAATTTCTGCTGGAAACTATGTTTAACGCGGTAAATATTTGATGATTCAGCTCCTGGCCTGTCATGACCCTCATCATCTCATGAATTATTCATGAGCTGACCGCTTTATCAGCGCGCGACACCTCCTCATCTGAAGATACCTGCCGTCTCAAATCACGCGCTCACGTGGAAACGCTTCACCACGGCGACAGAGGGGGCGTGAACCGTCTCCTAGGTGACGCTGCCACACACACACACACACACACACACACACACTGCAAAGACAACCCACAGGAGGGGAGAGAGAGAGAGGGAGGAGAAGAGAGGAGAGGAGAGAGGAGGAGGCAGGCTGTTCTCGTTTCCTACTAGATGTGGATTATACGTTGTTTTCACCATGGCACCATCACGGCACCGGTAGCAGGGGCTGCTGGGAGATCAGATGCACGGCTTCGAGCATCATCTCTGTGAGATGGCCGTGTACGCGTGCGGCTCGAGGCAGGAATGCATCGGACTCTCTCAGGCGAACGGCAGCCTGCAGTGGGAGGCTGATTGAGCTGCGCGTGTGTGTGCGTGTTCATACAGCACCACAAAGCCTCTTCCCAGCTCCCAAATTCCTCATCACGCAACGGCAAGGTAAGAAAAGCCGCGTTTTGGCATCTCTATGCGAGCTGTGGTCATGATAATGATGCTGAGCGCCGCTGACGGGCTGCTTTGTGTTGCATCGCTGGATAAAGACGCGCAGATAGCGAGCGGGTGATGGGAGAAAGCAAAGCAAGCAAAGGCACAAAGCCTAGACGACAATGAGGAGGTAAAGCTGTGCTGATGGGGAAATGCTTTTACCTTCTCTCACCCTCACCAGCCCCACCTCCTCCGCGCTGCATTTGCATGCAAAGATGAAAATACACTCGAGGCATCATTTGGGGTCCTCAGATCAGCGCACTCAAGGTAAACCCTTCAAAAATGGCAGGAACTTACAAAATGGATCCCATAAGTTCAGTATTTTGGACCTGATGTATTAAAGTTCCTTTAGAGAATCATAGGACATTTGAGGCACCTTCAGAAGCATGTTTAGATGTTCTCCAAAGGGCGAATTGAGGAAGTCCGATTGGAGCTTTAAGTGTGTTGTCATTTGTGAAGAGCTCAGTCATACTAAAAAAATAAAGCGATGCCATTGAACAACCATAAAAGAACCACTTGTTCTCAAAAATACTCTTTATTGGCATCTATGCGTAGTTCCATGAAGAACCTTTCCCTTGCATGAAAGGTTCCTTATACTGGAAAAGGTTTTTATAGATTATTAAAATATTTTTCATTGAAAATGGTTGGTTCTTCAATAGTGAAAAGAACATTTTAATCATCTAAAGAATGTGTTTCCACTATAAAGTACCTTTTGTCCAATGGAAACCATATGTGAAACCATCAACGCAGATGAAGAACTTTTATTTTCAGGAGTGTAAGAACCATTTTTGGTTCCACAAAGAACCAATTTACTTAGTCTTAGGAATTTAAAAAATGTGATCTGAAGAACCTTTTTCCACTGTAAAGAAGTTTTTGTTCTTCCATGCATGTTTGAGGTTCATCATGGAACCATTTGTGCCAATAAAAAGCCTTTATTTTTTAAATGAATAATAGTGAAACGCCTTCATGCAAACATCTCTAATTGATCAATAATGACATTTCTTTCCAAATGCAAGAGCTGGTGCACATCTTAATCTGTTAAACATTATAATTACCATTTAAATCTTTGAATCTGAATACGTTCACATGCACTTTAAAAAAAAAACACCAGGATGTAGGTATGCTTATGTGAATTTACATTTGTGCATTTGGCAGCCACTTTTATCATGGTGGTTTTATCATGCATTTAGCAATGCAGCTTGCATTGCATTTAGAGTTTTAAAAGTTAAAACCCATGACTTTGGTGTTGCTAGCACCATAGCTTACTGTTTGAGCTACAGAAAAGCATAAAAATGTAAATACGTGTCATGCACATGCATTTTCAGGCAGTGAAATGTACGATGTACAATCTAAAATGTGACCCTGGACCACAAAACCAGTCATAAGGGTCATTTTTTTGAATTGTATACATCAACAAGATACTACTATTTGAAAATCTGGTATCTGAGGGTGCAAAAAAATCTAAATATTAAGAAAATCGCCTTTAAAGTTGTCCAAATGAAGAACCTTTATTTTTAGGAGTGTAGAAGTACTATTTTTGGTTTCCGAAGAACCATTTTTCGTGGTGTTAAGAACTTAAAAATGTGATCTGAAGAACCTTTTTCCACTGTAAAGAACTTTTTTTCTTCCATGCATGTTTTAGGTTCTTCATGGAACCATTTGTGCCAATAAAAATCCTTTATTTTTTAAAGGAAGCATAATGAAATGCCTCCATGCAAACACCTCAAATTGAGCTGCTGCACATCTTAATCTGTTAAACATTATAATTACCATTTAAATCTTTGAATCTGAATACGTTCACATGCACTTTAAAAAAAAACACCAGGATGTAAGTATGCATATGTAAATTTACATTTATGCATTTGGCAGCCACTTTTATCATGGTGATTTTATCATGCATTTAGCAATGCAGCTTGCATTGCATTTAAAGTTTTAAAGATTCAAACCCATGACTTTGGTGTGCCATGACTATGGCTTACTGTTTGAGCTACAGAAAAGCATACAAATGTAAATGTGTCATGCACATGCTTTTTCAGGCACTAAAATGTGACCCTCGACCACAAAACCAGTCATAAGGGTCAATTTTTTGAAATGTATACATCATCAAGATACTACTATTTGAAAATCTGGCATCTGAGGGTGCAAAAAATCAAATTATTAAGAAAATCACCTTTAAAGTTGTCCAAATGAAGAACCTTTATTTTTAGGAGTGTAGAGATACTATTTTTAGTTTCCAAAGAACCATTTTTCGTAGTGTTAAGAACTTAAAAATGTGATCTGATGAACCTTTTTCCACTATAAAGAACTTTTTTTTGTTCCATGGATGTTTAAGGTTCATTAGTGCTAATAAAGAGCCTCTGTTTTTTTTTTTAAAGAGAGCACAATGAAAAGCCTTCTGTTAAACATTAAAACTGCCATTTCCACATCTCTGAATCTGAATACTTTCACATGCACTTTTAAAAATACCAGGATGTAGGTATGCATATGTAAATTTAATGCATTTGGCAGCCACTTTCAACCAGCATTGCATTTAAAGTGCACATTTACATTTGATCAGTTCTTGCTTTCCTTGGGATTCAAACCCATGCCTTTGGTGTTGCTAGCACCATGGCTTACTGTTTGAGCTACAGAAAAGCACATAAATTTAAATGTGTGTCATGCACATGCATTTTCAGGCAGTGAAATGTACAATAATATACTGAGAGAATCTAAAATGTGACCCTGGATCACAAATTATTTGAAATTGAGATTTATTCATTAGCTTATATATAAGCTTTCCATTGATATATGGTTTGTTAGGACAGGACAATATTTTGCCAAGATACAACTATTTAAAAATGTGGAATCTAAAGGGTGCAAAAAAACAAAAATCGAAATATTGAGAAAATCGTCTTTAAAGTTGTCCAAATGAAGTTCTTAGCAATGCATATTACTAATCAAAAATTACGTTTTGTTATATTTATGGTAGGAAATTTGCAAAATATCTTTAATGATTTTTGGCATAAAAGAAAAATCAATAATTTTGACCCATACAATGTATTTTTGGCTATTGCAACAAATATACCTGTGCTACTTAAGACTGGTTTTGTGGTCCAGGGTCACATATGTTTTTTACACTAAGAGAAAAATGGTTATTTTAGGAACTGATCATTGAAAAGTTCTTTGGGGAATCAAAAATTGTTTTTCTATGGCATCACTGTAGAAACCATCTTCTGGAACCTTTATTTTGAAGATTTTTAAAATTTTTTAAAAAGAATATTTTTCCACTATAAAGAACCTTTTGTCCAATAGAAACATTACATAAATGGAATCATCAACGCCAATGAAGAACCTTTATTTTTATTGCCATTTGAATCTTTGAATCTGAATACATTCACATGCACTTGCACAAAAATACCAGGATGGAGGTATGCATATGTAAATTTACATTTATGCATTTGGCAGCCACTTTCATCCAATGCAACTTGCATTGCATTTAAAGTGTACATTTACTTTTTATCAGTAATGCATTTGGTGTTGCTAGCACCATGTTTTACTGTTTGAGCTACAGAAAAACATAAATATTTAAATGTGTGTCATGCACATGCATTTTCAAGCACTGAAATGTACAATAATATACTGAGAGAATCTAAAATGTGACCCTGGACCACAAATGCTTTATACGCCATCGGAAAGCTGAATAAATAAGCTTTCCATTGATGTTTGGTTTGTTAGGATAGGACAATATTTCACCAAGATACAACTATTAAATGTGGAATCTGAGGGTGTGCAAAAACAACAACAACAAAAAAACTAAATCAAAATACTGAGAAAAAGTACCTGTAACGTTGTCAAATGAAATTCTTAGCAATGCATATTACTAGTCAAAGATTAAGTTTTGCTATATTTATGGTAGGAAATTTACAAAATATCTTCATGGAACATGATCTTTACTTAACATCCTGGTGATTTTTGGCGTAAAAGAAAAATAATTTTGACCCATACAAAGCATTTTTGGCAATTGCTACAAGTATACCCATGCAACTTATGACTTCACTCAAAAATGACTAAAACTAAAATCTGAAGAACTGTGCTGTCAATACACTGATATCTGCAAGATTCAGTGTCTAAACTTAAGAAAATGCACATATTCTTGAAATGCACTTTGCGTATAAATAATGAAATCACAGCAAAAACATGATCAGCTTGTATCTGTGTGATGCAATGTTTTGTAGCCCGAGGCTTACACAAGACTACGCAACACTACAAATTCTTGTCTTGTCTGTGAAATTAGTAACATGAAAGCTTTCTTTCTAAGAATAGTTTTAGACACGTTAGAAAGGCAAACACAACGATTACTCACAGAGGTGTCATGATGAGCTTCTAAACTTCTTTAATCAGCTGACTCAGGCTCTTCCTCTTATAAGGTTTAGGGTTTGACTAGTCAGTAGGGTAGGGTTAGTTTGCCTCTGCTGGTCAATTTTGTAACTACACCATTATGGGGCAAAAGCATTCTGACAAAATGACTTCTTGTGTCAATTGGAAATATTTGATTGTATTCTAGTGGATGTTTCACCAGTGCAGGTTTTTGGAAGCTCTTAAAGCTCTGAAATAGTCTTTTATTTATCTGTGACATCACTGCTCTGAGACGGTGTGTTTTAGTGGTGATTGACTCAAAAATTATGTATGTGAAGTACTAAAGGCTCAAAAATAGAATATTGCATATGTATTCATCAGTTTGCAATGTTGAGGTTTCATATACACAGCACATTTGTGGAATTTGCTCGTTGATGGAGTTCTCCAAATATGTGTGCGTGAACATCTGAGGTGAGACGTCAGAATCTGGATGTTGGATTGAGTGTTTCTCGTGCAGAATGTTGGGAAGTGAACGTCCTCGTGGGCCGTTTGCTGCTGTCAGACCGTGTTTATTCTCGTTCCGACTCGAGCGATCATATGAACTGATCTTATTAGACAGTGAGCTACACAAACGCCGGAAAACATCCCGACGCCTGTTGCAGTGTTTTCAGATATATCTCTCATGGGATGAGACTCTTAGTAGAGAGGTGAGAAAACCTCTAATATCACTATAAAAATGACTTTTTAGAAGATTACTGGAGTGTGTTTTAACATAAAATACTGTTTTAGTCTTTCTACTTCAAAATTTAGAGTTTAATTGAAATGTACTGGCAATTTCTTAGTGAAAATCGTTTTAAAGTAAATCCTACAGCTGTTATTTTTAGAGTAGCTGCAACTTTTTGCCTTTATTTTTTAAAATGTTTCAGTGAAATGTTTGATATGCATCACTAGTTGTCAAAGTTGCACATTGCAACCAGACCACGATTCAGATTATTGTCATATTACACAAATAACATGGTTAAAATCACTAATGAGGCCTCTTTAATGTCTCAATTATTTCTCCAAAAAGCAAAGAAATTAATTGTTTCAAAATGTATTTGTAGATATTTATATAAAAATACATTAAAATTGAATAATTATAATTTAATTTAATATAAAACAATAATTTATTTGCAATTTGTTCTATTTTAAGCATTGTTATTTTTGTGTCATTATAGTTTTTGTTAATTTTTTTTCTGTAATTTCAGCCATTTTTGTTTATTTGATGTAAAATTGTTATACAATAAATTATTTTATATTTATTATTATTTTTGTGTCATTATAGTTTTTGTTAATTTTTTTTCCCTGTAATTTCAGTCGTTTTTGTTTATTTGATGTAAATTTGATATAAATTTTTGTTTATCTGATGTTTATTTAGTTTTGGTAATTTTAGTTCTTGAAGTTCAGCTAGCTGAAATAAAATACTTTTTTTTAAATATTTTATTATATATATATATATATATATATATTTGTATTTATTTTTGTCATTATAGTTGATTATAGTTGTTAATTTTAAAAAAAATCTGTAATTTCAGTAATTTTTGTGTATTTGATGTAAATTTGATATACAATAATTTACGATAATTTATTTTATATTTATTATTATTTTTGTCATTATAGTTTTTGTTAATTTAAAAAAAAAATCTGTAATTTCAGTAATTTTTGTTTATTTGATGTAAATTTGATATACAATAATTTACAATAATTTATTTTATATTTATTATTATTTTTGTGTCAGTATAGTTTTTGTTATTTGTGAAAAAAAGTTTCCTGTAATTTCAGTCATTTTTGTTTATTTGATGTTTATTTAGTTTTGGTAATTTTAGTTCTTGAAGTTCAGCTAGCTGAAATAAAATATGTTTTTTTTTAAATAATTTATTTTATATATATGTATATATATATAATTTATTATTATTATTATTATGTATTATTTCAGTTAATGTTTATTGTATTTCAAGTATAAAAAAGGTTTTTTTTGTAATGCTTTTAGTTTTAGTTTAATAACCATGCATTAATAACCCTAATTTTAAGCACTTTTACTGTATGAAAAAAAAAAATTGACAAATTTATTTTTCTCTCTAAAAGCACTGAGCAATACAGTTTTCCTATGACTATCTTCATATGATTGCAACAAAGTTTAATATTTAAAAGAACCACAAAAATAATAGTGCATATGATGTTAACAACATTAAATATACTGTTATCCTAAGTTCAAACTACTCCATCAAAATCACTAGCCACCGACAATGTCTTTTCTGGGCACCAGAGTTGTAAATAAAGAGTTTGAGCTGGTTAAACTCCTTCAGACTGACGTAAGGAGCAGAGCGGAGGTGAGCGCTGGAGATGTGAATGAGGACAGACGACACGCGGCTCGGCCGTTTAGGTTCGCTCAAATCATCTGAAGTCCTGCTTCACACTTCACTTCACTGCCGTTACCGTGATGGGACTGTCACGTCCGAGACAAACGATCTCAAACATGAACAGGGAACGGGGGATTGGATTCTGCTCGGGACCGAATCCAAACGTCCCCTGGAGAAAGAGGTGGTAGAAAGAACAAGAGATTCACATCAAGGGCTGAAGATGGCAAACAGCCACTCAAAATATATCCCGATTTGGGATTTGGAACAGAAAAGATGGCTTCTAGCTGTGTATTTTTATGTATTTTTTTCCATTTAGACCACAAACATATTCTACACAATTTTACCTGTGCAAAGGTAAAATATGCATGCAATGAAAATTCAGCCAATTTATTATCTAAATGCATGTGGGTCATTTTGACCAAAACATTAAATATGGATGCATATTTACTAAACATCTTCTATTTTGCAGAGGATGGTCAAATTGACAATTTTCACCTGAGATTCGCAGCCAAAATTACACGGGGTGAAATGACCTTAGAAAGATGGCAGCATCATTATATCATTTCTACACAGAGATTGGTAGCTCTATTAGTAAATTCTGTTGACTTTAGCAATATTTGTTGCATTATATGCCAATGGTGGAACTTTGAAAATGAGAAAAAGCACTTTTTGAGTTTTTTCCCCCAAAGTTTGCATGGCTGTAACTTAAGAAGTATTTAAGATATCTTAATAATCCTTTTAGATTTTGGTTCTTAACATATTTTCCTTCAAGTATCTTAATTTCTAAGGCCCTATATGGTTCATTTCCAGAGATGTTGGGATTTTGATGTGGGTCCAAGAGTAAAATATTAAATTGTACACATTTTTAGTGATCAAAATTAAATGCGGGACAGTTTGCATAGCTTTTTTTCTTCTTCTTTCACTATTTATGTTAGATAAAATATTAACAAAATGGGAAAGGTTCTGAAATTTGGTTGATTTGACATGGAACAACACATTTATCCATGTATGTTTACTTAGAATTATATATGTGTATATATATATATATTAATACACAAATGAGCATTCAATTATCACTGAATAATTTTTTTTTCTTTTGCATTTAATTCCTAATTTTGTGTAAAAATATTATTTAGCAGTCTTTGTAGATGACTCAAGTCGAGCACACTGCATTGTGGGATATAGAGTTTCACAGCATTAACACAATTGAAACTATTGAAACATTCTACACAAGCATGCAAATGCAGATAAATACTGGGCCTTTTGTGCACAGTTAAAATGTGCATGCAATGAAAATTCACCCATTCTATTATCTAAATGCATGTGGGTCATTTTAATCTTTTTTTCTGGTTAAAAAAATACATAAATGAGGAAAGCCAAAACATTAAATATGGATGCATATTTACATTCAGTATTTACAAGTATTCACTATTTTGTAGAGTCGGTCAAATTGACAATTTTTAGATTCAGAGCCAAAATTACACGGGGTGAAATGACCTTAGAAAGATGGCAGCATCATTATATCATTTCTACACAGAGATTGGTAGCTCTATTAGTAAAATCTGTTGGCTTTAGCAATATTTGTTGCATTATATGCCAATGGTGGAACTTTGAAAATGAGAAAAAGCACTTTTTGAGTTTTTTCCCCCAAAGTTTGCATGGCTGTAACTTAAGAAGTATTTAAGATATCTTAATAATCCTTTTAGATTTTGGTTCTTAACATATTTTCCTTCCAGTATCTTAATTTCTAAGGCCCTATATGGTTCATTTCCACAGATGCTGGGATTTTAATGTGGGTCCAAGAGTAAATTATTGAATTGTACACATTTTCAGTGACCAACATTAAATGTGGGACACTTTGCATAGCTTTTTTTCTTCTTCTTTTACTATTTATGTTAGATAAAATATGAACAAAATGGGAAAAGTTCTGAAATTTGGTTGATTTGACATGGAACAACACATTTATCCATGTATGTTTACTTAGAATTATACATTTATATACACTAATTCACAAATGAGCATTCAATTATCACTGAATTATTTTTTTCTTTTGCATTTAATTCCTAATTTTGTGTAAAAATATTATTTGGCAGTCTGAGTAGAAGACTCAAGTCGAGCACACTGCATTGTGGGATATAGAGTTTCACAGCATTAACACAATAGAAACTGTACTGAAACTTATTTGTGGAAATTTCCAGAGATTTGTGGATTTCATTGAGGTTTTACACATTTTGAGTGATCAAAACAAAATGTGGGTCAGTTTGCATACAGCAGATGTGTTTTTTTTTTTAATCTTAGGAACAACATTAACAAAATGTTAAAGTTTCTGAAATTTAGTTGATTTGGCATGAAACAACACATTTATCCATGTATATTTGTATATTTCACCTCATAATTTTGATTCAACATGCCATAACTTAATCTTTCAGTGAAAACAACAGACTTCTCTAATCACTTAATCTGCTTTTCTTTTTTTAAAATAGCCATTACAGTCGGATGTACATCATAATTTGAAAGAAAAAGCCTTATTTCTGACTCATTGTGACTTTCAAGCAAACATTAAAGAAAAATAGTAGAAATGCAAAATGTGCAATGAGCTAACAAAACATTAATTTATAACTGACTATTTAATTTCTTTAAATGAATGTTCCTGGTTTTATTTTCAATGATTCATCAGTGAACATTATTCTAATCATCACCAGTGCTTCTTATTTTTCATTCACATGAAATGCAAACCTTAGATAGCATGCATTATGCCAACACTGATCATATTTTTGTTACAGTATATGACCTCATTATGTTGCATGCTTTATTCACAAATGTGCATTCAGTTATCATGGAATTATTTTTTTTCTTTTGCATTTTATTCCAATTTTGTGTAAAAATATTATTTGCCAGTCTGAGTAGACGACTCAAGTCGAGCACACTGCATTGTGGGATATAGAGTTTCACACAAACTGAAAAAATGATTCACTGAATTTACTACATTTTTTAAGGTAAGTGGTTGCAATCAATTTATTTCAGCTACATTTAGTTGACTAACTTTCAACATTTTTAATGTAGCTAAAGTAAATTGTTTGCAACCACTTACCTTAAAAAATTTAGTAAATTCAATGAATCATTTTTTTTTCAGTGCAGCATTAACACAATAGAAACTGTACTGAAAATTATTCTTGAAAATAAACTAGTCAATTTCAGCTAACTGAGCATTAACCATTTTAATCAAATCATAATAATTCATGAGTTGCTAGGGCAAAAAAATGCAAAAATGATTTTAGTCATGAAACCAACGCTTTTGTATGTTTCTTCAGAAGTATGTCTCTATTTCTGCACGAGTGTGGAGCTGTTCAAACCCACACATTCTCCCTTCAGTTGTCTTATTGGAAAGCCGTATCTGTGTCACTGGGATTTGGGCTGTCAAACGCTCACTGTCAAACACTCCTCGCCCACAAAATCCCTCTCCCGCTCCAAATCAAACGCTCACCGCATCCACTTCTCAGGTCAATACAACTTTTAAGTTGTATATTGACACAAGTTGAGTTATACACAAAAAAATAAACAAAAAACCTGATTCTCAGTTTTCAAGCAACTTAAAAGCAAAGTCCACTTCCAGAACAACATGTTTTTTGAGGAAAACATTTTAGGATTTTTTCTCCATATAATAGACTGATATGGTGCCCCGATTTTGAACTTCCGAAATGTAGTTTAAATGCAGCTTCAAAGGCTCTAAACGATCCCAGCCGAGGAAGAAGGGGCTTATCTAGCGAAACGATCGGTCATTTTTTTTGAAAAATAAAATTTTTTATTTTTTTTAAGCACAAAAGCTTGTGTAGGACAGGCTCTAGGATGCACGTCCATGACGCTACAAATTAGTGATGGGTTGTTCTTGAACGTTTCGTTCATTTTGAATGAATCTTTAATGTGACTTGGGAAGAACGAGTCGTCTCGGGGAGTGATTTGTTCAGTCGCGCATGCGCAACATCCTATTAGGTTCTGTACTGGAATTAGTTCACCTGTTTCGAGTGGTTTGTTCATCTTATGGGGCGTCACGTGATGAACGAATGACTCAAACCCGAAAACTTGTCAGATAAGAGGTGAGGTGAGCTAATCATAGACTAAAGACCCAGGTAAACAATGAATGAATCTTTTCTGTTTCTTACAGCATTATAGTTTTGTCTTGTTTGTAGTGTGATCAACGTTTGTGTAAGCAGTAGATGTGTTAGGGAAGTAACACGTAACATTTTAATGATATTTTGCTAAAATGAACGAAATGACTCGAAAAAAGATTCGTTCATTTTGCTGAATGAGACTCAAAGGTCTGAGTCAGTAAAATGATTCGAACTTCCCATCACTACTACGAATCACGTCTAAGTTCATCGTCTGTGTACTGAGTATGGTGAAAAACTCCATCTTATTTTCTCCTACAACTTCAGAATCGTCCGACATCGTTGTAGCTTTTTGTTTGTAAACAGTGTTTGACTGACTTGCACTTTCTTAGTCTTGCCGATTTCGCTTTGTAAACACTGGGTCTGTAGTTCTGCCTACGTTCGGCGTGACCTTTCGACATGATTCAATAGTACGTGTGCTTAAAAAATATACACAATTTTTTTTTCTGAAAAAAATGACCGATCGTTTCACTAGATAAGACCCTTCTTCCTCGGCTGGGTTCATTTAGAGCCTTTGAAGCTGCATTTAAACTACGTTTTGGAAGTTCAAAAACCAATGAAGTCCATTATATGAAGAAAAATCCTGAAATGTTTTCCTCAAAAAACAATTTCTTTACAACTGAAGACAGAAAGACATGAACATCTTGGATGACAAGGGCGTGAGTAAATTATTTGTAAACTGTTGTTCTGGAAGTGGACTTCTCCTTTAAGTGCATATGCTTGGTTTGCACACATTTGAGTTTTTAGAAGTAATTTCTGTATATATATAAATATCTAAAAATATATGCATTTGAAATATATATGCATTTGGTCTGAATTCTGCAGTGCTGTTTGACTGCAATGTTACGTATAAAATGTTCTTATCTCACACATTATAAGATGTGTGATGTTCAGAGAGCGATAATTATAGAAAAGAAAAAGAAAATTACTTGCAAGTCTGCGATATGATAAAAATAAAGCTGCAAACTTAATTCCCTGCTAATTTAGACGTACGGTTTGGGTGGTTTGGACATGAGTAATACAGTGAGATTCATCAATGAGAGACAGATGGTGGCTGCACAATGATTTAATAAATGTATTACAATTATTATGCTGCTTACTCTTCCAGGCTGTTATAATGAGATAGTAGAAACGATACGATTAATAAATCACGGCAGCATATGTTTTTCCATTAACATTAACCTATTTTTAAAAGTTCAATTCAACTAGATTTTTTGAAATGTGTTGAAATGACTTGTTTGATTGTACTTAAAGTGGAAATGTTTGATAGATAAAACATGTAGTTTATATTATAGATTGATAGAACTATTTATAACTTTAAACAAAAAGAAAACATAATGATTCATATATTTATCATTGTTGTGCATGACTTTAAACCATCTGTGAGAGGATTTGCATTCATGCATTTGGCAGACGCTTTTATCCGCAGCGATTTTCCATTGCATTTAAGCTGTATATTATATCAGTTCATGCATTCCCTGGGAATCAAACCCGTGACCTTGCTGTGGCTTTATTCTGCTGTTTGAGCTCCGGAGAGGACGCTGTATACGCACCATAATGAATCGAATGCAGGATTCACTGTACTGCACTGCAGGCACAAACGCAAGCAGAGACTTTCAGCATCTCAAACATGTGATGATTTTCCTCTATTGACAAATACAAAGAGAGGATTAGCTCGTGTCTCACCCCCGCAGTGAAAAACCTCACAGAATTACTGCATAAATGCCGAGCGCTCGTCCAAAATTGGATCGCTGAAGAGGCGTGTGTTCTGTTAAGAGGACCAGACCGCGCTGTGTGTAACACTACTGTTGACAGAAATTAATAAAACACTCAAATCCGCGAGAAACATCATAAACACGCAGCGTCTTCCTTATCTTTGTATTTACATACACATACTCACATATATGTTGTGCTATTCATTATCGCCTTTAGCAATTCAGTTTAGGATTTGCATGTAATTTTAAATGAAATTTTTCTGGTTATGGGCAACATATTTTATATTATAATATGGAATATTTTCTTATATATAAAATATATTTTTAATATTTATAATAAATTAAGTAGAGTTACAATTTACCCATTATATTTTATATTTATATATATATAAAATATAAAATAATATATATACACTACTAGTCAAAAAAGGTTTTGAACAGTAAGGTCAGTAAGGTTTAAAGTCTCTTCTGCTCACCAAGCCTGCATTTATTTGATCTAAAGTGTAGCAAAAACAGTAAAATTCTGAAATATTTTTACTGTTTAAAATAACTGTTTTCTATTTGAATATATTTTAAAATTTAATTTATTCCTGTGATTTCAAAGCTGAGTTTTTAGCATCATTACTCCAGTCACATGATCATTCTAAGATTAATAATTCTAAGATTCTGATTTGCTGCTTAAAAAACATTTATTATTATTACTATTATGTTAAAGACAGCTGAGGAGATTTTTTCAAGTTTATTTGATGAATAGAAAGTTTAGAAGAACAGCTTTTATTTAAAATAGAAATCTATTGATTTCTATAATTTCTCCAAGCTTTTGAATGGTATAATGTATAATATTACAAAAGCTTTTTATTTCAGATAAATGCTGATCTTTCTATTCATCAAAGAAACCTGAAAAGAAACGTACTGAACTCTTTTAAATATTTTTAATTTAACATTGAAGACTGGAGTAATGATGCTGAAAATTTAGCTTTGATCATAGGAATAAATTACATTTTAAAATATATTCAAATAGAAAACAGTTATTTTAAATAGTAAAATAAAATAAAATATTTTTTTTTTACTGTTTTTGCTGTATTTTGGATCAAATAAATGCCAAAAAAAAAAAAAAACCTTACTGACCAAAAACCTTTGTATTTACAGATTATCTGCTATACTATGTAATTTTTCTTAATACATAAAATATATTTTTAATACTTAGCAACACTGCAATTACCATTATATTTTATATAATAAAATAAAAAAATAATATATGTTTTTATTCTGGTTATACTCATATCTAAGATATTTTATGGGCAATATATTTTATATATTTCAAAATTCTTTGCTATAATATTAATATGTAATATTTTAAAATATTTTTTGTATTTTTTTTTTCCTAGTTATGCTTATATGTACTATTTTTATATGTAGATAGCAGTTAGTTTGTAATAAATATACATCTTAACCATAAAACAGTTGGGCGAGAATTGCTCTGTAAGAGTGCAATCTTAAAATGATTTAAAAAAATCTGTTTACAGCAACTATTAACAACAGGAAAAGAATGGCATGGAAATTTATTTGTCAGACAGCAAGAATATGCTGCTGTATTGGAGTTATTTTTAAATGAATTGCATATCTGATATGTGATATTGCTGGGACAAATGCTACGCGACACAAAGCCAAAAACAACTGAGAAAGATTGCATCATACTTATATATTTCATACGGAGTACAAAAAGCGCCTGTGGTTCAGTGCATCAGTCTGTCATCACAGAAAGCTGAACATCAGCATGACTATGAGTGTTATCTCAATGATAATGGATTATATTACCTGAGGGCAACACAAATGGGCCTCAAATTGAGACTTGTGGGACACGCAGATGATTTTATGCTCTCCTGAACATGCACTCCAATGTGAAATGCTTCCCAGACGAGAATAAAAACCTTAAAAAAAAAAAAAACCTTTATGAATTTGACTTTTCCAAGTCTTACAAAAGAAAATGATTTTTTTTTCTGAAAATGAGCTCACCCTAAGGCCATCCAAGATTAGGATGAGTTTGTTTCTTCATCAGATTTGTAGAAATGTACTCACCAATGGATGTGAATGGGTGCCGTCAGAATAAGAGTCCAAACAGGTGATAAAAACATCACAATAATACACAAATAATCCACACCACTCAGTTCAGTCCATCAGTTAACAACTTAAGAAGGCAAAAGCTGAAACAAATCCACCATTAAGACATTTTTAACTTTAATACAAGTCTATAACGTTAATATTTTAATTTGTTATTGTATTGTTGTCTCAATTTTCGCATTATTTTTTCCCCAGTTAAACCTCCAGCCGCAGCTCTATTTCAAACACTGTCATCATATCAAATCTGGATTTAAATGCTGTGACAGTGAAAACGGATTAGTCTTTTTGAAAGCTGATATTGCTGCTTTAGCTGCACTATTTAAATGGATTATGATCCACATTCGGGATAAAGTCCTGGACAATATTAAGACAGATCAACAAACGCTTACATTGTGCTTTTCCTGCAGTTATTGGATGAAGTAAAGTTGACAACAGCTTTTAAGCGTAAGATTAAGACAATGATATCCGATTTACCATTAGGACATGCAAAATCCCATTTCAGCTCATGGGAGTTGAGTAAAGTTTTGAAAAGCTACAAGTTAGTGAAGCGTGCTTTTTTAAAACTCTCAATCTGATTTCTCATGCATGTTAGTCTGGCTTGAGGTTTGAAGAGCGACAGCTTTGGTTTTGGTTACGTGAAAAAATCAATAGCTGTAAAAACAAAACAACAATCCATTTAGGGAACACAGACTCCCATATGCGTGTTGACGAAAGCAATCAGGACGACTACTGAGCCTGAAAAGTGCTCGATTACATCAGATCTGTTCTATTAAACATAAACGTGACATGTTCAGCACTGTTTTGTCTGTTTTAAGGATGTGTCTGATAGATGAAGTTCCTGGATCCAGTAACACACACAGATCAATATTCGCCCCGAGTCCTCATGAAAACAGAAACAGATAGTCTTGCTGTCAAAAGAAGCACTTCAACTCAAGGGCAATCAGTTAAATGGGCGTTTACTGTTGTTGTCAGTTTGTAATAGACTGTATGACTAATTTCGACACGTGCGCTGCTTCAAAAAAATGTAAATAATCAGGAATTTTCCGTTTTTACAATTCATTATCACATTTTAGGCGCAGCTTGTCACATTAATAGAGTGTTTTAGCAGTAAACCGGTTACCTTACCTGAATGTGTTCGTAGAAATGTGTTGAATGTTGTGAAAATCAGTTCAACCATTGGGTCGCAAAATGAATCACTGTTTCGAAGCGCTTCAAACGGATCGCGTACCGCGAATCATTTGATTCAAATCGCGCATCGTAAATCATTTTATTTAGATTAGGATTTCGGAGCGGGATCGCGAATAATTTGATTTAGATCAGGAGCTCAGAGCGGGTTCGCCAATCATTTGATTCAGATCGGAGTGCGTATCATTTAATTTAGATCAGGAGTTTCGAGTATCGCGAATCATTTGATTCAGATCGGAGCCGGTATCGCGAAACATTAGATTGAGATCAGGTTCGGGTAGAATCATTTGATTTAGATCAGAATCAGATGGGTTCAACCATTTGATTTAGGTCGAATTCGAGTATCCAATCATTTGATCAGATCGGAATTTAGAATCATCATTTGATTCAGATCAATTCAGGAGTTTCAGTATCGTGAATCATTTGATTCAGATCAGGAGTTCAGAGCGGGTTATGAATCATTTGATTTAGATCAATTCGGTATCGAATCAATTCAGATCGAATGATATCATGAATCATTTGATTTAGATCAGGGGTTGAATGAGTTATGAATCATTTGAATTAATCAGGAGATTCGTATTGAATCATTTGATTGAGATCAGAATGAAATCATTGTTAGATCGAATCAAATTAGATCAGGAGTTTGTATCGAAATCATTTGATTCAGATCGAATCGCTAATTTGATTGAGATCAGGAGTTCAGAGCGGGTTCGAATCACTTGATTTAGAAATCTAATCAATTCAGATCGAATGCGTATCGCGAATCATTTGATTTAGATCAGGAGTTGAAGTTCAGAATCATTTGATTGAGATCAGAGTTAGAGGGTTCGCGAATCATTTGATTAAGATCGAATTTAGTATCAGAATCATTTGATTCTGATCAAGATGTCAATCATTGAAGATAGATCAGAGTTTAGTATATCGAATCATTTGATTCAGATCGATGTATCGCGAATCATTGATTGAGATCAGGAGTTCAGAGTTCATGAATCATTTGATTTCAGACTTGAATCAATTGATTTAGATCAGGAGTTGAGCATTCGCGAATCATTGAATTAGATCAGGAGTTTAGAGTTCATGAATCATTTGATTCAGATCAGATTTGAATCATTGATTGAGATCAGGAGTTCAGAAGTTCGCTAATCATTTGATTGAGATCAGGAGTTTTCAATCAGAATTAATTTGAATCATTTGATTTAGATCGAATTTGTATCAATCATTTGAGCGTAATCATTTGATTAGATCAGGAGTTTCAGCATGGTGAATCATTTGATTCAGATCAGGAGTTCAGATGCGAATCATTTGATTTAGATCAAATAGTATCGAATCAATTCAGATCGCATCATTTAATCAGGAGTTAATTCTTGAATCTTTTAATTAGATCAGGAGTTTTAGTATCGAATCATTTGATTTAGATCAGGAGTTGAATGTCAGTTGATTCAGATCGGAGCGCGTATCGCGAATCATTTGATGTTAATCGGAACGTCGGAACGGGGTCGCGAATGATTCAAATCTTAAATGATGGTTCGCAAATCTTTTGATTCAGGTCAGGATTTCAGATTTCAATTATTCGGATGGGACTTCGGATCACGGATCGCGAATCATTTGATTTAGATCGAACTTCGGAGCGGGTTTAGAATCTTTTGATTCAGATCGGGAGTTTGAAGCGGGTATTGCGAATCCTTTGTTTCTGATTTCTCTTCTTATTTTATTTTACTAAACAGTAGGCTACAAAACATTTAACCATTACAGTACTGTTTTAAAAACACAACAAAAATGTCTACATATGTAAATAGATAAAGTGTCTATAAATAGATAAAGTGTCAATAAAACAAACATTTATGCTTTATTTTCACTAATCTTTTGGAAGCAAAATATCAAAACTGACCAAAAATGTTGCCTGTAGTGTTTTACTTTAATGAGAAAGGCCTCCTTTTTATGTAAACTGCACAGGTTCATGCCTCCATCAGATTATGATTAATTAAACAGCCAAATTGCTATTTAGGCATTGTTTTAGCAAATTTACAAGCCACTGTACTCATAACGTGACCCATTTTTCATATCATCTCTGTAGTTTGACACATTTCCAAGTGAAATAATGGTATGTGATGCCCACTATTCACATTCTCTGCGGATAAAATCTTTCCATATAGATTTGAATGTCCTGTTTCACTCGAAAATATGTCACATTGTGGGAGTAAAATGTGTTTGAACGCTGTTGCATGTTGGTTTGGAGCATCTGAGGGTTTCTGACATCATTTGAGTCAAAGAGGTGCTTAGTGGTTTTGTTGATTTCCACACAAACCATCTCATCTCTCAGGCGTGTCGAGTCGATCTCCTCCAGGCTGAACCAACACTGTGTGTTTCTGTTTTTGTTCAGTCATCTTACAGGGATGGGCTTCTCTTTTCAGGAGGAAAGATTAAGACTTTTGCTGCTTCAAAGCAAATTTTAAAGATAGCATATATGAAATGTCAAAAGAGACCAATCTATTGACATATAAGAGTTCATTGTACTATAAAAACATGAAAACATATGCAGCTTCCAGGACTCATAACGTCCCGCCCAGTCCAAAGGGAGCAATTATCGAAATTAAACTCAATTTATATTTCACATTTATTTTATTAAGCTAAATTATGACCTGTGCAAAAGTCTTCTGACATTAGAAGTGGCAATGAAAGTATGATATGACCATTTTAAATGCTGTTATACACTGTAACAAATATTTGTTATTTGCAAAGTGTAAATAAAACAAAGATTATTAGTGAAATAAAAGAAGGAAACACCATTTCTGTTTTTCTATGTAAAAATGTCATGTTTAACCCGCTGGTGCATGAATGATTAAATCAGGAAGGAAAAGGAAAGAAAAAATAGCTTTATGTTTTAGATAAATATATACAGTATATTAGATTTATTTTTAATAAATAAATCAATAAAATGTTAAATATAATATATTTTAAATAATATATTATAATAATATTACTAAATAAAATGTATAATATAATGTAAATAATATAATTAAACCAATAAATATTAACACATTCATACAAAACAAAAAAATCTAGGAATTTTGATGTTATAGAAAAAATAGCTTAATGTTTATTAGAAGCTTTATTATTTTACTTTTTATATTTTATATACAGAATATTACATAATAAAAGCAATAAAAGTATAATATGACCCTTTTAAATGCTACACTGTAACAAATATTTATTATTTAAAAAAAAAAGTGTAAATAAAACAAAGATTATTAGTGAAATAAAAGATAGAAATACCATTTCTCTTTTTCTATTTAAAAAAGTCATATTTAACCCGCTGGTGCACAAATGATTAAATAAGGAAGGAAGAGGAAAGAAAAAATTAGCTTTATGTTCTAGATAAATATATACAGTATTAAATTTATTTTTAATAAATAAATAAATAAACAAATTAAATGTAATAATATTTAAATAATACTATTATTTAATTAAGAAATAAAATATATAGTATAATGTAAATAATATAATTAAACCAATAAATATTAACATTAAGCCCCCTAATTTTTAAAGAAAAAATTTATGTTTTAGATAAATATATACAGTATAATAAATTTATTTGTATTAAATAAATAATATAAAAATAAATATAATAATATTTTAAATAATATATTATAATAATATTTTAAAAAATAATATTATTTAATTAATAAACACAATATATAGTGTAATGTAAATATAAAAATAAACCAATAAATATTAAGATATTAATAAAAAAATCTAGGAAATTTGAAGTTATAGAAAAAATAGCTTAATGTTTATTAGAAGCTTTATTATTTTACTTTTTATATTTTATATACAGAATATTTATTTTATTTGTATTTAATTTTTTAAATATAAAAATAAGCTATTTTTCATGCATCCTTGGAAATAATTCAATGTGTTACTTGCCATTTCTTTGTAATTATTAGTGAAATGTACTAGCAATTTTTAAGTACAAAATTCTACACCATTTTTTTAGTGCATAAGTTTGTCAAGACTAAAATCAAATTTTAAAATAGATTCATTACCTGAACTAACCTAGAAAAAATCTGCAAGGTCAGTCAGCGTCCTTGCCTTTCAGAAAGCTCAGCAGCAAAAAGACAATGACATGAAAGGATGTTTTCCTGAGCAGAGAGCGAGGGTTATTAGCAGTCCTTCAGTGTGACGGGAGGTCAGCTGCTTTCTCAGTCTTTTATCAAGTTAATGCACTTTGAACCCAAAGGCACGAGCCAGAGGCCTTCAGCGTTCCCCGTCTGTCATTTAAAGGGCAGGGAGAATGAGTAAGCCCTAATTGAGCAGATATACTTCATTTCACATGCGAACGGCCGTCGATAGCGGTGCTCTCATGCACAAAACAGCCTTCGATGAGCAGGAGGACGATGTGCATGTCAGAGACAGTGTTAGAAATGCTGACAGTGAATCAGTAGATACGTCTGTGTTGGGTTTTCTATTTTAAGAACAAAGATGACTTGATATTTCTTTTGCTTTGAGGCAATACAACACATTTTGGCCAGATTTAGTGCAACTCTGCAACTAAAGGACAAAAATAGACATGTTTAAACATTATATGGAGTCATCATTGCATCAAAGGTTTGAATCACATGCTTATGATTTGCATATGTATAAAATATATTTTAACTGAAAAATAACTGCATTTATTTATATTTTTTTGTATCACCAGTTGTGAGATACTATAATGTTTTTTATTAATAGTTTGAATTTGTTTTTATTTTTATATTTTCAATTTTTGTTAAAGTTTTAGTCATTTTGTTGTGTGTTTTTGTCATTTTTATTATTTACTTTTTATTCATTTTTATATAAATTTTAGTAATTGAAACTAAATGAAAATGATAGATGTTTCGTTGAAAAATGGCTGAAAATTTTTATTTAATTTTATTTATTTTAATTATTTTATTTCAGCTAACATTTATTTTTATGTCAAGTAACACTTTTTTAAAATGTTTTTTTTTCATTAATTGGCTATAATAACTGCAGTACTGTTATATTCTTTGAAGTATCTTTGTTATTTTTATTAATTATTTACTTTTTACATTTTTTATAGAAATTTTAGTATTAGTTCTCTTAGTATATCAAGTTAAACTAAATGAAAATGAGAGATGTTTCATTGAAATCCAGCTTAAAAAATAGTTTTTAATATTTTATTTGAGCTAACATTTATTTTTATGTCTAATAACATGTCTGTTATAACATTTTTTTGCATTAATTAGCAATAATACCTCTGCAGTACTGTTATATTCTTTTAAATGTTTTTGTTATTTTTATTATTATTTTTTTTATTTACTTTTTGTTAATTTTTATATCAATTTTGGTATTAGTCATTTTAGTATATCAAGTTAAACTAAATGAAAATGAGAGATGTTTCCTTGAAAACTAGCTGAAAAAATTGTTTTTAATATTTTATTTCAGCTAACATTTATTTTTATGTTAAGTAACATGTTTATATATACATATATATATATATATATATATATATATTGCATTAATTGACTATAATAACTATAATGTAGAATTCCTTCTACATTAATTTTAAAATATGAATTTGTAAACATTTTAAGGCCTTTATGCAAAATGCATTATAAGGTATTTATAATGTGCATTGTAATGCAATATATATTTTCATCAATAATTATAACTAAAGTATATTTACAGATTCCCTGTTACATCTGAAATTGATTGTTTGTCATGTTTTAATGCATGGTATTCTCTGTGCAAATATGAATATATAAGTATTATAATATATAATAATTAATGCATTAAAAAAAACTTTTTAATGCATTATATATAAAAGCTTCAAGTAAGGTGTTACAGATGAAATTGGTTGTTTTTCACTTTCATGTGTCTTACTTGGTATTATAATATATTTTAACTGTTTTGTTTTTTTTTCTCAATTGCATTGCATTGTATTCATTGTATTGCAAGATAATTAATGCATTAAAATGCATAATATGTAAATGGTTCAAGTAAAGTGTGACCTAATATTTTTCATGTTTCTGTGTTTTGAAAGGTCTCTGCTGTAGTATCTGACAATGTTTCGCAAAAAGAAGAAGAAGAGGCCGGAGATTTCAGCACCCAAGAACTTTGAGCATCGCGTTCATACGTCGTTCGATGCAAAGCGAGGCGTCTTTGTCGGCCTTCCCACACAATGGCAGAGTTTAATAGAAAACCTCCGGAGACCCAAACCCATGGTGGACCCGTCCAGAATCACGCCGGTGGAGCTCAAACCAAAGAAGGTTAGAATTACATCAAATAAATGTTAAGTAGTATCCCACAATAACATGATAGACCATTTCAGTTCACTTTCAGTTGATTGGAAACTGCATAGAAATGTCCTGACAAATACTGTGAGCATGTTAAATTAAAATCAAAAGGTCCCGTAAATTGAATGTCGTTTTTTTATTTTACTTTTTACATTTTTTTATTTGATTCTTTTCACTCTTTGCAGAATAACAAAAATAAATAAATAAAGAAATAAAGGGCTAGGACTTTTCTTGTAAATTATATTCTTCAAATTATGGAAAGGGCTGAAATTGTATTTTCTATTATTTTCGTGTAAAATGTATTTCAATCATTTTTTTTTTACTTGCTAACTTACATTTCTTAGTACTTTTGACTTAAAATGTCCTGTAAACTGAAAAATGTTGCTTTTTATTGTCCTTTTTGTTTTTTTAATTTGATAAATAAAATAACAATAATATAAAAAATAGACAAATAAAAGAAAAAATAGATAACATAAATTAAAGGGCTAGGTTTTTTCTTGTAAATTATATCCTTGTAAATTATATTATTAATTATGTAAATTAACCTTAAGAGGAATAGGATTTTCTCACATTTTTTTTCTTTTATATATATATATATATATATACTGACCAAAATTATAAACGCTTTTGTTTTTGCCCCCATTTTTCATGAGCTGAACTCAAAGATCTAATTCTTTTTCTATGTACACAAAAGGGCTATTTCTCTCAAATATTGTTCACAAATCTGTCTAAATCTGTGTTAGTGAGCACTTCTCGTTTGCCGAGATAATCCATCCACCTCACAGGTTCATAACATACGCCTGCCCATACCATAACCCCACCGCCACCATGGGCCACTCGATCCACAATGTTGACATCAGCAAACCGCTCACCCACACGACGCCATACATGCTGTCTGCCTTCTGTACAGTGAAAACCAGGATTCATCCGTGAAGAGAACACCTCTCCAAAGTGCCAGAAGCCATCGATTGTGAGCACTTGCCCACTCAAGTCGGTTTTGACGACGAACTGCAGTCAGGTCGAGACCCCGATGAGGACGACGAGCATGCAGATGAGCTTCCCTAAGACGCTTTCTGACAGTTTGTGCAGAAATTCTTTGGCTATGCAAACCAATTGTTGCAACAGCTGTCCGGGTGGCTGGTCTCAGACAATCTTGGAGGTGAAGATGCTGGATGTGGAGGTCCTGGGCTGGTGTGGTCACACGTGGTCTGCGGTTGTGAGGCCGGTTGGATGTACTGCCAAATTCTCTGAAATGCCTTTGGAGACGGCTTATGGTAGAGAAATGAACATTCAATTCACGGGCAACAGCTCTGGTGGACATTCCTGCAGTCAGCATGCCAATTGCACGCTTCCTCAAAACTTGTGACATCTGTGGCATTGTGCTGTGTGATAAAACTGCACATTTTAGAGTGGCCTTTTATTGTGTCCAGCCTAAGGCACACCTGTGCAATAATCATGCTGTCTAATCAGCATCTTGATATGCCTCAACTGTGAGGTGGATCTCTGTGAGCATGCTCATCTGCATGCTCGTCATCCTCAGTTCGTTGTCGCAACCGACTTGAGTGGGCAAATGTTCACATTCAATGGCGTCTGGCACTTTGGAGAGGTGTTCTCTTCACGGATGAACCTCGGTTTTCACTGTACAGGGCAGATGGCAGACAGCGTGTATGGCGTCGTGTGGGTGAGCGGTTTGCTGATGTCAACGTTGTGGATCGAGTGGCCCATGGTGGCGGTGGGGTTATGGTATGGGTAGGCATGTGTTATGGACCTGTGAGGTGGATGGATTATCTTGGCAAAGGAGAAGTGCTCACTAACACAGATTTAGATTTGTGAACAATATTTGAGAGAAATAGGCCTTTTGTGTACATAGAAAAAGTCTTAGATCTTTGAGTTCAGCTCATGACAAATGGCGGCGAAAACAAAAGTGTTGCGTTTATAATTTTGGTCAGAGTATATTCACATTTCTAACTCAAAAGGTCCCGTAAACCAGAAAACATGTTGTTTTTTCCCATGTATATCATGCTGACTCTTGACTCATAATTATGATTATAGCAGCACCTTTAATCTCAATACCCTCCTCAGTGTGTCAGCAAAGCGGCTGCGCTGGTTCAGTTTTGGCTTTGGCCTCACTCAGGACGAGGCTTGAATTTAAGCATCAGTCCTTGATGTTTCAGAGTCTCTCTTTCCAGGTTTCTCCCCGAGGGCCGCTCCTGAACGCTGCTCAGAAACACATGTTTTTTCCTCTGTCACATTGGCTTCTTATCTATCACGGGCCTGCTGTGAACACGATTCAGAGCGCCGAACCCTCGGAGGGCCGGGAGATTTATTACCTCACGCTGGCAATTAATAATGATGCATGCGGGCCGCCAGCGCAGCGAGAGTCAGGCAGAAAAACTGCAACTCCAAGCAAAAGAGCCAAGGTTCTCAAACATCTAAAGATCTTTGCTCTTCTGTGCGTGAACATATGCGCTCATAGAGAACAGCTCGCTCATCACAAACATGACGTCAGAGAAATCACAACTAGGATGCGGTTGCTAGGGTGTTCTGGGTGGTTGCTAGGCTGTTTGGTTGTTCAGATGTTGTTCACACATCACTTGTCGTTTCTCGTCTCAATATCTTATTTTCTCTCTCTGTGAGCCCTGAGCTCATCTTAGACATGTCTTCAAGTCGAGCGATGGACCTCGTGTCACTTCTGTCAAAGACACTGCAAATAAAGAACATGACAGCTGATGAATGTCATGTCTTTCCTCAAATGTCTAAATATACACATACAAAACCAAAATATATGCTGGGAATATGCTGGAAAATACATCACATTCACATTTCACATTCACAATAAGAACAGAGGAATATATGCTAATCAATAAAGAACCAAAAATATAAACAATATCCTAATAATATTGTATATTATTATAAATCCTTATAAATGAAGGCTGCATAAATGGCATCCTCAGTAATGAACAAAACATTATGTTTTACTTCATAACAGTCAAAAACCAGCAAACATAAACATTTTATATATAAACACTGTGAAACATATATTTATAAATAAATAAATGACAAAAACATAAAAAAGAAACAACTACATAAAACATTAATGGCATCATTAATAATTAATAAAACAGTCTCTTTGTTAAAAAGGTTTAACTTTATAATGATCAAAACCAGTAAATAAAACAATCATTTTGCTCACTTTCATTTTATTATAATAAAAAACTAACAACAAAACAAAAACAACCATAAATTACAATTAAATAGCAATAAACAAAAACAAACACAATCTAAATAATATTGTTACAATGGTTTATATTATTATGAATAATATTTTAGTATAAATAAATATATACATTTTATATTAACTTAAATTCTATAAAAATATACATTCATATCGTAAATATCATTACTTTAATTTGCTTTTTATTTAAAAGATAGAAATCCTTAATCTGTCAGAAATGCCATTTTCTGCAGTCTTATATATATATATATAATTACATACAATACAATAAATAAATATAATTTTTTATATAACTTAAAAAACCCATTTATAAATAAATAAATAATTAAATGAATAAATAACAAAAACATAAAAAACTACAACTAGTGTATTTTTCCATTTGTATAAAACATGTTAATAAATAAATAAATATATAAATAAATGACAAAAACATAAATAAACAACTACAACTATATAAAGGTGACATTAATAATTAACAAAATAGTGTATTTGTTAAAAAGTTGATTTACTTTAAAATCTTTATTTACAAGAAAGAAATCCTTAGTTTATCAGTCTGATTAGCAGAAATGCCAATTTTATACTATTATAAATAAATATATGCATTTTATATTTATTTATAACTTAATATTTGTATTAAAAATATATTTGTAAATACATGAATAAATGACAAAAACAAATAAAAAACAACTAAAACATTGCATAAATGGCGTCATTAATAATTAACTTTGTTAAAAAGGTTTTACTTTGCTCTTTATTTACAGGAAAGAAATCCTTACTTTATCAGTCTGATTAAATAAACATATGCATTTTATATTACTCTAAATAATTTAGAAAACTGCATAAAGGCGACACAAAAGGCATAATTAGTAATCACCAAAACCCCTCTTTGCTTTAGACTGTATTTGCAAGGAAAGCAGTCCTCCGATAGCTCAGACGAGTCATTCAGCGTTTCATAAACACAAATCAGCCAGAAATAGTCTCCTCAGAGGAAAGTGTGATTTCGAGTTCATCCGCACCCAGGTGAATTCACGCGCTCTTTAAATAGCGCCGGATTTCAGTTCGCATTAATCACAAACTGCCTCTGTTCTTTCCCCAGACCATCGTGCGTGGCAGTATGATCGGCCACGGAGACTATATCTCAGCCATGCTGTCAGACATGAGCCGTCTGTCCGTCACCAGCTCCAACTCCCTGCGCAAGAGCAGCCCGTCGGCCCGCAAGAGAGCGCAGTCGCTCGGCCGCCTGGGGGAGGTCAACGAGGGCGACGCGTATCAGTACGAAGCCCTGGACGAGCCCGAACCTCACTGGGCCGATAAATCACGCAACATCCACAGCGAGAGCGGCACGCCGTACATGGGCTTAAAGAAGAGCGTGACGCTGCAGCCCAACGGCGTCCTGCCCCGCGCCAAATCCACCTATGAGGTGAGCATGAGCTCTCTGGACGGGCCGCCCCCGCCTCCTCCTCCGGCCCTCCCGGCCCCTCCGCCGCCCCCCATCCCCGTCCCGGAGCCGCCCAGGCCTATGTATCTGGGTGGGGACGTGGGGAGCCCGACGGAGAGGCTCATGATGAGGCGAGAGTTTCCCATCGTGTTCTCGCACAACCAGAGACCCATCACCTGCTTCTACAGCCCCACGATGCCCATGCAGCAGCCGCACGGAGACATTCTCACGCCGGACATGAGGACCGCCAACAGACTGCTGGTGCACCCGCAAAACAGCCCGGGGAGACCGTACTCCTCATACGACCTCAAGGTAACAACAACTGACGTCTGTGGCCAACAACCTACTTTATGGAAGCTCATTCTGACACCATTCTCACAATAACGAATTTACGTATTGCAATACTAATTTTTGTTGTCAGAATTCTATTTACATCTCACTTTTTTGAAATTTTTCTCATAACTCTGCATTTATATCTGTCAGTTCTGACTTTTTTCTGCCAATTGCACGTTTATATCCTTGCAGTTCAGACATTTTTCTCAGAATTCTGATTTTATATTCCATAAAACTTACCTTTTTTTCATAATTTTGTTTACATCTTGCATTTTTTAAACATTTTTTTCACAATTCTGAGTTTACGTTTTGCAATTCAGATCATTTTTTTGTAATTCTGATTTTGTATCTCGCAGTTTTGACTTTCTGTAATTCTGATTTTATTTTCTACAATTCAGATTTTTTTTTCTGAATTCTGAGTTTACATCTTACAAGTTCTTTTTTTCTTTTTGAGTTTTTGAGTTGCAATTTAGATTTTTTTCTTGTAAATCTAATTTTATTTCTTACAATTCAGATTTTGTTTCTCTGAATGATTAGTTTTTACTTTATTTTAAATTCTGATTTTATATCTTGCAATTTTGACTTTTTCTGTAATTCTAATTTTATATCTTACAATTCAGATTTTTTTTCTTGCAATTCTGAGTTTACATCTTGCAATTCAGATGATTCTTTTGTAATTTTGATTTTATGTCTAGCAATTCTGTTTTTTTTCTGAATTCTGAGTTTACATTTTGCAATTTAGATTTTTTTTTCTTGTAATTCAGATTTTTTTTCTCTGAATGATTAGGTGTTTTTATTTTTTACTTTATTTTAAATTCTGATATCTTGCAATTCTACCTGCATGGCATTACTGCAGTTCAGTTTAGATTTTTTTTCTTGTCATTCTAATTTTATTTCTTACAATTCAGATTTTTTTTCTCTCTGAATGATTAGTTTTTACTTTATTTTAAATTCTGATTTTATATTTCACAATTTTGACTTTTTCTATAATTCTAATTTTGTATCTTACAATTCAGATTTTTCTCTTGCAATTCTGAGTTTACGTCTTGCAATTCTGATTATTTTTTGTTGTAATTCTGATTTTACACCTTGCAATTCTGCCTTTTTTCTAAATTTTGCAGTTTAGATTTTTTTTCTTGTAATTCTGATTTTATATCTTACAATTCTGATTTTTTTTTCTCTGAATGATTAGGTGTTTTTTTCTGATTTTATATCTCGCAATTTTGACTTTTTCTGTAATTCTAATTTTATACTTTACAGTTTTGCTTTTTTTCTGAATTCTGAGTTTTTATCTAACATATTCTTTTTTCTTGCATTTCTGAGTTTACATATTGCAATTCAGATGATTCTTTTGTAATTCTGATTTTATGTTTAGCAATTCTGCTTTTTTTCTGAATTTTGTGTTTACATTTTGCAAATTTTTAATTTTTTTTGTAATTCTGATTTTTATATCTTACAATTCAGAATTTTTTTCTCTGAATGACAAGTTTTTTTTACTTTATTTTAAAGTATTCTGATTTTATAGCTTGCAATTTTGCTTAAATAGCCTTTTTTTCTAAATTGTCAGTATACATTTTGCAATTTTGAATTTTTTCTTGCAATTCTGACTTTCTGTCTTACAATTTTGACTTTTTCTCTCAGAATTCAGATATTTCTCGCCCTCATAATTCTGATTTTATCAGACTTTTCCCCCTAAAACTCCTGAATTTTTAAACACCTGTGCACGCAGAATTTTTAGACAAAAAAAGAAAAAAAAGAACTCAGAAATTTGATGTATGAAGTCAAAATTGTAAGTGAAAAAGTTGCAGTTACCTGTAATTGCAATAATGAAAATACTCCTTAACAAATCATGAACTAATTGAACTTCATGTTTTTTGATGTATGAATGCAGTTTGAAATGTTTTTTAAATGTAGTTTCTTCTTTTTCTTCAAAATAAAATAAATAATAATTAAAATATTTTTATATATTTATTATATTTTATTTATATATTTATTATGTTTTTATTTATTTATTATATATTTTTATTCATCAGAGATGCATCAAATTGATCAAAAGTGACAGTAAAGACATTTATAATGTTAGAAAACATTTCTGCTTTTTCAAATGAATGCTGTTCTTTTGAACTTCTGTGAGTCCTGAAAAATAAATATATGACAGTTTCCACAAAAATATAGTGTTTCCAACACTAATAATAATCAGAAATGTTTGTTGAGCAGCAAATCAGCATATTAGAATGATTTCTGAAGGATCATGTGACACTGAAGACTGGAGTAATGATGCTGAAAATTCAGCTTTGATCACAGAAATAAATTACATTTTAACAGATATTCACATAGAAAACAGATATTTGAAATTGTAAAAATATTTCACAATTTTACTGTATTTTTGATTAAATAAAAGCAGCCTTGGTGAGCAGGAGACTTTTGTCCCCGTTTGTCAGATGAATACATGTTAATAAACAAAGCACGTTAATGCAGGTTAAAGTAAAACCAGCACATCTCCTTATTTCAGTTTGTCCTTGTGTTTCTCTTCTCAATGCCACAGGCCGACGCAGCCATGAGACACCAGCCGGGATATTTGCACAGCGGCACCAGCAGTCCCCTCGTGAGCGGCACCAGGCCGCACAAAACGGTGCGTTCCTCCTCCAGCTACACCATCGGACTCTCACCCAACATCAGTTACCGCCCCACTGGTCCAGACCCCTTTATGAGACACTCGGGCTGCCCGAACCAAGGTCTCTACCCCCGACAGGACAGTCCGTCTCAGCCCCGGCCGTCACCCACCGGCTCTCTGGCCAACAGCCCTCCGGGAACCTGTTCGCCCGCGTTCAGACCCCCGCAGCACCCCTCGCCCCGACCCCCGCCCGACCCGCCGAAAGTCACCCACGAGCAGTTCAAGGCTGCTCTGCAGATGGTGGTGGATAAAGGAGATCCGCGCTCGTATCTGGAAAACTTTGTAAAGATCGGCGAGGGTTCGACGGGTGTGGTGTGCATCGCCCGCGAGAAACACAGCGGACGGGTGGTGGCCGTCAAGATGATGGACCTCAGGAGACAACAGCGCAGAGAACTGCTCTTCAATGAGGTGAAACAATGAACAAACATAATGTTAATAAAAACAACCTCAATACTGCTTTTATTTAAAGGAATAGTTCACCCAAAATTAAAAATGTACTCATCCTCAGGCCATCCAAGATGTAGATGAGTTTGTTTCTTCATCAGATTTGGAAAAATGTAGCATTCCATCTCTTTTTCCCCAATGGATGTGAATGGGTGCCGTCAGAATGAGAGTCCAAAAAGCTGATAAAAACATCACAATAAAACACAAGTAATCCACACCACTCCAGTCCATCAGTTCACATCCTGAGAAGACAAAAGCTGAAACAAATCTAAAATATAGTATAATATAATATAATATAATAAAAAACACAATTTAAAATCAAATAAAATAATAAAAATGCAACATTACTTAAAATAATATAATACATTATTTAAAATAAAATAATTTAATTTAAATAATTTAAATATAACTTAAAATAATATAATAAAATCTATAATTTAAAATAAATAAATAATTTTGTAATTTATATTTCACAATTTATATTTCAAATAAATATGTAAATATGTAATTAAAAATAAAATTATATAAGACAATGTAATATATTAGTAGATTAAATAATAAAGTGTAATTTATTTTAAAATATATAATATAATAAAATATAAAATAATATAATATAAAGTAATATTATATAATATAACACACAATTAAAATAATAAAAAATAATATAATAAAATAAAATAATACAAACAAACATAATATTAATAAAAATAACCTCAATATTTTTATACATTATTTAAAGGAATAGTTCACCCAAAATTGAAAATGTACTCCTCCTCAGGCCATCCAAGATGTAGATGAGTTTGTTTCTTCATCAGATTTGGAAAAATGTAGCATTCCATTACTTTCTTATCAATGGATGTGAATGGGTGCCGTCAGAATGAGAGTCCAAACATCTGCTAAAAACATCACAATAATACACAAGTAATGGTGTGGATTACTTGTGGATTATTGTGATGTTTTTATCATTCTGACGGCACCCATTCACCGCAGAGGATCCGTTGGTGAGCAAGTGATGCAATGCTACATTTCTTCAAATCTGATGAAGAAACAAACTCATCTACGTCTTGGACGGCGACGGCCTGAGGATGAGCACATTTTTAGTGAACTATTCTTGTAAATGTTTTAATTTAATTTATTTTTTTATTTTATACCACTCATCTGAATATTGAGAGGACACAGACCGCAACAATGATTTTTTTGAAGTTGTAAATACAAGAAAATTCAATTTCAGTCTTTCTTCAAAATTTCATGTTTAAATGACTTACTTGCCATTTTTTGTAACTTTTTGTGGATTTACTAGCAGTTTCTGAGTGAAAATTAATTCAAAGTAAATCTTACACCAATTTATTTGAGTGGAAATGACTTCTGGAAAGTTCAACAGCAACTTTTAAAAATAAACTCAAATCAAGTAAAAGCATGAATGCCCTAATGAAAAATAAATATACTAAAATGCATTTAAAATACATTTATTTCATGATAAGTATACCAAAAATACATTTACATAGTATTGATGTTATTTAAAGATCATAAAATTTCTTATCAATAGTGAGTAAGTCTTGAGCGATATGTCAGTAAATATGTTCATAGACTTGAACTATACTTAGTATAAAATAAATGCAGTTTAAATATATTACTATATATAAACTAGGGTTTATTGCTGATGATGAGCGTTGATGAGGTTGTGTTGGTGTGTTCAGGTGGTGATCATGAGAGATTACCAGCACAGGAACGTGGTGGAGATGTTCAAGAGCGCTCTGGTGGAGGAGGAGCTGTGGGTCATCATGGAGTATCTGCAGGGAGGAGCTTTAACAAACATCGTGTCTGAAACCAGGTACCACAACACCGACAACCTCAGCATTTATCTAGGAAAGACGTTTCATGAAAGATGAGAGCACTGGGTTTCTTAGCCAGTCTTGAGGTTTGTGTTTTCGTTGTGATCTCTATAGGATTTATGAGAAATATGCTTTACCATGGGTGAGTTAGTCTTCTAGTTAAAGAACCTGTGAGATGCCCTTTTTTTAATTGCCTTTGCCTTTAAATATATAATTTAAAACAAAATAATATAATAGTAGTTTAGATAATAAAATATAATTTATTTTAAAATATATAATATAATAAAATATAAAATAATATAATATAAAGTAATATTATATACAGTAAAGTAATATTAACACAATCTAAAATAAAATAATATAAGAAAAATACAACATAACATAATATAATACAATATAATTTAAAATAAAATAATATAATTTAAAATGTAGTATAACATAAAATAATATAATACAATATATAATTTAAATAAATAAATAAATAACTTAAACGTGTAAGTATATATGATTTAAAATAAAATAATATAATACAATATAATATAATAGTAGTTTAAATAATAAAATATAATTTATTTTAAAATATATAATATAATAAAATATAAAATAATATAATATACAGTAATATTACATACAATAAAGTAATATGAACAATTTAAAATAAAATAATATAACAAAAAACAACATAACATAATATAATACAATATATAATTTAAAATAAAAATATAATAATTTAAAATGCAGTATAACTTAAAATAATATAATACAATATAATATAATAGTAGTTTAAATAATAAAATATAATTAATTTTAAAATATATAAAATAATATAATATAAAGCAATAGTATATAATATAACACAAAATTAAAAATAACATAATAAAATACAGCATAACATAAAATATATCATTTAAAATAAAATAATATAATTTAAAATAGAATATAACGCTAAATAATCTAATAAAATATATAATTTAAAATAAATAATTTAAATACGTAAATATATAATTTAAAATAAAATATTACAAATAATATAATACAACATAATATTAGTATAAATAATATCATAGAATTTATTTTAAAATATATAATGTAATAAAATACAATATAACATGCACATCATATAATATGCACAACGTTAAATAATCTAATAAAATATATAATTTAAAATAAATGATTTAAAAATGTAAAATATATAATTTAAAATAAAATATTATAAATAATATAATACAATACAATATTAGTATAAATAATATCATATAATTTATTTTATTAATTATATTTTATTATTATTAATTGCAACCAGCTTATAGTTGAAAGACTGTGAAGACGGACAACATGCAAAGGTGAATCTTTCACAATAAGATCAGTAACATAAAGCACATAAGTAGTCTGTTTTCACGTCGTGTCACTTTAAAGTCACAGTTTTTAATGCAGATTCACTGAGACATGTTGCATTACTGTAGTATTTTATTCATACCACAAGAGGGTGATGTACAGTTAGGTCATTGATCCGCTCGTGTATTCTGACACTCCTTACCCGACGGGCCCACTTTAATTCGATTAGACGATCAGATTAGCTCATGTTGTGATGACATGCAGGGGAATTTGATTAGTGATCTAATTAGTTTGGTAAATGCATCTCTGTCTTTGTCTGACGGACGACTAGATTTACATGATTGCACACAAACGCGCCTCTCTGTCACGTCTCCTCAAGACAAGACACGGCAAACTGGAATTGGCACGGCAGGAGGACGAGATCTGACCTGAGACGCGTTTGCAAACACCATCGATTTTACAACAGACAACTCACAGCACAGACTGCGTCTCAGAAAGCTGAATTTGTTGAATATCTATAGAAACAATATGTAAATAATATGAACAGTCAACCAAATTATTACAGCAGATAGGCCTAAACCTAATGTCATAGGCAACAAATTAAATGAGGAAAATAAAATAATACAATTAAATAAAAATGAAAGAAAATTAAATCATTTTAAATAAAATAAAAAGTGAAAATCATTTTAGTTTTCATATTGATTAGAAAACATTTGCATCTCAAAAAGTTAAATAATAATATGATTAATATATAAATAATAATAAATGAACAAAAACATTTCTTTACAGCAGGTTAAACCTAATTTCATGAATATACAAAAGAAAAAAAAATGTAAAAATAAATAAAGAATAAATAAATAGTCATCAAATGAAATGAGCCAAATAAAATAATTTAAAATAATACAATTCAAAATAAAATAAAAAATAAAATCAATAATTTAAAATAAAATAACTTTCTTCCTGATTATATATGTTTGACAAGCATATATTTTATATAAATTAATAAGCCTGCATCTCAAAAAGTTGAATTTGTTAAATTGAATGTCTATATCTATATATCTATAAATAAAAATATGAATAATTAAAAAAATGATAATAAGTGAACAAAAACATTCCTTTACAGCAGGTTAAAACTAATGTCATGAATATACAAAAGAAAAAAATGTAATAAATAAATTAATAATCATCAAATGAAATTAACCAAATAAAATAATTAAAAATAATACAATTTAAAATAAAATAAAATAATTTAAAATAAATAACTTTCATCCTGATTAGAAGAAATTTTGTTTATGAATAATTAAAAAATGTTAAACCTAATGTCATTAATATACAAAAGAAAAACATTTAATAAATAAATAAATAGTCATCAAATGAACCAAATAAAGTAATTAAAAATAATGCAATTTAAAATAAAAAAAAATTAAAAATAAAATAATTTTTATCCTGATTAGAAGAAAGTTAGTTTGACAAGCATTCATTAAAGTGAATGTCTATATCTGTATATATCTATAAAGAAAAATATGAATAATAAAAAATTATAATAAATGATCCAAAACATTAATTTACAAGTCAAATTAAATGACTCAAATGAAATAATCAAATGAAATAAAAATGAAATAAAATAATTAAAAATAAAATAATTTTCAGTCTTATTTGAAGACGTTTAGTTTAACAAGCAATTATATGACATGGATAAATTAATTATTAAAGTCTGCATCTCAAAAAAAGTAATTTGTTGAAGTAAATATATATATATATATATATGTATGTATGTAAGTATATATATATGTATATAATTAATGAACCAAAACATTCCTTTACAGAAGACTAAATCTAATTTCATGAATATAAAAAAGAAAATGTGAAAAATAATTAGTCAAATAATAAACTAAAATAAAATAATTTTCAAACTGATTTGAAAAATAATTCGTTTTTTTTGTCAGGAAATTGCATAAAATGAATAAATTAATAACACTGCATCTCACAAAGTTAAATTTGACCTATATATATATATATATATACGCACACATATAGATATAAATATTGTAGTAAGAGTGAAGATATAGCATATTGCAGTTTTAATTTTATGTGTATAATTTTTTTGCATTTAATTAAAGTTAAATTATTGTAATATTTTAATAATACTAATGCAAAGAATATTTATAATAATAATAATAATAATAATATTTTTATATTACTATCATTAATAAAATATTAAAATAATTTAATAATATATAACGTATCCCCATTTTTGCATTTAATGTAGTGTTAGATTATTTTAATTTATTAGTAATAATTTGAATATTATTTTATATAATAAAATAAAAATATAATATTATAATATAATATTTTAATATGATTAAATAACAATAATAAATACACTAAAACATTCCTATGCAGCAGACTGAACCTAATGTCATGAATATACAAAAGAAAAAAAAAAGAAAAAATAATAATTAGTGAACATATTAGCCAAATAAAATAATAATAATAATAATTGAAATATTTTTGAAGACATTTCATTTGACAAGCAATTGTATGACATAAATAAATTGATACGCCTGCATCCAAACATTTTTTTTTTCCAGACAAACAAAATCTGTTTAACTCAAAACAATCCTTTATTTGTCATTTGTGGATGAAAACAACATAGATTTTCTGTGGGTGGTTGCCAGGTTGTTCTGAGCGTCTTTATCTTGCTTCTAAGAGGTTGCCATGCCATTCTAAGTTTTTTCTTCCTGTCTTGTGTGAAAAATGAGATGCAGGACACTTCGTAAACAACACTAATATTTAGCATCAAAGGCAGCTCAACTTACAATTATGGTGAAAAACAACAGATGCATTAAGAAATGGTCACATTTGAACTGTGAAGTCCAGTTATGTAAGCGTATGTGTGATGTTGTGTTCAGGCTGAGCGAGGAGCAGATCGCCACCGTGTGTGAGGCCGTGCTGCAGGCGCTGGCGTATCTTCACTCACAGGGCGTCATACACAGAGACATCAAGAGCGACTCCATCCTGCTCTCGCTCGACGGACGCGTGAGTCCATCTGTGTATCTGTTAGCCACAGCTTCTCATACTCTAGGCCTACCTGAACCTTTCTGTTAACCTCTTTTAAACATCTTTATATATGCACTACTGTTCAAACGTTGTCAGTAAGATTTGTTTTTTGAAAGATTTTGTTTTTTATCATATTCTTGTTTTATTCAGAAAGGGTGCATTAAATTGATCAAAAGTGACAGTAAAGATATTTATAATATTACAAAATATTTCTATTTCAAATAAATGCTGTTCTTCTGAACTTTCTATTCATCTGTGAATCCTGAAAAATAAAACGTATCAAAATTTTTCAGCAGCACAACTGTTTTCAACATTGATAATAATCAGAAATGTTTCTTGAGCAGCAAATCAGTATATATTTAAAAAAAAATATATTCCTGTGATATTTAATTTGATTATTTATTTTATTTTATTTTATTTTTGGCCATTTCATTTGTTGACCAATTATTTTTCAACATTTTTCTTTTGTATATTCATGATTAGGTTTAGCCTACTTTAAAGTAATTTATTATAATTGTTGTTGTTGTTATTATTATCATTATTATTATTATTTATAATAATAAATCCTGAAAAATAAAATGTATTAGTTTCCACAAAAATTCAGCAAAATTCAAACAGTTTTCAACATTGATAATAATCAGAAATGTTTCTTGAGCAGCAAATCAGTATATATTTAAAAAAATATATATTCCTGTGATATTTAATTTGATTATTTATTTTATTTTATTTTATTTTTGGCCATTTCATTTGTTGACCAATTATTTTTCAACATTTTTCTTTTGTATAGTCATGATTAGGTTTAGCCTACTTTAAAGTAATTTATTATTATTGTTGTTGTTGTTATTATTATCATTATTATTATTATTTATAATAATAAATCCTGAAAAATAAAATGTATCAGTTTCCACAAAAATTCAGCAAAATTCAAACAGTTTTCAACATTGATAATAATCAGAAATGTTTCTTGAGCAGCAAATCAATATATATTTTAAAATGTTAAAATCTGTTCAAAATGTATCTGTGATTTTATTTTATTATTATTATTTTTTATTTTATTATTTTATTATTTGGCCATTTAAACACAAATTTTCTTTTGTATTATTATGGCATTTAGCCTACTGTAAAGTAATTTATTATTATTATTATTATTATTTTTATTTATTTATTTATTTATTATTTATAATAATAAATCCTGAAAAAATTAAATGTGCAACCGTTTCCACAAAAATATGAAGCAGCACAACTGTTTTCAACATTGATAATAATCAGAAATGTTTTTTGAGCAGCAAATCAATATATATTTTAAAATGTAATTTATTCCTGTGATGCAAGCTGAATTGTCAGCATTTTATTTTATTTTTTTTTTGTCCATTTAATTTGTTGACTAATTATTTTTCACAATATTTATTTTGTATATTCATGACAATAGGTTTAGCCTACTGTAATTTATTATTTTTTATTTATTTTTTTATTCATTATTATTATTTATAATAAATTGCATTATTTTATTTTGTTTTTCATTTATTATTATTATTTACAATAAATTGTATTATTAAAATATAAATATTATTTTATTTTATTTTATTTATTTTTTGGCCATTTATTTTTATTTATTTTGCCTAATAATTTTTTTTTTATATATTTATGACATTAGGATTAGCCTACTGTAAACTAATATATTATTTTAATTTATTATTATTTATATAATATTTACATATAGTTTAAAAACAGATGTTGTTTGTATGGTAAATTGTTTTTGAGATGCAGTCTTGTTATTTTATTCATGTCATAAAATGGCTTGTTAAACAATGTTTTCACATCTGTTTTTACATTTTTTTATAATTTTATTTTATTTGATCAAAATCTGCTTTTGAACTATATATAAATAATATATAAATCATAATAAATTAAGTGATTATACCAAAAAAAGAAAAGAAAATTAGTCAACAAATTAAATGGGCCAAATGATAAAATAAAATAAGTAAAATGCTGAAAATTCAGCTTTGCATAATGGGAATAAATTACATTTTAAAATACGTTACAGTAGGAAACAGTTATTTTAAATTTGTGAATTTTTGAATATTACGTTTTCCACTGAAAGAAATTCAGCCTTGAGACTTCTTTTAAAAACAAAACAAACAAAAACACACACACACACACACATTTTTTTGAAGATTTTTTTGTTTTGTTTTTGAAAGAAGCATCTTCTGCTCACCAAGGGTGAATTTATATATTTATTTATTTTTATTATTATTATTATTTTTAAATTTCTCTCTCTATGTGTGTCTTAACCGTTTCCTAACTCTTACCTGTCTGCATGTTTCTCAGATCAAGCTGTCAGACTTTGGCTTCTGCGCTCAGATCAGTAAAGATATTCCTAAGCGTAAGTCTCTGGTGGGAACGCCGTACTGGATGGCTCCTGAGGTCATCTCTAAATCACCGTATGGAACAGAGGTACAGCTGAACACCACAGAACAAACCACCAGATGCCAGTGTGACTGTCAGATTAAATTGCTGTACTGAATCTGCAGGTGGACGTTTGGTCTCTGGGCATCATGGTGGTGGAGATGGTGGACGGAGAGCCTCCGTATTTCAGTGAAACGCCTGTGGCTGCCATGAAGCGTCTGAGAGACGAGCCAGCACCCACCGTACGCAACGTTCATCAGGTACGAGAAAAAACCTCTTTCACAGTGAGAAAAACACACGCATACAGACAGTTGTTACAGACAGTTGTCATTTGTGGGTAAAAAAATGCTAAATGCCACTATGATGCTAAAACATTTGTGGGCGGATGCTCTGTCTAAAATAAAATAAATTTCAAAATAAATTTCAAATAAAATACAATAAAAAAATTCAAAATAAAATAAAAAACCTGCATCTCAAATGTTTTTTTAAAGTCAAAATGATCCTTTGTCTTTCATTTGTGGGTAAAAAAAATCTGATGCTAAAAAATGGGCTTTTAAAATAAAAAAAAAAAACATTTCAAAATACATTTCAAACTAAAATACAATCAAATAAAATTCAAAATGAAATGCAATCAAATAAAATTCTAAATAAAATAAAATAAAATAATTAAAATAAAACAAAATAAAATAAAATAAATTTCAAAATAAATTTCAAATAAAATACAATATAAAAAAATTCAAAATAAAATAAAAAACCTGCATCTCAAATGTTTTTTAAAAGTCAAAATGATCTTTTGTCTTTCATTTGTGGGTTAAAAAAACTCTGATGCTAAAAAATGGGCTTGTAAAATAAAATAAAATAAAATAAAATAAAATACATTTCAAAATAAAATAAAATGAAATAAAATTCAAAATAAATGCAATCAAATACAATTCAAAATAAAATAATTAAAATAAAATAAAATAAATTTCAAAATAAATTTCAAATAAAATACAATATAAAAAAAAAAAATCAAAATAAATTAAAAAACCTGCATCTCAAATGTTTTTTTAAAGTCAAAAATGATCATTAGTCTTTCATTTGTGGGTAAAAAAACTCTGATGCTAAAACAATGAAATTTTATAAATGAATAAATAAATAAAATGAAATGAAATAAAATACATTTCAAAATAAAATACAATCAAATAAAATTCTAAATAAAATGCAATCAAATAAAATTCAAAATAAAATAAAATAAAATAAAATAAAATAAAAAACAAAACCTGCATCTCAATAGGTTTTTAAAGTCAAAACGATCCTTTGTCTTTCATTTGTGGGTAAAAAAAAACCTCACTTAAAAAACTATGATGCTAAAATGTTGTGGGTGGATGCTCTGTGTAAAATAAAATAAAATACAATTAAAAAAATAAATAACTAAATTTAAAAAAAAAAAATTATAAAATAAAATAAAATAAAATAAAAATGTTTGTCTTTCGTTTGTGGGTAAAAAAACCTCACTAATCGTATTGTGGACAAACTGATACAAACATGTTTAAACTGGTGTCCATATCTGTTGAAAAATGTCTATGTTTTGGTTGTATCAAGTCATTTGCAGGTTATTGATGTGTTATTTAGTCTGGTCTGTTTCTCTGTGAACGTCCCGTTGGTTTGCAGGTGTCCCCGGTGCTGAAAGACTTCCTGGACCGCATGCTGACGCGGGATCCGCTGGAGCGGGCCAGCGCCACCGACCTCCTGGAGCATCCCTTCCTCCTGCAGGCCAGCTCTCCGCAGTGCCTGGTGCCCCTGGTGGAGCAGTACCGCAAGCGCATGTCCCGCTGCTGAAGCCCTGCATCTGCTGCTCACGACTGCACCGGAGCCTCGGCGGGGGAACAGAAACCAACCGGGAGCGGCGAAGCGGCGGCTTTTCTGGGCTGTCGGAGTGAGAAGCACCTCGTGTTCCCTGGAGCAATCAGGACTGAGATGGCTGTTTAATGAGAGATGAACTCTATAAAGCCATTTTCTTCTACCTGAGGACGTCTTATTGGTGCTTAAAAGTCGGTGAATTAGAGCAGAAGTGCGTCTGACTGAAATGCCGCCGGGTTTTATGTTCAGTTGGAAGCGTGTTATCGTGACTCACATCGAATCTGCGGCCGCAGAGACCTGGAACAAGCCTCATTCGTCAATTTCATGAATGCTTGTGTTCGTTTATCAAATATTTTGGCTAATTTCATAATGCTTTCATCCAGTGAACTCACGTTTCCTTTTTACAGCTGTTCGACAACAATTATTGTCAACAATTTACAATACGGTTCCATTAGTTAACTAAATAGTGAAGCATTTACTAATACATAAATTATAACAAATTAAAATTGTTACAGTTGAATTGCAATTGTAATTGTTGAGCTAATATGAACTAACAATTAACAGTTTTAACTAACTGTTAACAAAGTATACTGAATACAAATACAAATGTTAATTAATGCATTATGCATTGTAAAGCATCATCTTAATATTTATTATTTACAAATAATTCATGTGCATCACAAGTTGTATGTATATTGGCTAAATTTCAACAGCTTTAAATGTGGCTCACCAATCAGATTTTAATGTATTGAATTAAATTAAAATTAAATTAAATAATAAAAAATTTCAACAGGTTCAAATGTGACTCATCCAATAAGATTTAATTTAATTTAATTTAATTTAATTTAATTTAATTTAATTTTCAGCAGCTTCAAATGGGGCTTATCTAATTAGATTTTTATGCATTAAATTACATAAATTAAATGTAATTAAATTTAAAAATAAAATAATACAAAATTTCAACAGCTTCAAATGTGGCTCGCCAATCAGATTTTAATATACTGAATTAAATTAAATTAATTAAATTAAATGATTAAAAATTTCAATAGTTTCAAATGTGGTTCACCAATCAGACTTTAATGTATTGAATTAAATTAAAATTAAATTAAATAAAATGATAAAAACTTTCAACAGGTTCAAATGAGTCTCATCCAATCAGATTTAATTTAATTTAATTTAAAATAGTACAAAATTTCAACAGCTTTAAATTTGGCTTATTAAATTAAATTAAAAATGAAATAAAATAAAATTAAATAAATGGGGCTCATGTAATTAGACTTTTATGTATTAAATTATATACATTTAATTAAATTACATTAAATAAAAAAAATACAAACAAATTAACAGCATCAAATGTGGCTCATCCTATTTAATTTAATTTAATTTAATTTAATTTAAGTTAATTTAATTTAATTTAATTTAATTTTATTTTATTTTATTTTATTTTATTTTATTTTATTTCAACAGCTGCAAATGTGGCTCATACAATTTTGATGTATTAAATTATATTAATTTAATTTAGTTTAAAATAATGTGGCTCATCCAACCAAACCTAATAATTAAATTAAATTAAATTCAATTAAATCAAATCAGATTGGATGAGCCACATTTGAACCTGTTGAAAGTTTTTATCATTTTATTTAATTTAATTTTAATTTAATTCAATACATTAAAATCTGATTGGTGAACCACACACAAAATTAGGTTGGTGTCCATATCTGTTGAACAGCAAGGCAGTGATGTAGTTAACCAACATAACCAACTAATTGAAACTTATTGTAAAGCATTACATTAATATATATTTATCTGCGATATTCAACTGATGTGCATCACAAGTTGTATGTATTACTGGATAAATTTCAACAGTTTCAAATGTTGAAATAATTTGTTATCTGAGTTAAAATCAAAACCTTTTTGGGTTGATTTTCCATGAACATGACATTTTGAAGTTGAAAGACCGAAGCAGTATTTGTTTTATTTGGAATTTCAAAAAATCATTTTACTGTTATCAAGATATAAAATTACTTGCACCATGTATTTGGTCATATTGCAGATCTTTACTTTCAACAACCAACAGCGGTGTGGTACTTTCAGCTCTGCTGAACACATTTACCATTTTAAATGCCAATATTTTATCCAGAATCAGCACAGGAAATGTAACCGTCCGCAGATTCGGTCTGGGCCGGCTGAAAGACAGATTTAACGCCACAGGATGCACATATTTCACCTGCGTTTTTACAGCTTGTGTAAGACTGGCTTGCATGGCTAAACAGTGGCTTGAATCTTAATCTGAGGAACGCAAGCGTTTCTTCAGAAAAGGCGGTGAAACGATGTCATTTGTTGTCAGCACTGACAGGTGCGAAACGTTTTTATGAGCCATTGTAACCAACTGTATATATTTTAATGACCTATTTATTATTATTTTTCAATGGGTCGACGAGCACCTGCTTTTGGAAAGGGTGCTGCGAATGGTTTGTAAACCGTGTAAATATTGCATCTGAGCTCGAGCGCCGATTCCCGGTTTCTAAAACTGCTGATTTCGTGGTCAGCCGTCAGAAGAACAAATACTGTACATAATCAGAGTGGGACACGACCCGTATTTGCATTCGTTTAATTATGAGAGAAGAAAGGGAAAGTCTGTTGGTGTGTGTGTGTGCGTTTACATTTTGGATGCAGCGTTCATTGTGATATTTTCGCATCCTACCTGTTGTACTGTGATGTTTCCTGAATGATCATACTGACCGATTAAAAAAGAGCAGGGAGAGATGTTGATTTGTGTTTGGGGCCATTCACACAGGATGTGTTTTGTCACACTATTTTTATTTACATGTGCATTATATGCAAATTGAATATAACTTATTTGCTATTTTGCAGTTTTTAAAGTATTTTAATGCAGCTTTTTCCTATGGAACCTTGTTTTCAGGAGTTTATATGTTGCAATTCTGACTTTTTTCTTTGGATTTCGCAATTCTTTTTTTTTTGGCCACATAATATAAAATAAAAAAAAATCTCAAAACTGTGAGAAACTCAAAATTGCAAGATATAAACTAAGGATATAAAAGTTAGAATTGTGAGTTAGAATTTATATAGTGAGATATAAATTCGCAATTGCAAGAAAAAACTGAATTGCAAACATATGTATACATAGAAAACATCTGTCAATTCATAGAAAAAAACAGAAACTCAAAACTCAAAATTCTGAATTTGCATCTCGCAATTCGTTATTTTTTTTTTCTGGCCACGGAATAAAAATAAATAATTCTCAAAATTGTGAGAAATAAACTCAAAGTTGCAAGATATAAACTCAGAATTATGAGATATGAACTCAGAATTGCACAATATAAACTAAGGGGAAACAAGTTAGTATTGTGAGATATAAACCTACAATTGTGAGAAAAAACAGAATTGCAAATTCATGTAAACTCAGAAAATACAGAAACTCAAAATTCTGACTTTTTTTTCTCAAAATTCTGTTTTAACATAGAATAAAAAATAAAAAGGTTATGGCCAGAAACAAAATTTCAGACTTTTTCTCAGAAAAGTGAGAAATTGCAAGATATACATTTGCAATTGAAAGAAAAAACTGAATCGCAAGATGCAAACAAAAAAAACGTAAAAAATAAATAAATAAATAAAATAAAAATTGTGACATATAAACTCAAAATATGACTTTTTTCCTATGAATTCGGTTTATATCTCACAATTCTGACTTTTATCTCATAATTGTGAAAGACAAAGTAATTACCTTTTTTATTTTTTATTCCGAATTCAGAGAAAAAAAGTCAGAATTGCGACATATGAACTCAAAATTCAGATTTTTTCTCATAATTCTGTTTATATCTCACAGTTCTGTCTTTTATCTCATAATTGCGAGAAACAAAGTCCAAATTGTGCAGTTCCCTTTTTTATTTTTTATTCAGAATTCAGAGAAAAACAGTCAGAATTATGGCATATAAACTGAGTATATTCAGACTTTTTTCCCCTCATAATTCTGTTTATATCTCACAATTCTGACTTTTATAATTGTGAGAAACAAAATCTGAATTGTAAAATTACCTTGTTTTTTATTCTGAATTCAGAATTAAGTGAAAAAAAAGTCAGACTGACATATAAACTCATATTCTGCCTTTATTCCCATAATTCTGTTTATATCTCACTTTTTATATGTGACTTTTATCTTATAATTGTGAGAAACAAAGTCCAAATTGTTAAAACTACCTTTTTTAAAAAAAAAAATATTCTTTTTTTATTAATTGCGACATATAAACTCAAAATTCTGACTTTTTTCGACACATTAGAAACTTAAAGTAAATTTCACAGAAATTTACAAAGAAAAGGCAAGTATTACACAGACTTAAATATGTCATTTTGAAGTATAAAAACTGAAATAGTATGATGCTTTTTGTGAGGAACAAGTTTGAATACAGAACTAAGACTTGAAATCTGCAGTGGAAGGGAATTGAATAACGACAGCCTGTTCCTCTCAAATCTGTCATATCAAGTTAAAAGTATTTCAGAACTCCTGCGTTTGTTTCTATAAGTCACACTCCATCTGTGTTTGAATGCAGGAGCGCATCTGGTGTGAACGGCCCCTCGTTAGTTTGCACAGCTCTTGTGTTTGTGTATATGACGCAGCCGAGGACACATGACTCATAATCAACCTTCTTTCCACAACATGTGTCGTGTGCTTGTTTGTATGTCGGTTGTTGATGAAGAGAACTATACGTTTAAATTTTTTAAAGAATAAACCATGCATATTAAAAAAAAACACTGATATCAAGTTTTATTTCTCATATACACAGATGCTTCAAGCGTACACAAGTGCTTTATTCATATATATATGTTAGTCAGAATTTATACAGTTGTTTTAGTCTATCAAAGAATGCAGAATATAAACTATTTACATTGCTATGCATAGATATACAAAATTGTATGTGAATGCATACAAATCACAAAACATTTGCTTGACTTTTCTCAAAATATGCTTATAAAAATAGGCTATAACAGGCATGCATAAGTACGTAATGCACAGACACTCTTTAGCAGTGCATAATAATTAAATTAGCTGAAGAATGTTAATGAATCTACAGAGGCAGTTCAAAAGACCTTGAGAGCAGCAGCAGCAGCAGTTAAAAGTCTCAAGAGAGCTCGACTTCTTACATTCATAAAGTACACGGCTATTTATAACGTCTCTGCCATAGTCATAAATATCTCTCTAAATGCCCACAAGAGTGTTTTACACTAAATATGCATTTAAAAGCTCATTTAAGAGCAGAATTGCTCTCAAATTCGCATCTCACCGCGCTGATGCTGTCCACGCTCGGCTGGCTGTTCACTCTCATGTGCGTGTGTGAGAACGGGAAGGTCTCGGACCGAGACATCTTCCCTCTACCGTGTCCAGCTTCGCTGGGACAGTCTCTGATGTGTCGCATGAACTCAGGAGCCGTGAATCTACGCAGGAGTCTGTTTCCGAACCCGGAGAGCCCAGAAGAGCGAGGTTTGATCCTTTCAGGTTCGAGTTCTTCCCGACCAAACAGAAGTTTGCTCTGCCTGGTCGTTTTGGGAACGCTTCCGCGTTTTTGCACGTCTTTTCGGCTCTCGCCAGATGTTTTTGTGCCGTTGTGGTTGTAGAACTTGGCCACAAGTGGTTTCTCGTCTTGTAGCGACGCTCTTTTGAATTTGGGAGCAGATCTGTTGACTTCGTGCAAGTCGCCCTGATAGGATTGTTTCCTTCCAGTTCTGAGGTCAAGATTAAACGAACGCGTTTTTCCCCAAATTGGCATTTCACCGTCCGCCTCGCGCTCTGCGCTTTTGGTGCTTCCGACCTCTTTCAGAACCGAGTTTTGAATCTGTTTCGAAGCGAATAGCAGATCTGGTCCGTCTTCGGATCTGTTGAGGGTTTGGTTGGCGTCTGGACGTCTGAAGCGAATCCGCAGGCCGTTGCTGTCGCCGACACGCAGCTGTCTCTGAAACAAAGCCGGCAGAATTTCCTCGTGCTTGCTTTGGATTTGTTTGGAGAATCTCTCTAGGACCTGCTTCGGGAGGCGATTGGGCCATCGCAGGTCTTCGGCGGGTTCCCCCGTGCTGTTTGTCGGACTTACCGTCTTCTTTCCGCACCCGTTGAGGGTTTGAACGCACTGGTTGTGGCCGAAGAAATCAGCAACTTGGATGGCCGAGTGCCCGGCGTGGTTGGTGCGATCCAATCGCAAACCGAGCTTCTTAAACGCCCGGACGAGGAACTCCAAAATTTGGCTGTGTCCTCCGCACGCGGCGTACATGAGAGCGCTGTTTCCCCAAGTGTCCGTCAGCTCTGGATCAGCGTTGAATTGCACCAGGAGCTTCACCGAATCTAAATGTCCATGTTCGCACGCAAGACTCAAGGCTGTGCGTCCATGGTCGTCCCGTGCATTCACATCTGCGCCTTTTTCCAGCAAAAGCTGGGTGAATTTAGATCTAGTTGCTTGCTCTTGAAGGCACACGGCGTGCATTAGAAGCGTTCGCCCGTTTTCGGCTTTCCCGTTGATGATGCGCCCGTCCAAGGCGTCCAGGACGAAGCGCGCCAAGTGGACCTTCCCGCTCTGCATGGCTTCCAGGAAAGTTTTGGTGCCAGATCCCTGACACAAGTCCTTCGGCCTCAGCATCATGATCTGGAGTGAGTTTGTGGTGGTTATTGGCAGGCAGCTCTCAGAGTTTCTGAGTCTGGTCTGAGAAACTGTCTGTGTTTTTATACCTCGGCGCTCCGCACGCCCTCCCCGTGTTGCTACGGAAACAGCCATCCGAGAGCGGCGATGCTGCTATGGGTCCATTCACAATCACCTCCTCTTTTCTCAGCCAGGAGGGGAGAGAGATGCACTAATTCGCTGACAAGAATTACTCAGTGGTAAAAACACGGGTTTGTTTTATTCTCCTGTCAGGTTGGATATAAAAGGATCCGTTGCCCGAGCAACAGCGTTAATGGCCTTCTCTTTTGGGTGTATATAAAAAATATATATACATTTGAAAAGCAAAGTGCTTTGTAAGGTTTCTAAAGGTCAAGTCGGTGTATTGTGGATGTTTAAATCCCTGAGTCATGCTTGATGAACCTGCAGTGATGGGTGGTTAGTATGCAGATTAACACACATTCTGACTCAAGCAGTCTGAGCGGATAAAACAAATGTTCACATCAACATCTGCTCATTTACAAAGACAAAGACATTTTCACAACACTTTTTTGCCAAGTCAGGCATCACTGTCACTACTGCTCATATTTGTTTAGTAATCAAATCATGCATCATGCATTCTCATATAGTACATTTGTGATCCTGGACCACAAAACCAGTCATAAGGGTCAATTTTTTTGAGATTTATACATCGCCTGATAGCTGAATGAAGCTTTCCATTGAAGTAAGGTTTCTAACAATATTTGGCTGAGATACAACTATTTGAAAATCTGGAATCTGAGGGTGCAAAAAAAAAAAAAGTTGTCCAAGTTCTTAGCAATGCATATTAATAATCAAAAATTAAGTTTTGATATATTTACAGTAGCAAACTTACAAAATATCTTCATGGAACATGATCTTTACTTAATATCCTAATGATTTTTGGATATTGCTACAAATAAACCTGTGCTACTTAAGACTGGTTTTGTGGTCCAGGGTCACATATCTCATTTCTCATACATCATGTTTCACATCATAAATCATTTATTTAATATATCATCACATAATTTCTCATATCTCATACATCATATATTTCAGTTTTTTATATATTAAATCTCACATTTAATTTTTTCATATCATATATCATATATAATACATATCAATATATAATATATACATAACTATCTTATTTTAATACACTATATATCTCATGCATCATGTCTCACTTTTCATAAATTATATCTCATGTCAAATATCTCATTTCTCATACATCTCATACAATACATCAAATCTCACACATCAAATATCTCATTTCTCATACATCATCTCAGATACATTGATCTCACATCATAAATCATCTCATATTTATCATCACATAATTTCTCATATATCTCATTTTTCTTACATTATATCACATAGATCAGATATCTAATTTTTCATGGATTATATCTCATACATCATATCTCACATCTAATTTCTCATGCACTATATCTCATAAATGATCTCACTTTTTATACATTATATCTCATGTCAAAAATCTAATTTCTCATACATTTTATATGTCAAATCTCATACACCCCATCTCACATGATAAATCATCTCATATTTAATACATCGTCACATACTTTCTCATATCTCATACATCTCATATTTGTCTTACATTATATCTCATACACCAAATAACTAATTTTTCATGCATTATATCTCATACATGATATTTCATACATCCAGTATTTCATGCATTATATCTCATACATCAAATAACTCATTTTTCATGCATTATATCTCATATATCATATCTCATACACTGTAAAAAATAAAAAGCACAATTTGTTGAGTCAGCTTAAAATAATTTGTTACCCTGCTGCCTTAAAATGTTAAGTTCAGTCAACTAAAATAAGTTTAGTCAACTTGAAATATTAAGTTGTACTAAGTAACAACTTAGATATTTGTGTTTGCTTTACAGATGGGTAAGTAACTCAGCTGCCTTAAAATTTTAAGTTGATTCAACTCAAATATCTAAGTTGTCACTTAGTATAATTTAACATTTCAAATTGAATAAACTTTTTTTGAGTTGACTGAACTTAAAATTTTAAGGCAGTTAGGTTACAAATTATTTTAAGTTGACTCAACAAATTGTTTTTTACAGTGTACATCAAATATCTAATTGTTCATGCATTATATTTCATACATCACATCTCATTTATGCATTACATCTCATTTCTCATAAACCATATCTCATAAATGACCTCACTTTTTATACATTATATCTCATATCAAATATCTAATTTCTCATACATCTCATATAATACGTCAAATCTCATACATCACATCATAAATCATCTCATATTTAATACATCATCACATACTTTCTCATATCTCATACATCTAATTTGTCTTACATTATATCTCATACACCAAATAACTAATTTTTCATGCATTATATCTCATACATCATATTTCATTCATCAAATATCCAATATTTCATGCATTATATCTCATACATCAAATAACTCATTTTTCATGCATTACATCACATTTTATACATTATATCTCATGTCAAATATCAAATGTCTCATACATCTCATATAATATATCAAATCTCATACATCAAATATTTCATTTCTCATACATTGCATCTCATACATCATATCTCACATAAATTATCTCATATTTAATACATCATCACATAATTTCTCATATCTCATACATCTAATTTTTCATGCATTATAACTCATACATTAAATATCTAATTTTTCATACATTATATCTCATACATCATATCTCCCACCTAATTTGTCATGTACTATATCTCATAAATTATCTCACTTTTTATACATTATATCTCATTTCAAGTATCTTATTTCTCAGACATTGTATCTCATACATCATATCTCACATCATAAATCATCTCATATTTAATACATCACATAATTTCTCGTATCTCATACATCAAATATCTAATTTCTCATGTCTCATGCATCATCTAACATCATATATCTCATATATGATGTTAGATGATGCAACCAATTCATACGCATTTTAAGATGGCAAATTCTTACAAATTTGTACGGCCTCACCTGTACCTGTATGATTTGTGTAGACTCCAGTGACAATTAGGTCAGGGTTAGGGGTAGGTCATTTGTATGAATTCACACAAATTAGGGAACTCGTAAAATGCATATGATTTAGCAAAATATAAATTAGCCACCTTGTAAAATATGTACAGATTGCATGAGATCGGATTGAAATATCTAATTTTTCATGCATTATATCTCATACATCAAATTTTTCATACATTATGTCTCATACATCATATCTCACATCTCATTTCTCATATACATCATATCTCACACATCAAATATCTAAATTCTCATGCACTATATCTCTTAAATCATATCTCTGTCTTCATACATCATATATCATTTCTCATATAACATTTCATATATCACATACATCATACAGTACATCATATATCATGGGTTTTGATTTGGGCCACCAAGCAACCATCAACAAGTCTCTAATATTGTGATGGTGAGTTTTAAACAGGTAATTTTCTAGCATTTTCACTCATACATGTCCTTAACAATTAACATATTATTTAAAAGGCATTTCTCTGGCTCTCACAGTACATTATGTTGCTAACAATGCCAAGGTCATGGGTTTGAAATGCATACCCTGAAGTCGCCCTGTATAAAAGCAGCTGCCACTATAACTATAAATATGATCCAATCCACAAAGACACCCTGAAAATCCACCTGAGCGAAAGTCACTAGTGCATTACCTGTGTCTCAGGTCACTTTGATCACTCTAAACCAGACACAAGTCTCTCACTGCAGGTTATTGCATTTCCCATAACCAGGACGACCTGTTGCTTGGATGTGAGTGATTTTATCTACATAATGACACACGTGGCACGGATGGGCGCTGCTTCACCCAGACACTGCTGGGTAATTCAATTTATGATCAAAATAATCCCCACTTAAAAATCTCTTGTGAAAAGAAACCTGCGAGCTCTCAACGTGCGCTGCTCTCTGAGATGAAGACAACGGCTATAAATACAGGAGAAACTCAGAGATTCAATAGGATGTGGATCATTTGGTTTCTGAGAACGGATTTGCTGTTAAGAGAGATGAAATAAAGCAGGTCAACAAATCCAGTCCTCAGACTATTGGTGATGTGGAATGATCTTTATATTCCCAGTCCATCCATCCAAAAACATGTCAACAAAACATATGCATACAAAAACATGTCGAAAAAACATATGCATACAAAAGATGTAGAAAAAACATACATCCAAAAACATGTCAAGAAAACATATTCATCCAAACACATGTAGAAAAAACATGCATCCCCAAAAACATGTCAATAATGCATATGCATCTAAAATCATGTCAAAAAAACATGCAAACAAAACATGTAGAAAAAACATACATCCAAAAACATGTCAAGAAAACATATTCATCTAAAAACATGTAGAAAAAAATGCATCCCAAAACATGTCAATAATGCATATGCATCTAAAATCACGTCTCAAAAAACATGCATTTAAAAACTTGTCAATAATGCATTTGCATCTAAAAACATCTCAAAAACATATGCATCCAAAAACATGTCAAGAAAACACATTCATCCAAAAACATGTAGAAAAAATATATGCATACAAAACATGTAGAAAAAACATGCATCCAAAAACATGTCAATAATGAATATGCATCTAAAATCGTGTCTCAAAAAACATGCATTTAAAAACGTCAATAAAGCATATGCATCTAAAAACATGTAGAAAAAAATGCATCCAAAACATGTCAATAATGCACATGCATCTAAAATCATGTTTCAAAAAACATATGCATCTAAAAACATGTCCAAAAAAACATTTGCATCCAAAAACGGGTAGAAAAAACATGCATCCAAAAACATGTTGTCACACCCCTGTGGACTGTTTCTTGGGTTTTTCCCTGTGTGTCCTTATTTGGTCTTTCCTGTTCCGTTTTCTATTATGACGTCATTGTTTAATCACTCACATCTGTCCTCGTCTGATTAGCCTGCTTATTTAAGTTTGGTTCTGTTCCCCGTTTGTTGGTCAGTTCTTAAAGTCATCTAAAGTCTTTTAATGTTGTTTGCGTGTGGATTCCCTGCTGTTCCTGTTCGTTCCTGTTCCTTAGTGTGGATCATATTAATAAAGTCTATGTTCCTGATCTCCTCATCCTTACTCCTCATTCCCGCACACGACGCTTGTGACACGTGTCAATAAAGCATATGCATCTAAAAACATGCCTCAAAAAATGTATGCATCTAAAATCATCTCAAAAAACATATGCATCCAAAAACATGTAGAAAAAACATGCATCCAAAAACACGTCGAAAAAAAACATATGCACACAACACATGTCGAAAAAACATATGCATCCAAAAACATGTCAATAATGCCTATAATCATATGCATCATATCTCACATCATATATCATATCATACATCATATCTTGTACATCAAATATGATGTATATGATGAAAAAAAAACAACTATAATTTCACAAGACTTTGAATATATTAATTTCATTTTTTCCCTCCCTGGTCATTTTAATTTATATTTGTATTGCACTTTTTGTAATACATATTTTTTAATATCTAGATTTAGACATTTGTTTTAGAAATGTATTCATATAGAAATTTGTTTAGAAACTTGACATTTTTGGTCGAATCTAAAACCATGTTTCCAGTTTTTATATATATTGTAAAAAAAAACAATATTTTAGACCAAATCTTAAACCAATTCTGTGTTTCCAATTCTGGTTTTTATTTATGTTTATATATATTTATTTATTTAGAAATTTATTTATTTACTTATTTTAAAACTTATTTAGAAATTTCAAAATTATTTGTTTACTTTGAAATTTGTTTAAAAATGTATTTAGACATTTTAGGCCAATGTTTCAATTTACATTTTTATTTATTTAGATTTAGACATCTATTTATTTAGACATTTATTTATTTAAACATTTCATAGATAAATGTTTAAAATGCCCATCAGAAGCACAGATCCTTAAATAGTAACAGTCTCTCCTTGAGTCCGGCGCGGTCATAGATTATCTCCTGTCGTCCAAACCAACTGAACCAACACAATAACTCACTTGAAGCCGAGCGGCTGCCTGCGAAGATTCAAAGGGCTTTTTTTGGACGAGTAAAAGGCTGAAATAGAGAGCGAGAGATGTGAGCACTTCACCCGATACAGTCCTATAATCACACCTTCACTTCTGCTTTTAGATTCTCTTTTGCTCATGTTTGACATGTATTTGTCTGCAGTGTTGTCAAATGCATCACAAAATTAGCTTGGCGTATTTTTAAACCACGCAGCGTAGTAATTACACGAGCAATTATTGCACTAAATTAACCTCAGTTAATCTCAGAAGCAACATATATTTTTGGATGCATTAATCCTGATACTATTTAAGATGCATTGTCTGCAATCAATAATTGGATGTGACGATGGAGCTAAAATGTGTCCTGGGGCACAAGATTAATTAAACTCACGCAATCCCTCCGGTGAATGACATATTTAAACACTAGATCAAGAGAATCGACTCACTTTAACTCTTTCATGGCTGGATTTTAGCAGAAGCAGCACTGATTGATTGGCAGGTTGTTTTCTGAAAACTTTATGTTGTTGCATGCTGATGCATAATTCAAATCAAGAAAAATCAGTAGTGATAAACTCTCTCTCGTTGTCTTGCTTGAGCACAGATGTAAACGTGTGTGACTCAGCCGTCATTGATTTCTCCTTCAGCGGCGTTCAGAGCGCGTTTGGACCGTATGGATGGACGGAAGCATGTGTGGATCCTGCTGGGATTTTCACACTTACGGCTAAAGCACAGCTTGGACCTGCTTCATTCTCACAGTGTTTTATATTAAAAGATAAACGTGTAATTAAAAATCAGCAAGTGTTCAGATCGCAGCATCAGGATCTTATGAATATGATCCTTGCATTCAAACTGTGAACAACAATACATACATTATTCAGACATCTTTTGTTCATCTGTAGTATTTTACTACAGAATACAATATTATAAATGTCTAAACAAATTTCTGGTTAATCTAGTTTTCTACATTTCTAAATAAGTGAGCAAAAACTCCAGAATGGGAAGCGTGGTTTCAGATTTGGCCTAAATGAAGCCGTCACTCAGTAGACGTTCATACTTAATCGACTCAGTAAAACCTCCATTGAAGAATTCTTGAGTTTGTTCCTTAATTCCTGGTGAAGGGAGACCATGTAAATCAGGGTTTAAAAATAAATGTCTTATTATGCAAACATCTTAAGCGGGTGGGTGCGTGGCGGTGGGCTGATGGGGTGCCGCTGCTTTGGCATAATTGGGCAGATGGATGCAGAAATGAGAAATGACCACATAAATACCCCGTGTCTCATTCCCCACGCGGATCGGACCTGAAGCTCAACGCTCGGAATAGGCAATTAGAAATTAAGGTTGATTCTGAGTTAATGCCTGATCGTCAGTCAGGATTGACTGTGATCGCCACAAATGGAGGTTTCTGATCAGCGAGACCGGTGACTGATTTTAAGAGGAGACGTTTATAGAAACGTAAATGTGAACCGAACTGACACGATGGAAGTGAGTTCAAAACAACTCGCTGGAATAACCTGGGCTTGGGTATGTTAAAGTAAACAAGGATTTTATATGTAAAACATGAGTCAGTTCAATAAGTTTCAACAAACAGAAAGCAGCTGCAAAACTCAAGCCCCATTTGCACACAATGCATCCTAAACTTTCAGGATTAGTGTATCCAAAATCATGCTGAAAAAGCATATGCTTCCAAAAACACGCCAGAAAAAACATGCGTCCAAAAACATGTAGAAAAAAACTTGCATCCAAAAACGTGTCAAAGCATGCATCTAAAACGTGTCAAAAAGCATGTGCTTCCAAAAATGTGTAAAAAAAAACTAAAAACAAAAAGACATACATCCAAAAAGCATGTTAAAACATGAAAAAATGACATGCATCCAAAAACATGTTCAAAAAAACATGCATCCAAGAACATGTTAATAAAGCATCTAAAAATGTGTCTCAAAAAACATGCATCCATAAATCTGTCGAAAAAACATATCTCCAAAAATGTGTGTGCAAAAAAACATATGCATCCAAAAACATGTCAGTAAAGCATATGCATTTAAAAAAAACGTGCATACAAAAACATGTTGAAAAAACATACATCCAAAAACGGATATTGAAAAAACATATGCATCCAAAAACATGTCAATAAAGCATCTAAAAATGTGCCTCAAAAAACATATGCAATCCACAAAAGTGTTGAAAAACACATCTCCAAAAACATGTTCAAAAAACACATGCATCCAAAAACATATAAAAAAAACAAAACAAAAAAACACATGCATCCAAAAACATGTTAATAAAGCATGTGCATCTAAAAATATGCCTTAAAAAACATATGCATCCAAAAACATGTCAATAATGCATATGCATCTAAAAACGTGCCTCAAAAAACATACATTCAAAAACGTATGCTAAAAATAATATGCATCCAAAAACATGTAGGAAAACGTGCATCCAAAAACATGTCAATAATGCACATATATCTAAAAACATATGCATCCAAAAACATGTCAATAAAGCATATGCATCTAAAACATGTCTCAAAAAACACATGCATCCAAAAACATGTCAATAATGCCTATGCATCTAAAAACGTCTCAAAAAAACACATGCATTCAAAAATGTCAAAAAAACATATACATTCAAAAACATATAGAAAAAACATGCATCCAAAAACGTCAATAATGCATATGCATCTAAAAACATGTCGCAAAAAACACATGTATCCAAAAACATGTCGCTAAACCTTACATCCAAAAATGTATGTTCAAAGAAGCATATGCATCCAAAAAAAAAAACGTAGAAAAAAAACACTAAAGCATTCAAAAACAGATGCCAATAAAGCATTTGCAAGAAAAAAACATATGCATCTAGTAACATGTCAAAAAGCATATGCATCCAAAAACAAGATCAAAAAGCATGAATTGGGGTGAGTAAGGACAAGCATTAGGTGTGTAGATGTATTGTGTATTTTAGCATTCTGCTAAATGGAATTTTGGGAAATGTAGTCATCACACATCAGTCAGCTTCTTTCTTTAACAACAGCAGCACTCAAAATGTGAACAACTTAATCTGTACAGTTAACATTCACCATTGCAGCTAATAGCTTCCGCCGTGATTCATTAACTGACGCCCTCAACTCTGAACTCAAAGAAAATCTTAAGTTCCCCCACTGATAATTACAACATTCACATGTACTCATCTCATACAATCGCTGCGACATGACTGAAGGCAACACAATTGCCATAAAATACAGGCCTTTGACGAGAGTCATTCTGCTGCCGCTGCATTACAGCAATTTCCTCATGTTGCATCTGTCATTTAGTCTTTCTGAAGAGACGGAAAGTACAGGGACAGCGAGAAGCTTTGTGCATGCACAGAACAATTGAAAACACTGTAAGTCAGGACGGTTTATATAATTCACAGTTTCTGTTCTATTATCAGGCAGATCTTTGAAGTGTTTCTTTCGTAACTGGTTTGAATGTGAGTGTGTTTAAGCAGCTGACAGACTCGATCAGATTCACACTCTCTAGGGTCCTTTGGTTTGATTCAAGGACACACAACAGCTTGACTTGAGCGGACACTTCACACTTTGTCATGTGGAATGAGAGCGGGCAGCTGGGTCATTGTCACAGTTATTTGCCCGTGTGTCCTCGCAAGAACCATGAAGTCGTGAGAGGGCAGGTCAGACAGACAAGGACAACCAAATTTACTCAATATGATCCACTCAGTTCACTAACTTCCACTTGGTTTAATGTAGCAAACACTTTGCAGGAAACTAAACACTAGAACTTTATGCAATCATATCTTTAAAAAACTTATACTGGTAATGGGCAGAAAATCTAATCTTAAAGTCAACATCCAATTTTCATTTGTTTACTCTGCAACCATTTGAGGGCAAACACTTTTGTGCATTGATTTAAGCTTTCTATTATTGTGCAATCACATCTGTTTCAGTTCATTTTACCACTAATAAAACTAAAAACTAAAAGTGGTCAGTGTAAATGTCAGTCATATGGCCTGTCACTGTCTAAATGGCAAAATAAGTTGTTTTGTACAAAGCACTACAGAAATAAAGCTGATAACATTTGAAAACAAAGATATATGTTGCAAAAAAAACATTTTAGGAAATGCAGCAGTAAAGCACCAGCTACTCAATCCACCAGTGTTCATGCAGCATTTCCACACCTCAAACCTTCCACTTGTATTTTTAAAGCTTTTCACACTGATGCAGCTGCCAGTCATTAAGAACAATAATGAGAACGTCTCTGTCATTGATCAATGAGGCTCAGTGATTAGTCTCCTTGTTACACACAGGCCACGCCCCCAATGGGCCACTCCCACTGCTCTCTACAGCACAGAAACACATAGAAAACAATTCAAACTTGCATACTACTAACATGAGACAGCAATAAATAGTGTATATACAAAGTATATAAAAAAAATAAAGACTATTTTATGGCCTAGGTATTAATTAGGCACTAGAAGACAAATTAAACAGATACAACAAAGCCCATAAAAAAACAAAAAACATGATCAATAAGTCATGGCAACATGTTTGTTCTTCCATTATTTTAACTCACTACACTTACTCAAGCCCAATTTGCATACAGTGCATCCTGAAGTGTCAGTATTAGTGCATCTAAAAACAGTGAAAAAACATATGCATCAAAATCATGTCAATGAAGATTTTGCATCCAAAATCATGTTGGGGGAAAAAAACATATGCATCCAAAAACATGTAGAAAAAACACATACATTGAAAAATGTATGTCAATAAAGCATATGCATTCAAAAACACATGCTGAAAAAAATATGCATCTAAAATCATGTTGAAAAAAATATATGCATCTAAAAAATCATCTAAAAATGTCTCAAAAAAACGTGCATCCAAAAACATGTAGAAAAACATGCATCCAAAAACATGTCAATAAACCATGTGCATCTAAACATGTCTCAAAAAACATGCATCCAAAAATGTCTGCTGAAAAAAACATATGCACCCACAAACATGTCAAAAAAACATGTCCATAAAGCATCTAAAAAAAAAACAGGCATCCAAAATCATATAGAAAAACACGTCAATAAAACATATGCATCTAAAAACGTGTCAAAAAAACACATGCTTTTAAAAAATGTATCAATAAAGCATGCATCTTAAAGAGTTTGCCAAAAAAAAAACGTCAATACAGCATAAGCATCTAAAAACATGTTTCAAAAAACATATGCAAAAACATATTCAAAAACATCTAAATAGAGCATATATACAAAAATGTCTGCTGAAAAAAAAACATATGCTCCTAAAAATGTCAATATACCACATGCATCTAAAAACGTGTCTCAAAAAACATATGTATCTAAAAACATGCATCCAAAAACGTCAATAAACCATGTGCATCTAAAAATGTGTCTCAAAAAACACATGAATGCAAAAACATGTTGAAAAAACATGCATCCAAAAATGTCTGCTGAAAAAATATATGCATCCAAAAATGTCAATAAACCATATGCATCTAAAATTGTCTTAAAAAACATATGCACCCAAAAATGTCAATAAACAATGTGCATCTAAAAATGTGTCTCAAAAAACATATGCATCCAAAAACATGTAGAAAAATCATGCATTCAAAAATGTCTGCTGAAAAAAAACACGCACCCAAAAACGTCAAAAAACATGTACATAAAGCATATGCATCCAAAAGCATGTTTTAAAAAACATATACAACAAAAAAAATATATAAATAAAAACAAAAATTGATACTCTAACACGTTTAACTTGCAAGTCAGTTTACTATAATTTAAGGTTACTGAATTTGATTATATTTAAAAAATTTAAGACAGCAACTAAACTTAAAATATGTGGACAGTTTTTAATAAGTAGTCTATATACAGTACACAATGACATTAAAGTATATTTTAGTTTACCATAAACGTTTGTCAGTGTATTAAGCAATAAACTTTAACCATATTTTAAAGTAATATATTTAAGTAATATAATTTAATATATTGATTTAATTTGATAATACTTAAAAATTTAAGCAGCAACTCTTTTTAAGTGGAAATCGGTGGAACGATATTTATCAGTGCATCATGCCAATTGATATGAATCGTTTATATACAGTTTCTGGAGTGCAATTATCTGAAAACACGCTTAGATATGAATAACCTATTCATGTTCACTCCGAGCATTGAAAAGGCAAATATGCATCACATAAAAGCACTCAAAGTAATCTGTAAGCAGCCATTGAACTGCAATAACAATGTGAGCTTGAGTCCATCAGTGATGTGACTATTATCCCAGCAGGACGACAATCACAATGAGACGCTGCCAACTTTAAAGAAGTGCCAAAGCTGGAGAGAGAAGAGACCAAAGACCCTCTTTTCCCCTCTGAACCTTCAATTACCAACTCCCACCACCGGGACGACTGTCATCGCTAATATCTGCTTGCCCCCGTCTGAGGTTTACTGTCCGGTGGAGCTTCTCAGCTGTTTGTCTTATTATGTAATAGATGGAGATTTCCCGCTCACAGCTGCAGTGTGTCTCAGCGAACAAAGTCCTCATTAAAACCTCCAAAGTCACGCAAAAGCGGCTCCTAAACACTTCAGTGAGGAAAGACCCACATTACAAAACAGTTTGTCAAGATTATGTTGTAAAAAATCTGATCAAAATGCATTTATGGGCAGTATATTTTGCAATAGAGCTCTAAAGGTTTGCAGAGATGAAGATATTTGAGTACCATGTGAATATCACTAGTTTTCTATAGCAGTTTGATCTCTATTAAAAACGTCCTGTAAACTCTAAATCAAAGGAGCGTCAGAAGCGGCACCTGTGGCCTCGACCCTCAGATCCGAACACGCTCTCATTGATATTCTGTGGTCAGATGAGCAAAAACCTTCTTTCAATCTGCTGAGAGCCAGATCCAAGCCTCTGACAGCTCAATAAATCGGACGTTTGGATGGCAGATGTATGTCTCTCACGTCTGCATCAATCTGAAACAGGCCTGTTTTTTCAGCTAATGGCCTTGCTGGATCTTTGTCTTTTATTAGTGCAGTAACAGCAGACGCCTCGGGTCTGAAAAGAACAGAAACCTTGAGTTAACAGAGACGAGACACAGATTGCAGGAGCTTGAAGTCAAATCAATCACAGTTTCCACAAAAATATTAGGCAGCACAACTGATCATAAGCAGAGATGTTTCTTGAGATGTTTCTCGGCATATTAGAATGGTTTCTGAAGGATCATGTGACACTGAAGACTGGAGTAATGATGCTGAAAATTTAGCTGTGCATAACAGCAAAAAATGATGTTTTACAAGATATTCACATAGAAAACTAATAATATTTCACAATTTTTACTTTTGTTACTGTAGTTCACTTTGCATGTTTTAATTTTGCAAATATAACTTTTACTGCTGTTATTATAATTTGTATCATAATTTACATTTTTTATGTCATTATCACTTAATATGTCATATGTAAAATGTCGCTCCATGAAGTTGTTAAATAATTCACTTAATATGTCAATTTAGATTTTATTAATCTTATAATTATGACTTAGTATTTTGCATTTTTTACTTTTAATATAATTATGACTTAAAGTCAAAATTTAAGCTTTTAATCATAATTTTGACTTTTTATTTCACTATGAATTAGTATGCCATAATTTTGACATTTTATTTCAGAATTATGACTTAGCATGTTCATTTTTGACTTCTGTAAAAAAAAAAAATATATATATATATATATATATATATATATATATTTGACATACTTTGAAACTTTTTATTTCATGATGACTTATGTCATAATTATAACATTCTACATAATAATTTTGACATAATTATGACAGTATGTCACAATTATAATTTTTTATGTCATAATTATTACACTTAATGTCATAATTTCAACTTTTTATCTCATAATTATGATTGTCATAATTGTAACATTTATATCATAATTTCAGTTTAAGACTTAGTATGTCATAATTTCAACATTTTGTCAAATTTCAATAATTTTATCTCATAATTATGATGTAATATGTCATAAAGACTTAGTATGTCAACTATGAATTTTATCTCATAATTATGATTTAATATGTAATCATTTCAATTTTTATCTCATAATTATGGCTTAGTATGTCAATTATGACTTTATTTCATAATTATGACTTAGTATGTTAATTTTTGACTTTTGATGTAATTATGGCTTACATGTCATAGTTAAAAAATTTTATTTCATGATGACTTATGTCATAATTATAACATTTTACATCATAATTTTGACCTTTTATTTCACTATGACTTAGTATGTCACAATTATAACTTTTGATGTCATAATTATTACTCTTTATCTCATAATTTCAACTTTTTATCTGGTATCACTTTGTATGTTTTAATTTCAACTTTTTATCTCGTAACAACTGTCATAATTGTAACATTTATATCATAATTTCAGTTTTATTTTATAATTTTGACATAGTATGTCACAATTTAATGACTTAGCATATCAGAATTATAACATTTTATGTCATAAATTCAATATTTTATCTCATAATTATGACGTAATATATCAAAATTATGGCTTAGTACGTAAACTATGAGTTTTATCTCATAATTATGGCTTTCTTTGTCAATTATGTCTATCTCATAATTATAGCTTAATATGTAATCATTTCCATTTTTATCTCATAATTATGGCTTATTATGTCAATAATGACATTATTTCACAATTATGAATTAGTATGTCAACTACAACTTTTATTTCATAATTATGGCTTTCTTTGTCAGTTATGACTATCTCATAATTATAGCTTAATATGTAATCGTTTCAATTATTATCTCATAATTATGGCTTACTACGTCAATTATGCCAGTAAACAGTATTGCAGTGCACGGCACAGTGTGCAATAAGAAGTATGCTAGTATTCAATGCCAATCATAGTCATAAAAATTCATGCCAGAAAACAGTTTGGTTAATTAGTCTACAAGACCTAAAAGCTCATGAGTCATGACGAACTAAAATTAATGAAAACTAAAGAAAAATCAATTAATTATAATTTCAACTTTTTATCTCATAAATATCACAAAGTAACAACTGTAACATTTTATAATAATTTCAACTTTTTTACATTATTATGTCATAATTGTAACATTTTATTTCATGACAGTATGTCATAATTATATCATTTTATGTCACAATTTTGAAGTAGACTTATAATTATTTCTTTAAGTCCTTATGACTTAATATGACGATTTTGACTTTTTATCCCATAATTATGACTATTTATGTCACAACTATATCACAATTTCAACTTTTCTTTAATTCTAACTATGTCGTAATTTCAACATTTTATTTCACAATTCTAACTTAGTATGTCATAATTTTTTTTACTTTTTTGTGTCAATTATGATGTAGTATGTCATAAATATAACATTTCATGTCATAATTTTGACATTTTATCTCATAATTTAAAACTTTTTACATCATAATTTCAATTTATGTCACAATTATGACTTACTTTTGATATAATTATGACTTGGAGTGTCAATTTCAACTTTTTATCTCATATTTATGACTTTAACAACTATAACTTTTTATGTCATAATTACACTTTATATAATAATTTCGACTTTTTATGTTATCACTTTATATAATTTCAACTTTTTATATCATAATTATTACTGTCATAATTATAACATTTACATCATAATTTCAACTTATGATTTAGTATGTCATAATTTCGACATTGTATTTCATAATTGACTTAGAATGTTATGATTATTACATTTTATGTCATAATTACATTTTTGTTACACTGAATAGTTGTTTCAACTTAAAATAATTTGTTACCCTGCTGCCTTAAAATTTTTTTAGTCAACTAAAATATTCCAGTTGTCACTTATATTAACTTTAAGTAACATAAAATGTCATGTTGACTAAACTAAACATTTTAAGTCAGTGGGGTAACAAATTATATTAAGTTGAAACAACTTCTTGAAATATTTTATTTATTTATTTTTTTTTGATGATGAAATCATGGAAAAAAAACTTTTTTATTTATTTCTAACTTAGTATGTCGTAGTTTTTTTACTTTTTTGTGTCAATTATGATGTAGTATGTCATAAATATAACATTTCATGTCATAATTTTGACATTTTATCTCATAATTTAAAACTTTTTACGTCATAATTTCAATTTATGTCACAATTATGACTTACTTTTGACATAATTATGACTTGGAGTGTCAATTTCAACTTTTTCTCTCATATTTATGACTTAGTATGTCACAATTATTGCACTATTTATTCGTTTCAACTTTTATTGTTATCATTTAATATAATTTCAACTTTTTAACATCATAATTATTACTGTCATAATTGTAACATTTACATCATAATTTCAACTTATGACTTAGTATGTCATAATTTCGACATTTTATTTCATAATTGACTGTTATGATTATAACATTTTATGTCATACTTATAATTTTTGTTACACTGTAAAAAATTTGTTTCAACTTAAAATAATTTGTTACCCTGCTGCCTTAAAATTTTTTGTTTAGTCAACTAAAATTTCTAATCCATTGTGCAGATTCACATGGACATTTCCATGCAACACACTTCCAGGCCTCACGTTTCTCACTCGGCTCCACCTGCGTTTGAACTCATGTAGCACTCGCTGTTTATAGATGCAAAAATGAACTATAATTGGCCATAAAGCAACAGAGCGCCGTTACAGCTCAGTGCCTTGTTTTGTTCTGTGAAGCCATTGGGGACGCTAAATTGTTTTTAAGGAAAAAGCCGCTGGGGTGATGCAACTGGAAATGAACACTTAAGGGATGAGGACTCCCGCGCCGAGCCCAAGATCAACAGGTGCGTCCGAAAGAACAAAGTAATAAAGCGATCTTATTTGGCTATTAAAAACAGGTGGAGTTCTGGGTAAAGCAAACAAGAGCAGGGACGCAGCATATATTTTCTCTGATATTATAGAGGTTTGAGGTGCGTCCACTTTAGTTTTTGGGCATCTGGGTTCTGAGTGTTGTTAGGGTATGGAAGCAGATTTCTGTCCCATTAAAAAAAATCATGCTTTGATGAATCATAATTATGACATTACATTGATATGACAAAAAATTGACATATTAATTCGCAATTTTGAGATTAAAAGCTCAATTAAGACAAAAAGTCATTCAATTGTGACATTCAAACTCATAACTATGGCTTAGTATGTCATAATTATGCCCTTTTGTCTCATAATTATGATTTACACTTTCAGAATTTCAACTTCGTCATAATTGATTTAGTACATCATAATTTAAACTTTTTAATTCATAATTATGACATTCCTAATTTTAATGTTGTATATCATAATTTAAATTTACTTATTATGACTTAGTATGTCATAATTGTCTTTTTATGTCCTAATTAAAATTTCAGCCTTTAATATCAATTATGACTGTTATAATTTCAACTTTTTATTTCATAATTATCACAAACTAACATTTTACAAACTTTAACTCATTATGCTATAATTTCAAGATTTAATGTCGTAATTCTATCATTTTATGTCAGTGATTTTCATAATAATTTACTCGTAATTATGATGCAATATGTAATAATTCTAACCTTCTATGTCAGAATTTCAACTTTTTATCACATAATCATGACCATTTATGCCACAAAAATGTTTTATATCATAATTTCAACTTTTTAAATCTCATTATAACTTATATAAACTTTTTACAACAAACTTATATAAAGTTTGTTGTAATTTTGACATTTAGTATGTACTTTTTTAATCTTAATTATAATGTAACACTGTATATCAAAATTTTTATGCCATAATTTTAATTTGTCGCAATTATGACTTACTATATTTTGACTTCGTATCTCACAATTACGACTCAGAATGTCATAATTTTGAATTTTTATCCTATAATTATGACTATTTATGTCACAACTATGATTTATATCAACTTTAATTTATTTCCTTATAACTTAGTATGTAGTAATTTCAACATTTTATTTCATAATTTTGACTTAGTATGTCATAATTTAGACTTTTTCATCTCAATTATTACATATCATAAATATAACATTTTATCTCATAATTATGACGTAATGTCATAATTAAAACGTTTTATGTCATAATTTCAATTTATGTCACAATTATGATTTACTATGTCATAATTTTGACTTTCAATCTCATAACTATGGCTTAGTATGTCATAATTGTGCCTTTTTGTGTCATAACTGATTTACACTTTGAGAATGTCAACTTCGTCATAATTTAGTATATCATAATTTAAACTTTTTAATTCATAATTATGATAGTCATAATTATAATGTTGTATATCATAATTTCGACTTACTCATTATGACTTAGTATGTCATAATTGTCTTTTTATGTCCTAATTAAAATTTAAGCCTTTAATATCAGTTATGACTGTTGTAATTTCAAGTTTTTATTTCATAATTATCACAAACTAACATTTTACAAACTTTAACTCATTATGCCATAATTTCAAGATTTAATGTCATAATTATATCATTTTATGTCAGTTCAGATTTTCATAATTAACTCATAATTATGATGTAATATGTCAGAATTTTGACTTATGACTTAGTGTATCATTATTTAGACTTTTTATCCCATAATTATTACCATTTATGCCACAATAATGTTTTATATTATAATTTCAACTAAATCTCATTATAACTTACTTTGTTGTAATTTTGACATGTAGTATGTACTTTTTTTTTATCTCAATTATGATGTAACACTGTATGTATGCCAATTTTATGCCATAATTTTAATTTATGTCACAATTATGACTTCCAATTTAGACTTTTTATCCTATAATTATGACTATTTATGTCACAGCTATGATTTATATCATAATCTCAACTTTATTTTATTTCATTATAACTTAGTATGTAGTAATTTCAACATTTTATTTCAGAATTATCACTGTCATAATTTAGACTTTTTTATATAAATTATGACATAGTCAAAAATAATAATTTCTACAATTTACCTCATAATTATGATTTAGTGTATTAATTTCAATTTGTCACAATTATGAATTACTATGTCACGATTTTGACTTTGCCTTAGAATGTCAATTTCAACTTTTTATCTTGTATTTATGACTTACTATGTCCTATTTATAACTTTTTGTCATAATTATGACTTAGCAAGTTATATTTTCATCTTTTTATCTCTAATTTTTGAAAAAAACTGCATGCAGCCATAAACTACGTGACCTTCTTCTAGTAAACGTGGCGTTGAAACCTTGAGCGACAGAATAAAAACATGAATTCACATTTTCAGATCAGTCTAGAAGAATACCAGGAATGTTGTCATGGTGAATATGATGTTTTTCTCGGTGGATGTATTTTTGGCTTGTCAGGACCCTCGCTGAGACCAGATGCTGTGGTTATTTAGCCAGAGAGCCACTCAAGCAGTTCGGACACAAAAGCAAGTTGCTTTTTATAGCAGAAGTGCTCACTTTCACAGTCTGACAGAACCTTGAACAAAGAATTAAAAGCTCGTCCGAGTAAAATAGCTTTTATTCCTGCAGACCCTGTAATTTCACACATCTTCAGCTTCAGCTTCTCTTGAAGGACACAATTATTGAACAATTCGGGCCACAGATAACTCAAGTTATTTTCTGAAGGATTGTAGGGTTCAATCTCTGCTGCTAAGAATATTCTGGCTTTGTGATCAGAAGCGCTGACTCACACACGGACTCTGGGGTGGGATTCAGCCTCAGAAAATTCACGTTTCTTAACAATTTATTACAAGTCATGTTGTTCCAGGTTTAATTTAGGATACTGTTGAGCAAACTAGCAGTTGTGAAAGATTTCTATTTTTTGTTGTCCATGAAGTTAAAATTACGATATTAGGACATAAGTCATAAGTATAAAATAAAAGCCAAAATTCTGATATACTGTAAATTCTTTGACATACTAAGTCAGAATTTTAAAATAAAAACTTTAAATTATGACTAAATCTAATTATGAAATATAAAACATGAAACGTAAAAAGAACGATTTTAACAGTTTTAACCATAATAATCAGAATAATAAACTGATAATAATCAGAAATGTTTCTTGAGCTGATGCTGAAAATTCAGCTTTGATCACAACAATAAATTACATTTTACAATATATTTACATAGAAAACAGTCATTTTAAATTGTAATAATATTTTACTTTTTTACTATATTTTTAAATAAATAAATGCAGCCTTTGTGAACAGAAGAATGAAAGCTTGTTTTTGTTATGTAATTTGAAAAAAGAGGGTAATAGCGACTTTTTATCTCACAATTCTGGGTTCTGAATTGCAATATATAAATGTGCAATTCTGAGAAAAAAATCTGAATTTTAAGATGTTTTTGGAGAATAAAATGTCAAAATTTTGTGTAAAAATTGTCAGTTGAAAAAAAATTTCAACATTTATGTAAAAATTCAAACAAAATGCTTATTCTGACTTGTACATATTAAAATATATAAATTCTGAGCTCTGAATTGCAATATATAAATTTGTAATTTTGAGAAAAAAATCTGAATTTTGAGATATTTTGAGATATAAACTATTTTATATTTTGTGTGGGAAAAAAAGAATTCTGAGTTTACATCTCACAATTATCACTTTTTCCTCTGAATTTTGAGTTTACACCTTGCAATTTTTTTTCTTTTTTGCAATCGTTTTTATCTCACAATTGTGACTTTTTTCTCAAATTGCGCAATTATTTCAGAAAAGGGACAAAGAAGTCAGAATTATGAGATAAAAAGTCACAATTATGTTTTTTTAATTATGTGGTGATAATAGACAAGATAATAAACATGATTAAAAGTATATATGGGTCAAAGACATTAAGATGTCCACATCAAAAGAAACTTACAAAAGTGATTTTATGTCCACAGAAAGCATATTAAATGTAAGTAAGTGTCTACTTTTAAGGTTTCAAATAAGTTTTTGGAGAATAAAATGTCAAAATTTGGATGAAATAATGTTACATTGGCATTCAGCGTAACACAATATTTATGTAAAAATTATTCTGACTCGTACATATTAAAATATATAAATTCTGAGTTCTGATTTCTAAATTGCAATACATAATTCTAAGTTCTCAATTGCATTTCATAAACTTGCAATTTTGAGAAAAAAATCTCAACTTTAAGATATTTTGAGATAAACTATTTTATATTTTTTGGCGGAATAAAAATTGCAAGAAAGTCTGAATTCTTAGTTTACATCCCACAATTATCACTTTTCCCTCTTAATTTTGAGTTTACATCTTGCAATATTTTTTTTTCTTTTTTGCGATTGTTTTTATCTCACAATTTTGACTTTTTTCTTGAACTGAGCAATTATTTTGGAAAAGGGACAGAGAATTACATTTTTTTTTTAAATAAAAAGGAAATGATCAAGATAATAGACATGATTAAAAGTATATATGGGTCAAAGACATTAAGATGTCCACATCAAAAGAAATTTACAAAAGTGTTTTTATGTCCACAGAAAGCATATTAAATGTAAGTAAAGTGTCTACTTTTAAGGTTTCAAATAAGTTTTTGGAGAATAAAATGTCAAAATTTGGTTGAAATAATGTTACATTGCCATTCAGTGTAACACAATATTTATGTAAAAATTCAAACAAAATGCTTATTCTGACTTGTACATATTAAAATATATAAAAGAATAAGGGAGCGTATTACAGTTTATTGTGTTTTAAATGAGTAAAAAATTCTAACTGACAAATGGGAAAAACCTAGGAGAGTGGCAAACTTTAACTAATTAGTATTTAGGGTGAAAGTAATTTGTCTTTTAATATGTCAAAAATTAATTTTTTGGTTGTAAATATACCTGACAAGATTGTTAGACTGAATGACATTTTAGTGGGTGTCTTCTGTAAATTAGGTGAAAAATGTACGATATTTCTTTTTTGCTCAGAAAAACAAAAACAAACATGCAATTAAATTAAACAGAAAACTTTTTACTTTTTTTTTTTTGAAAAACAACAATTTAAAGCAGTATTACACTTAATTTTTTTAATGCTTAAACCTTTTTTTGTCTTTGACCCCTAATATATATATATATATATATATATATAGGTCAAAAGGTAAGTTTAATAAACCTACTTAAGTTGAAGGTCTTTTCAAATCATTAACTCTAAAAGATGCTTACTGCAACCTGACAGACATATGAATATTGCATATCAATTTAAAAATAGAAATCACCTTACTTAATATCTAACCTGACCTCTTGTCAGAAATCATGCAGCATCTCTCTGAAAATTAATCTGATGCCATTTTAGTGTTTAATGTTTTTCTGCCTCAGAGATGGAGTGAAATGTGAAATAATTTGGGAGGCATCAGCGGGAGCAGATGGCACCGGGGCGGCCGCTCTAATGGAAGAGGCAAACCCTTTCGACATGCGCCAATCTGGCACAAACCTTGCATTAGAGTCCCAGGAGACGCCGCGATGATGCGGAGCAGGAAGAGGAGCTGCTGTAGGAGGCGGGAGGATCTGGCCAGGTGGTTGGAGGTCTGGAGGAGCATCAGGAGCAGCAGATCGCACGTGTTTACAGGGAAACTAAGGCTGGTGACTCAGCGCCGCCTCGCTTCGCAAATTACATGCTTATTTCCCAGAAAATACTTAGATTTGCTCTAATGGCTTGGAGGGCACCACGGTACATGCAGTTATTTGCACATATTCCCATCATTTTAGGCCTATAAACAAAAAGAGAAAGAATTTTTAGTTCTCATTGCAGTTTGTGGATAGACAACATAATGGATTCTCATCAGGCATTACATGTATTAGCGGGTTCATCAGAGGGCTAATGGTATTAATTAACATAAAAACACAAATATTAATGAATATACCTACCAATATCCAGCGACTACTAAATTGTCCCTAGAAATCATTTTGATCAAACAATTAAATTTGTGTGTGTAACCACTGTTGTAATTTTAACTGCATCTGAAATAGGTCATACCATTCAGAACATACATACACAGTTAAGTTAAATTGTCTAACTCTTTAACTTTATTATGTTGTTCTGCTGTTTTGTGTTCATCTCCCATTTGCTCTTTTTACATTGACTACCACTCTATATAGAATAATACAATCAGATACAACAATAATTTCTCAAATATAATAACAATATATACTGATAAACTAAACATTGGCTTTAATGGTATGAGATGACTGGATGCTTTTCGACTGATTTGAATCTGTCAGTAACTGAACTGCAGTGCTCAAACTATTTCAAATATAGTGAATTAAGCTACAAACTCATCATAACGCACAATGTTTCCATCTAACATGTATTTTTGAGCTGCAGCTCGTCATATTAATGGAGTTTCACTAGTTAGCAGTAAACTGGTTACCTCACCTCAATATGGAGTAGATTTGCGTTGAATCATGTTATCTTTGGAACAGAAGAACTGATATTTTATCCGTAAATATAATTTTTTCTTCGCTTAATTCAGTTAAAGTCATAAAACTAGCGAGCTAAGCTAGTAGTAGTACTGACAATGTCGTGTAAACATGGCTGAAGACACGAAGAGGAACAAACAAACCGAATCAATTGAGTGAGTCATTTACGCTGGAACCGCTCTGATTGATTCAAACTCGTGACTTCGATCATTCAGTTCAAGCGAATCACTAGCAAAAACCAGATCAAAAGAGCCATTAATTTTCGAATTTTGACATTCACTCCTTTGCAAAATGATTCACTGTTTCGAAGCGCTTCAATCGGATCGCGAATCATTTGATTTAGATCGGGACTTCAAATCGCGAATCGAATCATATTTAGATCGGAACTTCGCGTATCGCGAATCATTTGATTCAGATCGTGACTTCAGACAGGGATCGCGAATCACTTCGCGAAATGAATGAATCGTGATCTGCGTTTCGAGTTCTGATCTGAAATGATGGTTCGCGAATCATTATTCAGATCCGGACTTCAGAGCGCGGATCGCGAATCGTTTGACCGGAACTTCGGAGCGGGTTTGCGAAATTTTTTATTCATATCGGGACTTCGGTGCAGACTGGGGATTTCGGGTTCGCGAAACTTTTGATCCAGATCAAGACTTCCCAGCGGGTTCGTGAATCATTTGATTCAGATTTCTTTTTTTTATTAATGAGTGAAAACTTCAAACCATTGAGGCAGTACAGTTATGAAAACAAAACAAAGAAAATATAAAAAGAGTATACACACACAAGCACATTCAGAAAATTAACTGTTGTTAAAATTACTATTGTTGTTAAAATGTAGTAACCATGTTTTTGTTTAACCACAGTTTTACTACAAATACCATGGTTAGTATAGCAAAACCATGGTTCTTGGTGATTCATAAAATGCAAGTCATGCTCGTTTTTGAGAATAAAAAAAGCATAACCAGAATTTAATACCGTGGCTCCTGACAATATATTGAGGTCTTATGAAGCAAAAAGAAACTGAACATTATTTATAACTTATATATATATATATATATATATGAACATAATATTAATTTCCATACATAAAACATTTTAAAACTGAACATGAAAATGAACACCAGTCCTGTGGATGTTTAGCTTTTCAAATGATAGTGAGGCTTAAAAATGTGTTACTTCTAGTTCAGTCACAGTATTTTTTAGTGAATTCTGCAAATGTGCATTCAGAATGAGAAATTATGACACGTAATGAAGTGATTTGCTCATTGAGAACATGAGAACGGCCTGTGTTCAGAGTGAGAAGAGACATGAGTCACAGGCAGATGGGAGATCTCTGTGTGTGTGTGGGCAGAGCGATCAGACGGACATGCTAATTAGTTCATGACACACTTCACCCCTCTTTACATGTGAATTTTAACATGTGAAACCTAAAGCCAATAGGGTGACTGATGACACACACATTCCAGCACATAACAGACTATCACTGCCTTCAGCACACACACAAACAATACAAATGTTGTCTCTAAAACAAAATGTAAAAATGTATGCTTTATAATTATATCATATTGGCATCAGGCTTTTAAGGCTCATATAGTCTGATGCATATGCATTTAGTGAGAACACAGAGGGAAAATGAAATTTAGTGCATATGCTGATATTTATATGCAGTGTTGGGCATGTTACAGTACTTTAAAGAAGTAATTACTTATAGTTACTAGTCACAAATAGTAACTGAGTAACTGAGTTACATCATTATAAAAGTAAATAATTACCAGTATTGTGTTACTTTAAAAAAAAATGCTCAAATATGTCAAATAATTTGGATGTCCCCAATATTAAATATGTTAAATGAATGAAATCGACACTAAATAAATAGATTATTATTATAAAACATTGAACACTAATCTACTATAATATGTTTTAACGTTGCTGTGGGACAGTGTGAGAGACGCTTATCAAATTATTATAAATATTATCAACCTTCTACGGACACCCTGGCAATAGAATTGCCATTGGCTAGTATATATATAGTTTGTTTATTCACCAGACTAATATTAAATATTTATAGTTTTTTTAATATCTGAAAGTACATATAGCATCAGTCAGTCAAGCATTATAAAATTATATTATAATAATTTAGCATTAAACTAGCATTATAGTTAACTAGCATTTATAAAAAAGGGAAAAAAACTAAAAATAATACTGATAACACAACTACTACGAATTGTACTACCAATAAAAATATAAAATGCACTGGGTTCATGAATATTAATCACGTTGTCTGTGTTCGCTCGAACTGATTTGCTGAAATCAAAACGGGCGCCATGAGCGCCAGCCAATGAGATTGCCGTTTGCGCATTAGTTCCGCCTACTACTGGAGAAACTGGCAGTTCTTAAAAAAGAAGTCCACTTCCAGAACAACAATTCACTAATAATTTACTCACCCCCTTGTCATCCAAGATGTTCATGTCTTTCTGTCTTCAGTTGTAAAGAAATTATGGTTTTTGAGGAAAACATTTCAGGATTTTTCTTCATATAATGGACTTCATTGGTGCCCCGATTTTGAATTTCTAAAATGTAGTTTAAATGCAGCTTCAAAGACTCTAAACGACCCCAGCCGAGGAAGAAGGGCCTTATCTAGCGAAACGATCGGCCATTTTTTTTGGAAAATAAAAATTTGTAGCTCATGTAGCACAGGCTCTGGGATGCGCATTCACGAACTATTGAATCATGTCGAAAGATCACACCGAACATAGGTGGAACTACAGACCCAGTGTTTACAAAGCGAACGTGCAAAGACTAAGAAAGTGCAAGTAAGTCAAACAAAAAGGTACAACGATGTCGGACGATTCTGAAGTTGTAGGAGAAAATAAGATGGAGTTTTTCGCCATACTCAGTACACAGATGATGAACTTAGACGTGATTCGTAGTAGTGATGGGAAGTTTGGATCATTTTACTGACTCGGACCTTTGAGTCTCGTTTTGCAAAATGAACGAATCTTTACAGCAAAATATTATTACAGTGTTACGTGTTACTTCCTGAACACATCTACTGCTTACACAAACGTTGATCACACTACAAACAAGACAAAACTATAATGCTGTAAGAAACAGAAAAGATTCATTCATTGTTTACCTGGGTCTTTAGTCTATGATTAGCTCACCTCACCTCTTATCTGACAAGTTTTCGGGTTTGAGTTGTTCGTTCATCACGTGACAGCCCCATAAAATGAACGAACCACTCGAAAAACAGGTGAACTAATTCCAGTACAGAACCTAATAAGATGTTGCGCATGCGCAACTGAACGAATCACTCGACTCGTTCTTCCTGAGTCACATTAAAGATTTGTTCAAAATAAAAGAATCATTCAAGAACAACCCATCACTAATTCGTAGCATCGTGGACGCGCATCCAAGAGCCTGTGCTACACCAGCTTTTGTGCTTAAAAAGCACAAATTTTTATTTTTTGAAAAAAAATGGTCGATCGTTTTGCTAGATAATAATGCAATGCAATCAAATGCTGATTGAGAGATGAACAAATAAACATTCTTCAAAAGATGTGAGATGTTTTGGAGGCTTGGAAAGATCATTCCTCCACTGAGGAACAGTATAAGTAAAACTTCAAGAAACAAACGTTCCTCAAGAGATCCTGATGATCAGATTTGAGACTAAAAATGATTCATGGAGAATCAAGTAAAGCCAAGCTGCTTCAGTCTAGTAAATGTTCATCTGGAAATTTTACTACAGTTATTCTTACATTTACTTGAAAATATCAGTCAAGATTTGACAGAAAAAAGACATCTGAAGCACCAGCTGAAGGTGGACGTTCGTACAGTTACACTAAAAGAGCTTTTACTTGATAAGATATTTGAGTAGATTGTTTGTGAAACAGGTTTAACAGTAAAGTTTGATCGTATAGAAACGAATGCATCAAATATAACACAGTTATAAGCAGAGATCGTGTGGCTCAAGTATCCAAACATAGCCGTTCTCTTCTGTACTTTCTCATTCTCACTCACACATGTACAGACTAGATGAAGTTTGTTCGTGAGCGTTTTATCTAACAGCAGGCAGGAGAACCCATCATGAGTCAGTGAAGATCTCAATGTGAGTGTGAGTGTGTGAAGACATTCAATCACACATCCGTGTGTCTGAGTTCACTATGAGAAACACTACTTCAACTACTTTATTACACTACTATACTATACTATATATATATATATGTGTGTGTGTGTGTGTCTGTATGTATGGGCTATATACTACCAGTCAAAAGCTTTTGAACAGTAAGCTTTTGAATACAAAGCCTGCATTTATTTGAACCAAAGTACAGCAAAAACTAGTAAAATTTTGAAATATTTTTTACTATTTAAAATAACTCTTTTTTATTTGAATATATTTTAAAATGTAATTTATTCTTCATTCTAATATTCTAATTTGCTGCTCAAAAAACAATTTATATTATTATTATGTTGAAAACAGCTGAGTAGAATTTTTTCAGGTTTCTTTGATGAATTAAAAGTGCAGAAGAACAGCTTTTATCTGAAATCTTTTGTAAAACAAAATGTCTTTTATAAATGTCTGTATCACTTTTGTTCAATGTAAAGCATCCTTGCTAAATAAAAGTATTAATTTCTAAAATTTTTCCCTCCAAAAATAAAAATTGTACTGACTATAATGTTACAAAAACTTTTTATTTCAGATAAATGCTGATCTTTGGATCTTTCTATTAATCAAAAAATCTTAAACAAAATGTACTCATCTGTTTTAAATCCTAATGATAATAATAATAATAATAATAATAATAATAGTTTCTTGAACAGCAAATCATCATAGATTTAGAATGATTTTTAAAGGATCATGTGACACTGAAGACTAGTAATGATGCTGAAAATTCAGGTTTGATCACAGAAATAAATTACATTTTTAAAAATATTCAAATAGAAAGCAGTTATTTTAAATAGTAAAAATATTTCAAAATTGTACTGCTTTTTCTGTACTTTGGATCAAATAAATGCAGGCTTGGTGAGCAGAAGAGTTTTTCTTTAAAAAACATAAAAAATCTTACTGTCACAATGCAAATAAATAAATAAATAAAGGTCCTAAAACAGGCTTAATTTTATTTTAAATCATATTTGACATCAGAAGAAAAAAAAGAGAGATGATGGATAATATGCAAAATGTATTTTTGCCTCTGTTTATAAGTGAAATACAACACGGATGTGATCTTAACCATTTTTTATGAGATTTGTCAATTTATTCACTTTAAAACTGTTAGCGCCTCTATATTACTTCCTGTTCTCAAACACTTGAGTCATATCTCATTTAAGCTGAATAAATGCCAGTCACACTGTTACTGTAGTATTATTTCTATAGTACTACAGTATATTATTTATTGCTTGAATTAGCTTTTTTATATTTTCAATTTTCATTTTAATTGTAGTTTAAGTTAAGTGATTTTTTTTGTGCTAATTTATGCATTCATTTTTTAATTGTATTTATTAATTTACTTTTATTATTTCAGTTTTACACTGTAAAAAAAAAAAACTTGTTGAGTCAACTTAAAATAATTTGTGACCCTGCTGCCTAAGTTCAGTCAACTCAAATAAGTTTAGTCAACTTGAAATGTTAAGTTGTACTAAGTGACAATTTAGATATTTGAGTTGACTAAACAAATTTTTTTTTCCAAGCTGCCTTAAAATCTTAAGTTAAATCAACATTTCAAGTTGACTAAACATTTTTTGAGTTTTTTTTTTTTGAGCAGCAGGGTAACGAATTATTTTAAGTTGACTCAACAAAATTTTTAAAACAGAAATAATACAATTAAATTAATAATACAATTAATAAATAAATCCATAAATTAGCACAATTAAAATGAAAACTGAAAATATAAACTTAAAATTTTAAGGCAGCGGGGTAACAAATTTTAACTTGACTCGGCAAATTGTTTTTTACAGTGTAGCAATTATAATATTTGTCATTTAGATACTATTATAGTTCTTATATTAATATTTTTAGCTTGTTTTTGTTTTTTAGAGATTTCTATATGTTTTCATTTTCATTTTATTTAAAGTTTAATTAATTTAGCCGTTTGTTTTTGTCATTTGTCATCTATTTATTTATTTTAGAACATCAAGTTAAACTAAATGTAAATGAGAAATGTAAAAGGTAAATATTTGTCATTTCTAGTTAACTATAATAACCCTGTTTCCTCCAAAAATAAATACTCTGCCATCCAGAACCCATTCAGCTATTTTAAGACCAGCATTGAAATCTTAACAGCTGTAAAATTAGAGGCGGAAAGAATCACTCCACACGCTCTATACTTACGTAATAAAATCATCTGCACTCACATCAGTGTTTCATATTCATTTATTAGGTCAGTGTGTGTGTAAAAGCCAGATACAATCATTTGTGCTCTGGGTTTATTTAGTGATATTCACTGTCCAACTGTGAACTGTGAGTGTTATTTAGGACACAAACCATCTGAATAATAGTGTGTGGGCCGATCGCTGATGGATGGACTGACTCACTGTCATTCTTTGTCCTCTCTTCATCATTTTCTGAGTGAAAACACACCAGAGGATTGTTCAAACACAAGTACTGAACTCATTTCCTTCCTCTGGCTCAATCAAACTACCACCTTCTGTTCCTGAACATCATTTTACTTCAGGTTTTGCCTCTAAAAACAGATCCTACCACAGCCGTGTGAATGCAGCATGAGTTTTCTGTCAATGCTGATGTGTTTTAATGTTTATCTATCACCTCCACCAGCACAAAAAAAAAAGAATTTGGTTGCTCAAATAAATGTCAATGATATATAGCCTTAAATTACATTATACGGACTCCTTAGACTTAATGTCATGTAATAATCATTGCATATAAATATAAAAGAAGTGTGTGTGTGTGTGTGTGTGTATGCATTACAGTACAACTGGAGGACAAAATAAGGAAATGACAATGCAAAAAAATGGTCCTAAAACAGAAAATAAGCTTAAATGAATTTAAAATCATATTAAATTAAATAAATTAAAAATTAAATAAATATACATTTATGACAATTTGTTGGAACAATGTGAGATTTGTAACAAAAAAAAAACAAAACAAAAAAAACAGGGTTAATTTAATTTAAAAGTGTTATTATTATTATTAAGTGTATTATTAAGTGTTTTATATAATAAAATAACCCATAAGTAAGAACAATATATATGAATATAATATCATGTGGATGATGGATTATATGTTTAACATTATGTTTCATATATTTTTTACAATATTATTATTGATTATTAATTGTGTAATTTTGAATGTTTTTTTTTTTTAAGTATTCATTTATTTTTAAATTTTAAAATGTTAAAATGCAAAACAATCCTAATGGTCCTAAAAAAAACAAGCTTAAATGAATTTCAAATTGATTAAATTAAATATATAAAAAATTATATAAATACACATTTATAACAATTTGTTGGCAAATTGTGCAACATGTAAAAAAGCAAAAAAAAATTTAAGGGTCCTAAAACAGGGTTAATTTAATTTAATAAGCACAAAAAGTGTTATTATTATTATTATTAAGTGTATTATTAAGTGGTATATATATATATATATATATAAAAATAAAAAAAATTTGAAATTTTAAAATGTTAAAATGCAAACAAATCCCAATGGTCCTAAAAAAACAAAAAACAAACAAACAAACAAACAAACAAATAAACAAAAAAAAACAAGCTTAAATGAATTTCAAATCATAAAAATTAAATAAATAAAAAATTAAATAAATACAGATTTATGACAATTTGTTGGCAAATTGTGCAATATGTAAAAAAGCAAAAACAGGGTTAATTTAATTTAAAATCATATTTCACTTCAGAATAAGCAGAAAAAAGTGTTATATACATATATATATAAATTAATTGTTACATTTTTATAATTTAATTGTCAACTGTTTAATTTAAAAAGTTTTTCATTTTTTAAGTATTCATTTATTTTAATTTTGAAATTTAATTTTGAAAACAAAAAAAAAAAAAACAAGCTTAAATGAATTTGAAATTAAATAAATAAAAAATTAATTAAATACACCTTTATGACAATTTGTTGGCGAAATGCGCAATATGTAAAAAAAGCAAAAAATCTTAATGGCCCTAAAACAGGGTTAATTTAATTTAAAATCATGTTTCACTTCCGAATAAGCAGAAAAAAAGTGTTATTATTATTATTAAGTGTATTATTAAGTGTATATATTTAACATCATTTTTTTTATATATTTTTTACAATTTAATTAATGATTATTAATTAACCCAAAATAAGTAAGAATATAATATATATATATAAAAAAATCCATATGATGTGGATGATGGATTATATATATTTATTTTTGAATCATAGTAATGAGAATTTGAGAATTTGTCATGTAAGTCACAATGGGAAAAACAATGTTCTGGTTCTAAAACATCTAGCATTTCCTATGTGATCTTGACAGTTTTCATGAGATTTTTTCTTTTTTACACGAATTTTTACCTGATTTGTATTGAGGTTGAGTACTAATTTGCATGAAAGCAAACATATCCTTAGTTTTGTCTTACCTAATGAGAAGAACACAGTATATACTAAAATGTAAACAAGTGTCAAATAAATTAAAACGATAAATATTAATGTCGAGCTCATTTGAACTCCTATTTGTCATTCATCCTACAAACACGTGGCTGTACTGTCCCGCGTTTTCGGTGCTTTTCTCCCCGGCTTTCTCCACATGCTCCGGGAAATGCGGCTTGACGCAGGAGTTGACGGCCTCGGACAGGTCACCGGGCAGAGACCACATCTTCTTTGCGTGTTCGGCCACGGCGTCTTTATTCAGCTGAACACAGAAGTGAAGAAATGAGACCAGCGGTCAGTGACACGAAGCTCACAACAACAGCATGTGACTAGAAAACATAAGCAGTCACCATATTATTATTAATAGCTAGAGTTTTAAAGTGGTTCTAGGTTTTAGTGTGTTGCTATGCAGTTGCTACAGTGTTGTTATGTGGTTGCCAGGTCCATCCTTATTACACTCTAAAATGTAAATCCTGTCTTCATTTACTCTTCCTCTAATTCCTCTAAATGCTGACAATTTTCATTTTGTTTTCTTTACTTTTTTTTTTTTTTTAAAGTGGTTCATTTTTAAATTGTTTTTTAATAATTATTGTTTTATTTTTTATTATTATTATTTATAAATTAATAATTGTATAGTTTTTATGATTTAATTAATGATTAATAATTGTTTAATTTTGATTTTTTTTTAAATTATTAACTATTTATTTTTTTACATACTAATGATTTAACTATTAAAAGTGGTTTATTTTGATTTTTTTTAATTATTTATTTATAAACTAATAATTTTCTAATTTTTATGATTTAATTAATGATTAGTTATTGTTTAATTTAGATTGTTTTTATTTTTTTAATTATTATTATTTTTTAATTTTACATATTAATGATTTAACTATTAAAAGTGGTTTATTTAGATTTTTACAATTATTTATTTATAAATTAATAATTTTATTTTTTTATGATTTAATGAATGATTAGTAATTGTTAATTTTTTTTTTTATTCTTAATATTTATTTTATATATTAATGATTTAACTATTAAAAGTGGTTTATTTTGATTTTTTTAAATTATTTATAAATGAAAAAGTTTAGAATTTTTATGATTTAATTAATAATTAGTAATTGTTTAATTTTGATTGCTTTTATTTTTTAATTATTAATTATTTTTAAAATTTTACATATTAATGATTTAACCATTAAAAATGGTTTATTTAGATTTTTTAATTACTTATTTATAAATAAATCATTTTATAATTTTTATGATTTAATTAATGATTAGTAATTGTTTAATTTTGTTGTTTTTTTTTTCATTATGATTTAATTAATGATTAGTAATTGTTTAATAACATTTTATTTTCAGGATTCTTTGATTAATATAACGTTCTAAAGAACAACATTTATTTAACTATTAAAAATGCTTTATTTTGAAAATTATTTTAAAATTATAATAATTTTAAAATTATTTATTTATAAATGAATATATATATTTTTTGATTAATAGAAAGTTCTAAAGAACAACATTTGAAATAGAAATCTTTTGTAAGATTATAAATGTATTTATTGTCAGTTTTTATCAATTTCATGCATCACCGCTGTATAAAATAATTTAATAAAAAATAAAAAATATTTATTTAATTTGAAATATTTATGATTTAATTATGACCAAGTGGTTTATTTAGAATTTTATTTATTTTAATATTACATTTTTATGATTTACTCAATTATTACTGGTTATTTTGATAATTGTTGTCTCAGAATGATTTAATGTAAATGTTTTTATTTTTAAATTATTAATTAACTTAGCATTTTTATGATTTAATAATTATTACCTTTTCAAATCAATGAAATGAAAATAGAAATCTTTTTGCAACATTATTCAATTTTTTGTCACTTTTAATCAATTTAATGCATCCCTTCTGAATAAAGGTTTTTTTTTTTTTTAAATCAATTATTTGAATGTAACATTCTTATGATTTAATTAATTATTATCTTTTCATCAATATTTAATGAAATTAAAATATTTTATGAGTATCTAATATTTTAATATAAAAAATAAATATTGTATTTATTATTACCAAGTATTTGATTTTGGATCTTTTTTTTATTTTTATATTATTTTAACTTTACATTTTTAAGACTGAATTCATAAATAGTTTTTATAAAAAAAAAAATATTTTAATAGGTTTTGGTTTAAAATTTATATTTTACATTTTTATGATTTGAATAATAATTTGTATTTTTATTTTTTTTATATGGTTTAATTAAAAAAATATATTAATTTATTTTAATTTGACATTTTTTATTTAATTATTTATTAGCTTTTTATCAAAACTCATTGAAATGGAAATAGAAATCTTTTGCAGCATTATACATGTTTACACTTTTAATCAAATTAAATGCAACCTTGCCAACTAACAATAGTAAAATCTAGTTGCAAAGTGGTTCTAAACGGTTTTAGGTCTCTAGGGTCATTCTTAAAGTCGTAAATATTCTTCTGAAATGATCACACGAAACTGTCAAGCGCTGATGACTGTGAGCTTAAAGCGCTCTGAAGACAGATGGTTTATCTGAAGTGACACGAGCAGCTCCACATCTATAAGTCCTGAGAGATTCGAGCGCTTTATTTAAAACCCCTCGTCTGACAGACGGCCGTCTGTTCCCGTCATACAGAAACTCACGTCAGCAAGAGTCTGAGACCAAAGCGTGTCGAGCTAAAATACATCTGCATGTTAAAAACTCCATTCACAATCCAGGTGTTACTACAACTTCCAGTACATCTGGCCCTAGAACAACACTCACGGGAAGATTCACTGATAAAGACGTCTGTCTAATTTAGCTCATGATTCAATTGCTGAATTAGTCATTGGATTCGCTTTCCGTTATTACAGTCATCACAACATTATTACATTCAGAAATGTCTTTCCTCAAATGAAAGAAAAGAGAATAGGCCAAATCTGACTTAATGAAACCGTTCCTAATGCGTTTAACTTTCATAATCTGACGCATTTCTGAGTGAAACCGGATATTCAGTGGGAATATAAGTAGAGAAAGTTATTTTCATGGTTTTAATAAAGTCTGGATATGATCAGATCCTCTTTATGTAATTATAATAAAGTCCTCAAAGGTTTGGTTTTTCATAAAGTCTCTTCTGCTCACCAAGGCTGCATTTATTTGATCAAAAAAATACAGTAAAAATTGTGAAATATTATTACAGTTTAAAACAGCTGTTTTCTGTGTGAATCTGTGTTAAAATACAATTTATTTCTGTGATCAAAGCTGAATTTTCAGCATCATTACTCCAGTCTTCAGTGTCACATGATCCTTCAGTAATTATTCTATTATCTAGAAGCATTTCTGATTATTAACAATGTTAAAAATAGTTGTGCTGCTGAATATTTTTATGGATCGATTTAATTTTTCAGGATTCACAGATGAATAGAAAGCTAGGGTTATCTTTTGTTAGATTATAAATTTTTTTGATGTCACTTGTGAGCAATTTCATGCATCATCGCTGTATAAATAATAATAATATTTATTTAATTTTACATATTTATAATGTAAAATGTAAGTGGTTTATTTTGAATTTTATATTTTAAATTATGTATTTATTTATAATTTATTTTCATTTGTGTTTTTCTTTTTAAATTATTTATTAATTTAGCATTTTTATGATTTAATTATTTATTTTAATTTATTATTACCTTTTCAAGTCAATGAAACATTTTTGTAACATTCTGCAATTTTTTGACCAATTTAATGAGAGCTTTCTGAATAAAATTATTATTTAAAAAAATATCTATATATTAATTTAATTTTACATTTTTAGGATTTTATAAATTCAGTAATTGCTTTATAATTTATTTTTTTTAAATAATATTATAAATTATTATTAAAAAAATATTTATACATTATTTTAATTCTACACTGTCATGATTTAAATAATTATTAGTGGCTTATTTTGATCTTTTTGTTTTTAAATTATTTATTTAAATTTAAAATAAAATATGTTTTTTAAAATTATTCATTGACTTAGCATTTTTATGATTTAATTAATTATTACCTTTTTGAATCAATGAAATGGAAATATAAATCTTTTTGCAACATTCTACAATTTATTTATTTATTTTAATGTTACACTTTTATGATTTAATTAATTACTCAAAGAAATGGAAATAGAAATTTTTGTAACATTCTACAATTTATTGTACATTTTTTGATCAATTTAATGCAACCTTGCTAAATAAAATTATTATTCTTTTTTTTAAATCAATTATTTTAATTTTACATTTTTAGGATTTCAATAATGATCAGTAATTGCTTTATTATGATTTATTTTTAATTTACTAATTTATTTTAATTCTACATAGTTAGGATTTAATAAATTAGTGGCTTATTTTGAAAATATGTGTTTTAAAATTATTTGTTTAAATTTAAAATAAAATATTTTTTTGTAAATTATTCATTGGCTTAGCATTTTATGATTTATGAATTATTACATTTTCGAGTCAATGAAATGGAAATAGAAATCTTTTTGGAACATTCTACAATTTTTTGTCACTTTTGATCAATTTAATGCATCCCTACTAAATAAAATTATTTTTTTTTAAGAAATCAATTATTTTAATTTTACATTTTTAGGATTTAATTAATGAAGCAAGTAATTGCTTTATTATGTTTTTTTTGTTGTTGCATTTTTACTAATAATATTACGATATTATAAAATAATCCTTATTTATTTATTTATTTATTTTTATTTATTTATTTATTATGATTTAATTAATTACTACCTTTTCAAGAAAGTCAAGGAAATGAAAACAAATGTAACATTATTAATGTTCTTTTTTTGTCACTTTTGATCAATTTAATGCACCTTTGCTGTATAAAATTATTAATTTCTTATGAAAAAAAAAAGTTGACCCCAAACTTTTCAACGGTTAAGTGTAATGTGCACTGACGAATCGTTCCCAATCAGACAGGAACATGTTTGTCAGACAGTAAGGAGTGTCAGTGTTTTACCTGACTGATGAGTTCTCTGATTTTGGCCAGCGTAGCGGCCTGTTTCTTCCTCAGACTCTGTTCTTGCGGTGAACCATCAGCACCTCCATTATCTGACGACTGAAAGAGTGTGATATTACATGCGTTATCAGCACACACAAACACACGCGTGTTCAATCCACATTTGCCAACATCACACGGTCACGCGATCACGCGCACCTTGACGTCACAAGCGCTTACATACATGTACTCAAGTGCGGCACATATGCGTGAATATGCATGCGACAGTGTTAAACAGGCATTGCACTGCTCTCCAGGTCATGTGCATGAGCATGTGTGTGTGTTTGAGTGTCAGCGAGACAGAAGAGAGTCCATGTGCAGCTATTGTTCACGCGTCACGTTGAGCCGACAGACTCGACGCTCTCTGTGCAGCTGCTGAACATCCGAGGAGATAGATGTTCATCTGAGGATAAAATAGTTAATCTTTTTAGTTTTTTGTTTAGTGTTTTGTTTAGTTTTTGGTTTAAAATGAGTTATTTTAATTTTATATTTTAATTATTTATTCTAGCATTTTTTTATTTTTACTTTAAAATTATATTTTTATTTACATTTTACATTGTTAATTAATTATTAGTGTTATTTTCATCATTTTAATTTTAAAAGTATGTATTTATTTACATTTCACATTTTTCATTTTTCACATTTAATTCATTGTTAGCAAGTGTTTTGCTTAGATTTTTTTATTTGGAAATTAATTAATTAATGTATTTCTATATTATTTATTTATTATTCAAATGTTTTATTTTATTTTAAAATTATTTATTTATTTTAATTTGACATTTTTATGATTTAATTAATTATTAGTGTTTTATTCAAATTGTTTTATTTTTAAATTATTTATGTTTTATAATTTAATTAATAGTGTTTTATTTCCAGTGTTTTTGTTTTTATTTAATTTTTTTCATTTTTAATTATATTCACTATTAGTAAGTGTTTTATTTTAATTGTATATTTGTATGATTTAATTAATAGTGTTTTATTTCCAGTGGTTTTATTTTATTTATTTATTATTTTTCATTTTTGATTTAATTCATTATTAGTAAGTGTTTTATTTTTAAATTAATATTATTAATTTAAGTGTTTAAAGATTTAAATTATATTTTGGATTTTTTTTAATGTATTTATGATTTAATTAATTATTAGTAATCAATTAGTGTTTTATTCTATTTTTTTGTTTTGTTTTATTTAAAGATTATTTATTTAAATTTAATTTTTTGCAATTTATTTTTTTAGCATTTAATTTAAATTGTTTTTATTTTTAAATTATTTATTTCAATTTTATATTTTTATGATTTAATTAATAGCGTTTTATTTTCAGTGTTGTTATTCATTTATTTATTTCATTTTTATGATTTAATGAATTAATAATGTTTTGTTTTGATTGTTTTTATTTTTAAATTAATGTTATTTATTTTAAATCTTTACATTTTTATGATTTAATTAATTATTAGCAAGTGTTTAATTTAGATAATGTTTTAGTTTTGGAAATGTATTTATTTATTTACATTTTTATGATTGAATGAATTATTAGTATGTGTTTCATTCTAATTTTGTTTCTTTTTAAAATTACATATTTATTTTAATTTGATATTTTTATGATTTAATTATTAGTGTTTCATTTCAGTTGTATTTATTTTTAAATTATTTTGTATGAATTTTTATTATTTAATAAATATGGTTTTATTTCCAGTGTTTTTGTTTTAATTGTTTAATTTTAATGATTTAATTAATTATTAGTGTTTTATTTTGTTTAAATTATTCGTTTTTATTTCCAAATTAATATTATTTATTTTAATTTTTATATTTTTTAAATTAATTATTACCCTTTTTCCCCACTAACCCCAGTTTGGGAAACCATGTGGTTAGAGGTTTACTTTTTTTTATACTATAAAAACAGCCAAATTTGAATTATATTCAACAATTCTCCATATTTAGGAACACAATGACGCATGAAGTCGAGCGTTTGCGTTCACATATACTTACGTAGAGTATATTCTGAGTCTCTGGCTTTATAAATACATCTGTAAACACATTTTCTGTGATCTTTACGTCTTAAACTCTAATGACATTCTGTTCTGGCGCTGGAGATGTGGAATTAATGGAGCGGTGAAAGAAATAGAGAAGTGAATGAATTTGGATGAGCCGCATGTGAACAGAAGTGAGTGAGTCATAACGCACATGTTTCTATCGTTCACCTGCTGTAAACATCATGAGAGAGAAAGAGCGAGCGAGCGAGCACATGTTAGTCTGCGTTTGTTAAAACTCAACCTAAACCACGGCTTTGTGTTTCCGACCGTCGTCATGGTTACGGCTCTCGTCTCAATTGCGCTTCTCATTCAACTGCAATCCGTCTGTTTTTCCTTGTGTGTCGGACTCGATCGCTGCGGACGATCTGCGTTCATGTGGTGTTTTACCTCATTGTCAAGCTGCTCCGTGCTTTTGCATTTCTTCATTCTGAAATAGAGAAACATGAGGATTTGTGCATTAAAACAAGAATAACCAAGTTAAATGTAACACAAATGAGGTTTAATAAAGCTACTGTGCTTGAAATGACTACTTTCATAGCAGAACACTGAAGACTGGAGTAATGATGCTGAAAATTCAACTTTGAGCACTTGAATAAATTACACTTTACTATATATTCAATTAGAAAAGAAGTTATTTTAAATTGTAATAATATTTCACAATATTACAGTTTTTTTCTGTATTTTTGACCAAATTAATGCAGTCTCAGTGAGACTTCTTGGAGAGACTTTTCAAAAATTGTTATTTTTTATTATTTAATTAATTATTAAAACGTTTTTTTTATTTTGATTTTACATCTCTGAATAAAAAAAATGAAAAACTTTTTTTTCCCTTTTTTTATGATTTAACTAATTATTCATACGTTTTTATTTCAACTGATTAAAATGATTTATTTTGGTTTTACATTTTTATTTTTATTTTACATTAATTTATGATTAAATAAATGTACTGGGGACCAAACATTAAAATATTGTTTTTATTATTTATTTTAATTTTACATTTTTTTAAGATGTAATTAATTACTACTAAGTGTTTTATGTTGACTGATTCAAAATCAGTTGTTGTAATTTTATATTTGTATTTCACATTAATTTGACCTTTTTATGATCAAATAAATGAGCCCTGGTTTATTATATATATTTGTTTTACAATTTACATTTTTATGAGCCAATAAATGCAGGCTTTGTGAGCAAAATATGCATCTTTTAATAAAAATAAAAATTATTTCGATGTAATTAATTAACAGTATGTTTTTATTTTGAATAATTTTTATAATAAAAAATTCATTTTAGTTTTAATTATTTATTTTAGTTATACATTTTTATTTTAATTTTACATTATTTTTTTTCCTGATGAAATAAATGCATTGTTGGAGAGCAAAAAGGACATGCACCTTTTAATTTAAAAAACCTTTTTTAATTTATTTATCTTTTTTTTATTTCATGAAATATAAATTTTAAATAAATACATTTTTAGTTTTATTTAATTTTTTTTAAATAAAAATGTTAATTGTAGTTACAATTAGTTATTTTATTCGGATTAAATAAATGAACATTGTTGGGAAGGAAAAAGGACATCTTTCAAAAACATTACATATATTATTTTATTATTTATTTAAATTTGATATGTTTATGATTTAATTAATTAATAGTATGTGTTTTGTTTCGATTGATTTAAAATAAATTATTGTAATTTTACTTTTTTTTTTTACATTGATTTTACATTTTTTATGATTAAATAAATGAGCCCTGGTGAACATAAGGCACTTTTTTCAAAAACATAAAAATATAATATAAATTATGAATTTAAATTAACATATATTATAATAAAATATATATTATATGTATAATAATAAAATATAAATGTTATTATTATTTACTTATTTAAATTTGACCTTTTTATTATTTGATTAATTATTAGTAAGTGTTTTATTTTGATTGATTTACAATTATTTATTTTAATTTTACATTTTTATGTCCAAAAAACATTAAAAAAGAAACTTACTTGTCTTTCTTCTTGGAATCACTGAAAAAAAAAAAAAAAGATTGTGAGAATGAGGGATTTCATGAACATCAAATGCATTTTGTTTCATTTAGTTGCTCATTTTAGAAATATATAAATCCCATCATGCTAAATGATCTCATAAAGCACTCATTCCTCATTCAACCTGTTTTTTATTTCATCATGAGACGTTAAAAGTGTGACAAAGCTACTAAACCATTGCAAAGATCCTGATACTGAGCCGCAGACTAGTTTTCTAGTTTTATGTAAGTAAACAGATGTGATCTGTGCTAATGGGGTTGAGCTGCAAACACGGTCCCACTCACGCTCACGGCGCTCATTTACTTGCTGTTGCTCTCAGAACAATAATAATTAACCAAATAATTAACAAACAAACTGTGCACCATGTAGAAAAGGTCATCGGCCCCGTGGTTTGGTTAGACGTGAAACCTCATTATAAATCCCAAGACAAAACACACTCACACACTGATGCATTAGCTGAATTAAAACACTCAGCAGCTCGTAGCACTCAGTGATTCATCTTGCGCTCGTTCTTTCTTGCATTTTGTTTTGTATTTCTCTTGTTTTAAAGGTCAAGTACGCTAAAACACACACACACACACACACACACACACACCTGTTAAGTGCCTTGATCTCACTGCAGTGCTTCTCCGTGGCCATTTCCAGGAGTTTGGTCAAACGCTGTTACACAGGAAATATAGGACAGAACACAGGAAGTGTCACTTACACATATCAGAACACAACGCACCAGCTGGCCTTCGGAGCCGCTCGGAGATCTGCTGCGCTGCCGCACGGAGGAAATGAATACGAGCACTTCCTGTCACTTCCAGGAAAGAAATATCTAGCTTTCTTTCATTTAAAAAACATCACTCATGTTTTTCGAGTGTTGCTATGTGGTTGCTAGGTTATTCTGAGTGTCTTAAGTCGTTCGAGTGGTTTTAGAGTGTTGCTATGCAATTGCTTGGTTATTCTGAGTGTCTTAAAGTGTTGCTATGCAGTTTCTACACCGTTCTGAATGTTTGAGAATGTTACTAACTAGAGTGTGAGTTTACAGTGTTGCTATGCAGTTCATAGATTGTTCTGAATGTTGCTACGTGGTTGCTAGGTTATTCAGAGTGCTGTAAAATGTTGTGATGTGGTTCCTTTGTTGGTTCTCGAGCGTTGCTATGCAGCTGGAAGGTTGTTATTAGTGTTGCCATATGGTTGTTAGGTTGTTTAGAGGGTTTTAGAGATTTGCTACGCAGTTGATATGTTGTTTTGAGCGTTGCTGTGTAGTTGCTAGGTTGTTTTGCAATTGCTTGTTTATTCTGAGGGTTTTTCTGAGCATTTCTATGTGGTTGCGAAGTCACTCTGGATCTTCTGATGTGTTGCTATGCAGTGACTGTGTTGTTCTGAGTGTTTTACAGTGTTGCTATGTGGTTGTTAAGTCATTCTGGGTGTTCTGATGTGTTGCTATGCAGTTTCTACACTGTTCTATGATGTTCTGAATGTTTGAGAATCTTACTAACTAGAGTGTTTTTTATGTGGTTGCTATGTTGTTCTTAGTGTTTACACTGTTGCTATGCAGTTGATACATTGTTCTGAGTGTTGCTACCTGGTTGCTAGGTTATTCTGAGTGCTGTAGAATGTTGTGATGTGGTTCCTTTGTTGGTTCTCGAGCGTTGCTATGCAGCTGCAAAGTTGTTATTAGTGTTGCCATATGGTTGTTAGGTTGTTTAGAGGGTTTTAGAGATTTGCTATGCAGTTGGTATGTTGTTTTGAATGTTTTGGAGTGTTGCTATGGGGTTGCTAGGATACTCAGAGTGTTTTAGATTGTTACTATGCAGTTGCTAGGTTATTCAGAGTGTTTTGAGGTGTTGCTATGTTGTTCTGAGTGTTTTAGAGTGTTGCTATGTGGTTGCTAGGTTATTCAGAGTGTTTTAAGGTGTTGCTATGTGGTTTGCTAGGTTATTCTGAGTGTTTTAAGGTGTTGCTATGTGGTTGCTATGTTGTTCTGAGTGTTTTAGAGCGTTGCTGCGTGGTTGCTATGTTGTTCTGAGTGTTTTAGAGTGTTACTTTGCAATTGCTAGGTTATTCAGGGTGTTTTAAGGTGTTGCCATGTGGTTACTATGTTGTTCTGAGTGTTTTTAGAGTGTTGCTAGCATGTGGTTTGCTAGGTTATTCCAGAGTGTTTTAGAAGTGTTACTATGCAGTTACTGGAGTTACTCAGGGGAAGTGTTTTAAGTGTACCTGTGGTTGCTATGTTGTTCTAGCAGGTGTTTTAGGGGAGTGTTGCTATGTGGTTGCTAGGTTATTCAGAGTGTTTTAGAGTGTTACTATGCAGTTACTAGGTTACTCAGAGTGTTTTAAGGTGTTGCTATGTGGTTGCTATGTTGTTTTGAGTGTTTTGGAATATTGCTATGTGGTTGCTAGGTTATTCAGAGTGTTTTAGCGGTTGCCATGTGGTTGCTAGGTTATTCAGAGTGTTTTAGAGTGTTACTATGCAGTTACTAGGTTACTCAGAGTGTTTTAAGGTGTTGCTATGTGGTTGCTATGTTGTTTTGAGTGTTTTGGAATATTGCTATGTGGTTGCTAGGTTATTCAGAGTGTTTTAAGCGGTTGCCATGTGGTTGCTAGGTTATTCAGAGTGTTTTAGAGTGTTACTATGCAGTTACTAGGTTACTCAGAGTGTTTTAAGGTGTTGCTATGTGGTTGCTATGTTGTTCTGAGTGTTTTAGAGTGTTGCTATGTGGTTGCTAGGTTATTCGGAGTGTTGTATATTGTTGCTGCGTGGTTGGAGTGTTCTAGAGTTGCCATTTATTTTTTGTGTGTTTTAGAGTTTTACTGTGCGGTTGCTATTTTATGAGTGGCTTTTTAAGCATTGTTATGGGGTCATTGTTAGTAGGTGTTACCGTTGCTATATTTTTTTTTAGAGCGTTGCTATGTGGTTGCTAGAGTGTCTGTCTAACAAGACCCATGATTTGAAAGGAATCATTCATGTCTGGAGCACAAACACAAGCACTGAACTTATACTTAGTGTTGGAGGTTTCATCACATCACAGGAGCACTAGTACCAGATCAGATTGATTAAATATAAGCAGGAGTCTTTTGTCTTTTGTTTCTCGGAGCCCAAGCACAGATCTGTTCAGAGGTGACTGTGGTCGATATGAGTGTAAGAGGGTGCCGTGGGTCCGGTCAGGTTTACTCTTCCAGTACGGGACATGATTGACCCCTGATCTATGCAGATCAACTGACTACACAGAGCAGCAGAGTGCTGATGGGTAATCAATACCTGAGAGAGTCCTGGCTCACAACCAGCGGGAACAGTGCAGGACTGTAAAGATGTTTGGCTCATTTAAATGCTAAGCAAGGCCAAAATCAAACAAGAATTCTAAATAAATAACTGGCTAATTAAAATGCTCATCATGGCTGAAATCAATAATAGGTTTACAGATTTACACTATGTCTACTATGATTTCTGAAACAGAATTTTCTTGCATGTATGGCAAAAACGCACTCTCTAATGGCTGTTGAATTGAAGTTCAGGCTCAGCTGGAGTTCTGACGGTGTAATTTAGGTCACAGTCTCACAGTGTGATTTTTAAAACACCTCATCAATGCTGTCAATCATTAGCTATACTGTACAGTAATAATGTCTGTGTTTTTACCTCAGTGTTGTTTTGCTCTTTCTTCTTCTTGATTTGATCATGTTGCTCCACCAGCAGCGCCCTGAGCTCCGACTTCAGCTTCTGCTTGAGTTCGTTCATCTGATCACCTGAATCATCTCCAGACCTGGACACAAACACAATGATTTAACCAGAGCTCAACACACAATTCAAACAAATCAAAATACTCATTCAAAATACTGCTTATAAGAGAGCTGCATTTACTTCTTGCTCGCGTTCTTCTTCTTCAGGGCTTTGAACTGGTCGCTGTATTTCTGAATGAGTTCTTCTCGTTTCTTCTGAAACTTCTTCTCCATGTCTTTCATGTCTTTCTCCTGTTTCTTGGAGACTTTCTGGAAGTTCTTGTGCTGCTGCAGTTCATCACAGGTCACAGTGGTGGGATCTGAAAATAAACCCAGTGAACGTGAATTTAACCAACAAAAGATGTTAATTAGAGTAAATTCTCATTACACATTCTCAGTCTGTTTATTAAAACCATGCCAGATTATTTGGCTATTTTTATAACAAAAAAACTAATTTTGAGGTATTAAAATGTAAAATAAAAACTAAATAAGATACTTAAGACCCTTTTTCTTAGAAATTATATATGGGTCATTCTATAATTGTGGGTACATCTCATGTCCAAGAAGAATATATTTTCATCAATATAAAGCCCCGATGCTGAATTTTCCAGTACACAAGTATATTTTTCACAAATCACACTACTATATGTTGAAAAAGCCATATCATTTGTTTAAAAATGATGTTCATATCACACACAAGCCTGGTATTCAGCTGTCCGATTTTGTAAAGTTGCTCATTCTGCTCTGCATTTAAGCATGAAAATTACCTCAAATAAAAATATATTTCATAGTTTTGCCTTCAGTTAGATTAGGTTATTGAGACATTTGGGAGTGTGCTTCAAAAATTCTAAGTGTTTATTGTGATATAACTTGTTACCCACTAGAACCCCACCCCACCCCCGCCCCCTCAAAAAGAAATGGTTTGTCCCATTCTCGCATAATTTGCACAGTATGGTGATATTTCATCTAGAAGCACATGGATGAAACACTAGAAGTTATGTAAATATACCATATGATTAGTAGTTTTAGACTTCCACGTTGAGTACAGGCTCAAAGCACTAAAAATGTCAACTAGGTTACCTGTCAACTGTGTTAACCAGTAAAGATAACATGGTGGACTGTAGCAAACATAGATGGTATTTTACGCACATATTCCTACAGTTCACCTTTATTTATACAGCACTATAAGCAGCTATGTAATATGACTAATATAACTTGTTTTATTTGTGTCTGAAAAACCATTGTCAACTAAGTTAGAGTGGATTAACTGACTGTCAACAGTGTTACACAAGTATTATTGCTGCAAAAACAATTTAACTAAAACTTGTTTTGTTTATGAAAACATATTTCTAAATATACCATATGCTCAGTAGTTCTAGGCTTCCACGTTGAGTACAGGCCCAAAGCACTAAAAATATCAACTAAGTTACCTGTCAACTGTGTTACCCAGTAAATGTAACATGGTGGACAGTAGCAAATATAGATGGTATTTTATGCACATATATAATATAGACTCATACAATATATATAATAGACTCAACTAATATAGTTTCATACAATATAGATTGTTTCAAAGCAGCTATGTAAGGTCATGTTTGGGTTTTTGGCAAAAAGAAAAACTCTTTTCTTCACATTGTCAAATTCTAAATGTATCCCTAATTAAAGAATGACCCATATATGTGTGTGTGTGTGTGTGTGTGTGCGTGCGTGAAAAATGCATTGTTTAAAAATAAATATTACATTTAATAATTTTACAATTGTCATTATTCATTTGGTTTAGTTGTAGTGACTGCTGCATTTTGGTGGTTACTATGGTAATATTTAAACTGTCACTGTAATGTAACAATAAATGTAGCGAATCAGTGTGATGATGTTACAATGTATCATTTAAATCGAGTCATGTGACACATTCAGATCACCTGATGGATCAGATGGGGTTTCCTCAGTGGATTCTTTAGTCTCTGTGACGACAGCATCTGCAGCTGCAGCAGGTTCTGGATTTTCTTCTGATTTGGTTTCAGGCCCTGGTTCGGGTTCAGATTTTTCCTCTGGTTTTGGTTCGGGTTCTGGCTCTGGCTCTGGTTTGGCTTCCGGTTCTGGTTTTTCCTCTGGTTTTGGTTCGGGTTCTGGCTCTGGTTTGGCTTCCGGTTCTGGTTTTTCCTCTGGTTTAGCCTCAGGTTCTGGTTTTTCCTCTGGTTTGGGTGGTTCTGGAGCTGGAGTCTCTTCAGGCTGCTCAGCCGGAGGTGCAGCGTCGCCCTCTGCTGGAGTCACTGATGCAGGAGCTTCTTCTGCAGCCTTCGGTTCTTGAAATACAGACAGAAAAATATGATAAATCAGTACAGTGATTGTATCAGATGTTTGGTACCAAATTCATAGATAGTTCAAGTCTATATATATATATATATATATATGTTTTTACCTGCGGCAGGTGCAGGAGTGGCCGCTGTCTGGGTGCCGCCAGCGAGAGGTAACTCATACTCACACACGTATGTTAAACTCTGGAACAGAGAATACAGTGAGATCTGTGTGAGACGTGCTTTTTCATATTTTAACATTTATAAAAGCTGTGAATGATACAGTTATGCATGAAGCTATGTACAGAAAGACAGGGTACTAAGCAGAGAACGTTCTGTATATTTGGTTTGTTTTGTAATAATGGCCATTAATGGGCATTTTTATTAGTTTTATTATTTTATGATTTTAGTTATTTAAGTTAAACTAAAAAAAATAATAAATGCCTTGGCAACTAGCTGAAATAAAAGAATTGTAGGATTTTATATTTTATTTTATTTCAAATAATGAACTTTTTTAATTGTTTTTACAAATAATGAAAGTTTTTGTTGTTGTTATTAGTATTATTTATTTATTTTCTTTTAAATAACAAACATTTTTATTATTTATTTATTTTTTTGGTTTTTACTGTCAGTTAAAATGTTAGCTATTTAGTTGTGTTTTTATCATTTTTATTAGGTTTTTTCTTATTTTAGTATTTTAGTTATTTAAGTTAAACTAAATTAAAATAAGAAATGCCTTGGCAGCTAGCTTTTTTATATTTTATTTCAGTTAACATTTATTTTATTACAAATGAACTTTTTTATTATTTTTTTAAATAATGAAGTTTTTTGGTTTTTATTAGTATTGGTTTTCTTTTCTTTTATTTCAGTTAAGTTTATTTAAAATAAAGGTTTTTATTTATTTATTTTTTATTTTTTTGGTTTTTATTTTACTTTCAGTTAAAATGTTAGCTATTTAATTGTTTTTATTTTTATTAGGTCTTTTAAATTATTTTAGTTATTTAAGATAAACTAAATGAAAATAAGAAATGCATTGGCAGCTAGCTGAAATACAAGAATTGTAAGTTTTTTATATTTTATTTCAGTTGACATTTATTTTATTTCAAATAATGAACTTTTTTTTATTGTTTTTATTAGTTTTAGTTTTATTTTATTTCAGTTAAGTTTATTTAAAATAAAGGTTTTTATTTATTTATTTTTTGGTTTTTATTTTACTTTCAGTTATGTTTATTTAAAATAAAGGTTTAATTATTTATTGTTTTAGTTTTATTACTTTAGTTTTATTATACTTTTTATTGTTATTTTTAAATTAGTTTTTATTTTTATATTTCCTGTTTTTATTTTAAATTGTATTAAAATTTCAGTAATTTTGTTGTGTGTTTTGTGATTTTTAAAATATGTCTATACAGTTTTTAAATATGCCTACAGTATTTTAAATATCTTTCTTTAAATATGTCTATTATATTTCAGTTTTAGTTAATTTAGCACATCAGTTTTATTCATGTATTTTATTTCAGTTGACTTTCTTCCCAATTAACATTTTTATTTAATTATTTATTTATTTGTTTGTTTGTTTTTTGATGGTTTTTGTTAACTATAATACTCCTGCTTGTTTTACAAAAAATGCAGCAGGTAATTTATATTCTCATTTTTCATAGGAGACCCTCAATGTTTGTACTGTACATTGCAGGTCAATCCAAAGAAACTGCTTGACTCAGCATTGCACTAATGCCTTTCGAGCACTTGAGCATCCATATATTATTATCTGTGCATTTAATTCTACCTCAGTCTTCGGTGGCTTTGAAGTCTTCACGGGATTGAAAAGTGCATCCGAGAAATCTAATAGAAACACAATCATCGAGTGGTTATTTGATGTTGCATTCAATAAAAGCATCTTAATGTAGGTTTGTAGGTCAGTACCGGCGAACGCAGCGGGGATGTAGTCCTTCACCTCGATGTGCACGAACAGAGACGGCAGCGTGAGCGGCATGTTGCTCTCGCTGCGCAGACAGATGTGCTGGAAACCTGTAAACAGCATTTGACAAAGTCATTTTTATAACCCCAAAACCCCCAGAAGAACTCCATATGTTTATCTCACCTGTCTGGAGAGCATCCAGAGGGATGATTCGGTGACCTAAGAACTTGCCGCCCTCCTCCTGAACCACGAGTCTGAGGTAGGCCATCTCCGGCAGCAAGATCTGCTCAAAATCACACAGACCTTCAGCATCCGAGCAGCTCAAACATGCATGTGTTATGAATGATACGAGAGCCATGATCTGACCTTCTCAAAGACAAAAGGCTCCTCGTTCCACTCCGGGTTGATGGCGTTGGGTGTCGCGGTCCATTTGGTGCGGTACTTGCGTTTGGGATCTTTGGGCAAACCGATGAGCTCGACCTCCACTCCGGTTTTCACGCTCTTATCCGACAGGAACTGACCGGAGTAAATCTGAACGCAAAATACAATTCAGTCACATTTATAATTAAAAAATGATTAGTTAAAATAGTGTGTGTGAATTGTTATGCTAAAATAAAGTTTGTTTGTTTGTTTTTAATTATTTATGCAATTATTTACCTTCATTTAATATTTTTTGTTTTTTTGTACACAGACACAATATAGCAATTATTTGCTTAAAAACATTAAATATATATATAAATGACAAGTTTTGCCATTTTACAATATGAAATTTAAAATAAAATTATTATTATTATTATTATTATTATTATATTAAGCTAATAATTAATTAGGTCATAAAAAATGTAAAAATTAAAATAATTAAAAATAAAATAATATTAAATAATATTAAATATATATATAAATTACAAGTATTGCCATTTTACAATATGAAATTTAAAATAAAATTATTATTATTATTATTATTATTTTATTTTATTATATTAAGCTATAATTAATTAGGTCACAAACATTTAAAAATTAAAATATATATAAAATTTTTATATATAAAAAAATCAAATAAAGATAAAGATTCTGATAAAGATTCTGATTGTGGTTTAAAATATGATTAAAAAATCCAATTTTGCTGTGTAAAGCTACATAATTTGGCCAAAAGTAATATAAAAATGGCTATTTGATATAGTTTATTTGTTATTATGATTATTAAATAACAATATAAAAGTTATTTATATACCACTGTATGGCTGCTGCATTACTATTGTAAAATAAAACTAAATTAAGTGTTTTAGAAACATAAACGTTGTCTGTTCTCTCATGACAATAAATATTTGTTTCTAAAAAATATAATGTAAAATGTAAAAAATGTAAAAAATGTACATTTTTTGATTGTTTTGAATTAAATTGCATTATTTTTATTTTAAATTATTTAAAGTTTTTACATTTTTATGACTTAATTAATTATTTGCTTAATATAATAATAATTTTATTCCATATTGTAAAATATTTCTTAATTCTAAATTTCTAAATTCAAATTTTTAAATGTTAAAGCGTCAAACTTCAACTATTTTTCTATATAAGCTCCAATGCATTTCTGCTTTACCTTGATGGTGAGAGTGCTGGCGATAATGGTGTCAATCCTGTCAGTGAAAGGATCGAACTTCTTGTCGTTGCGACGGAGCACGTCGTGTTTGAGGAGGTAACCCGTCCTGCCGTTAAACTCAAACAGAGCCATGTTCAGCTGCATTGGGAAATCTACAGCATCAAATACAGATCATACGATTAAACCCACAGACACAGTGATGAGAGATCTCACTTTAGAAACAGACTGTCTTATCAATAACATAAACAGCCAATGTGGTTCTCTTTTAAATGCACAAGTGATAAACACCAGTTGATTAAAAGACAAAAGAAGAGTGAAGGTTGATGAAGAGAAGAGACTTGCATAATTTGCTAATGCAGAGCCAAACCCCTTTTTATTAATTAAACAACACATTTGCATGTTTACAGTGAAAAAAAAAAATATATATATATAAAAAAAACAAAAACAACAACAAAAAACATAATAATAAAACATATAAATTTTAATCAGTAATTTAAAAACAAAACTTAATTTATTGTTTATGAATGATTTCACTGTGTTATTTTTTATTTTCAAAATGTTTATTTTATTTGTCCTTTTTTATGAGTAATAAATAATTTTTATAATTACATTTTTGCCTGTTTTTAAATAAACTAATAATTTATGGTAAATAAATAAATAAATAAAATGTTCTTTTTATTGATTGTTTTATTTTGTGTTATTTTTTACTTTAAAAAAATCATTTTACATTTTTATGATTTAATTAATTATTAGCTTTCCATCAACTTGTGAACCCCAGTTTGGGCAACCCTATGCTAATGTAAAGACATTCCTGCCCATTTTAAAATAAACAAATAATTTATGGACAAAACCTATAATAATAATAATAATAATAAATAATTATTAACAATAACAATAATTTAAATTGTAAAAAAATTGTATTTTTTTTTTTTACAAAGAGTTTTACATTGAATGTTATTTTTTATATATAAAAAAAGTTTTAAATAAAGATTTTTTTCTTTTTATGAAGTGTTTTATTGCATGCTATTATTTTATTTTATAAACGTTTTTATGATTAAATTAATTATTAGCTTACTATCACTTTGGGAAACCTATGCTCTTGTAATGATATTCCTGTCCATTTTTAAATAAACAAATAATTTATGGACAAAATCTGCAATAATGAAAAAAAACATTAAATAAATAAACTAAATTAAAAATCTTTATTTTTTTTTTTACAAAGTGTTTTACTTTTTGAATGTTATTTTTTTATTTAAAAAAAGAAAGAAAATTTTTTTTATAAAGTGTTTTATTTTGTGTTATTTATTTTTTAAAAACATTAGCTTTTCATCAACTCACAAACACCAGTTGGGCAAACACTTTTATAATGTAATAACATTCCTGCCTATTTTTAAATGGACAAATAATTTATGGACTAAACCTGCAGTACTTTGTTACATTACATTTTAAAATTTAGCTGCCATTTGCTGGCTGTGATTTGACTCAGCACAAGCGTCTCACCCATAGTCTGGTAGTTGAGCGCCACAAACTGGCAGCCGGCGGTCCAGAAGGGCTGCGGACTGTAGTTTGAAGAGTCCACACGGGTTCCTTTAGGGTAGATACGACTCATCTGCCTCTTATTATATCTACAGTCATTAGTATAGGAAAGCACTGACATCCAAACACCAGAAAACACATCTGCATCTCATTTAAAGTAAATGTCAGAAGTAAAGGATACTCCACCCAGTCCACAGCGTTCTTAGCAATCAAACTCTCTCCTTTGGTTTCCACGAAGGAAGAGATGACATAACTCTTGTTTTTTTCTGTATTTGGACAGAATCAAATGGTGAAAACACATCAGTATGAAACACTTAGAAAGAGGTTTAAAAATTTAATATTTAAGAAAATTATGCAATAATAATCATTTTATTTTACTGTAAAATTGCGGCTGTCTTAATGTAATCATTTTAAATGTTTAAAAAAAAATCTCCATATTTATCCTATTTTTTGTTTTTTGTAACCTGGCAACACATCCCTTACTCCAAAACAAAAACAAACCAACAAACAAAAATACATTTTTACTAACAATGGTAGCCACAGATTAATCATGGTTTTGCTACACTAACTATAGTTTAACAATGGTATTTGTAGTGAAACTGTGGTTATGCAAAAAACATGGTAACTTCACTTATACTATAGTAAAGCGGTTAATTTTCTTACGGGATTTTTTGTGTATACTTTATTTTTTATCTATTTTCTACTGTTTAATAACAATAATAATAATAAAAGAAAAAAGTGAGCCCGCTCCAGTCGCGAACTGAATCAAATGATTCTCGAATCCCCACCAAAGTGGCAAACTGAATCAAATGATTCGCGAATCCCCACCAAAGTACGGATCTCAATTAAATGATTCGCAAACAACCACCGAAGTCCCGAACTGAATCAAATGATTCGCAAAAAAATGATTCGCTAACCAACCAAAGTCCAACTAAATCAAATGATTCGCGAATGCACTAAAGTCCCGAACTGAATCAAATGATTCGCGAACCCCATCAAGTCCCAACTGAATCAAATGATTCAACCCCACCGGTCCGAACTGAATCAAATGATTCAAAACAACCACCGGTCCCTAACTGAATCAAATGATTCGCGAACCCCACAAGTCCAACTGAATCAATTGATTCAACACCCACCGGTCCCGAACTGAATCAAATGATTCAACCCCATCAAGTGGGTAAACTGAATCAAATGATTCACTCCATCGAAGTCCCGAACTGAATCAATGATTCATGAACCCGAATCCAAAGTCTAAATCAAATGATTCGCTAACCTGCACTAAAGTCCCGAACTGAATCAAATGATTAACCCCATCGAAGTCCCAAACTGAATCAAATGATTCGCCCCACCGAAGTGTCACTGAATCAAATGATTCGCAAACAACCACCGTCCCGAACTGAATCAAATGATTCAACCCCCACCGAAAGTCCCAACTGAATCAATTGATTCGCAACACCCACCAAGTCCCGAACTGAATCAAATGATAAACCCCCATCGAAGTGGTAAACTGAATCAAATGATTCAACCCCATCGGTCCCGAACTGAATCAAATGATTCGCGAACAACTAAAGTCCCGAACTAAATCGATTCCCGAAAATCAACTGAATCAAATGATTCGCGAACTCCACGAAGTCCCAAACTGAATCAAATGATCAACCCCACCGAACTGAATCAAATGATTCAAACCCCCACCGGTCCCAACTGAATCAAATGATTCGCGAACCCCCAGAAGTGAACTGAATCAAATGATTTGCAACCCCATCGAAGTGGTAAACTGAATCAAATGATTCGCGAACCCCACCGGTCCAAACTGAATCAAATGATTCGCAACCCCACCGGTCCCGAACTGAATCAAATGATTCCCTCTCAAGTCCCAAATCCCAAACTGAAACAAATGATTCATAACCCCAATCGAAACTGAATCAAATGCAACAAGTCCCTAACTGAATCAAATGATTCGCAAACCCCACCGAAGTCCAACTGAATCAAATGATTCAAAATCCCCCGGAAGTCCAAACTGAATCAAATGATTCAACCTAACCCAAGAAAAGCACTAAAGTCCTAAACTGAATCAAATGATTCAAAACCCCCACCAAGTCCCGAACTGAATCAAATGATTCACAATCCCCACCGGGCAACTGAATCAAATGATTCACAACCCTTAAAGTCTGAATCCAACTGAATCAAATGATTCGCGAACCCCTAAAGTCCCCGACTGAATCAAATGATTCAAACTCCCCTCTGAAGTCCCGAACTGAATCAAATGATTCGCAACCCCAACCAAAGTCCCGAACTGAATCAAATGATTCGCGAACCCCACCAAAGTCCCGAACTGAATCAAATGATTTATAACCCGGTAAAGTCCTGAACTGAATCAAATGATTCAAACCCCAAAAGTCCCGAAATGAATCAAATGATTCGCAACCCCAACCAAAGTCTCAACTGAATCAAATGATTCAACTCCCACCAAGTCCGAACTGAATCAAATTATTCATAAAGTCCCGAACTGAATCAAATGATTCAACTTCCTGAATCAACCTAAAGTCAACTGAATCAAATTATTCAAACCCGCACTAAAGTCCCGAACTGAATCAAATGATCAACTCCCACCAAGTCCCAACTGAATCAAATTATTCACAACCCGCACTAAAGTCCCTAACTGAATCAAATTATTCGCGAACCCGCTAAAGTCCCAACTGAATCAAATGATTCGCAACCCGCACTTATTCGAAAGTCCCGATCACAATCAAATGATTCGCAAACTCCCAAAGTCCAACTGAATCAAATGATTCGCTTGAATCCCAATCCCCACCAAAGTCCGGATCTGAATTAAATGATTCGCGAACCCCACCAATCCCCTAATGACCATTCTAAGTCTAAATGATTCGCGAACCCCACCAAGTCCCTAACTGAATCAAATGATTCGCAACTCCCAACCAAGTCCCTAACTGAATCAATGATTCGCTAACTCCCTCGAACTTCAATGATTCAAGTCCCGAACTGAATCAAATGATTAACCCGAATCCAAGAGTTATTCGCGAAAGTCCCGATCACAATCAAATGATTCGGAACCCCAACCAAAGTCCCGAACTGAATCAATGATTCGCAAATCCCACCAAAGGATCTCAATTAAATGATTCAACCCCCCACCGAAGTCCCGAACTGAATCAAATGATTCGCGAACTCCCACCGAAGTCCCGAACTGAATCAAATGATTCGCGAAGACACGAGTTGAATCAATCGGAAACGACTTCCAGCGAAAATGATTCACTCAGTTGATTCAGTTTGTCTGTTGCTCTTTTCGCTTTAGTCACGTTTACACTACACTGTCAGTACTACTACTGGCTTAGCTCCCTAGTTTTATGACATTAACTGAAATGAGCTGAAATGTTTACTATGATGTTTACAGAGAATTTGGTTTGAACTCACTGGCTGCATTCTCAAACGAGATGAATTTGTTGGGCTGTACGTAGTTGACCAGAGCTGACATCTCTTCATAGGCAGTTACTTCCTGTCCAGCTGTTCCCTGAGAGGAAATGACAAATAACAATCTCAACAGGTGTTGATTAGAAAAGAGAGGTCATTATACTTTATTTAGCAAACAATTAATTATAAATAGCAACTTGGAGTGTCTTTACTACATGGCCAGTTTCACTACAGCACACACTACTTCTAAAAAGTTGTTTTTTCAAAGAAATGAATACTTTTATTCTGCAAGGATGCATTGGAATTGATCAAAAGTGGCAGCAAAGACATTTTAAATGTTACAAAAGAGTTCTATTTCAAATATTAGCTTTTCTTTTGAACTTTCTATTCATCAAAGAATCTTAAAAAAATGTATCACAGTTTACACAAAAATATTGTGCAGCGGAATGTTTCTTGAGCAGCAAATCAGCTTATTAAAATGATTTCTGAAGGATCATGTGACACTGAAGACTGGAATAATGATGCTGAAAATTCAGCTTTGCATCACAGAAATAAATTACATTTTAACAGATATTCACATAGAAAACAGTTATTTTAAACTGTAAAAATATTTTGCATTTTTGCAGTTTTTACTGCATTTTGGTCAATAAATGCATTGGTGAGACTTTTTGGTTTTTTTAAAATATGCATTTCTGATTTTCTGAGATTTGAACCTTCAGTCTAACTCACCTCATCAGAGTTCTTCATCTTCTCTTCGTCCTGTTCATCGTGGTCATCATGTTCTTCACGGTCGTCTGTATCGGTTAAACACAAAATACAGTTTTTTTCTGTTTTTTTGTGACATTAAAACCAGTCTGTCAAATCATATTCACAATCACAGCAGCCACCAAAAGTATTTGAACACTAAACAGAAACAGTCTAGTTCAAGGACTAGTTTACAGATGAACTGACCGGTTGCATGCGGCGGGTCGCTGCCCTCTGGGTTTGCTGGAGCGGGCTGGTTTGGATCGGCGGGTTGGTTGGACTCAGAATCGTCAGCAGCTCCGCTTGCTTGTTCCGGACCAGGCGCTTTCTTGGCCTGCTCTGGTTTGCTGGCGGGTGCGCTGCTTTTCTTATTCTTGATCAGTATTTTACCCATCAGCTCGGATGGACTCGGCACTGGGTGACCTGGTTTGAGCTGAAAACCAAAACCGTAGATTACATTAGATATTAGGTAGAATTACTACATTTATTGGTAACACTTTACAAGCTCCCATTAGTTAATGTTCGCCAATATTTGAACTAACAATAAACCTTATTTTACTTTATTTACAGTATTTATTAATCTTTGTTAACGTTAATTAATAAAAATACAACCATTCATTGTTAGCTCATATTAGTCTATTAAAAATATTTTAAAAAAAATACAACTTTTGCTTTTATTTATGTTTTAGTATCTTTAAATTAAATTATGTTTTAGTATCTTTAAATTAATAATAACTAAGATTAATGAATGCTTTAGAAGTATCAGTCATTGTTAGTTCATGTTAACTAATAGAGATAAGTAATGTTGGTAACACTACTATTAGTTAACAGTTAACATGAACTTAAAATGAAGAATACTTCTACAGAATTTATTAACCCTAGTTAATGTTAATTTTAATATTTACCAATGCATTATTAAAATTAACTAACATGAACAATGAACGACTGTATTTTTATTAACTAACAATAACAACTATTAAAAAAAGTAAAACATTAAATAAAGTATTGTTCATTGTTTCTTCATGTTAGTTAACACATTAACTAATGTTAACAAATGACACCTTATTGTAAAGTGTTACCGTAATGTTAACAAACTGATCCTCACTATAAAATGTTATTTTATTTTATTTTATTTTATGATTCGCGATCCGCGTTCGAAGTCCCGAACTGAATCAAATGATTCGCGAACCCCCACCGAAGTCCCGAACTGAATCAAATGATTCGCGATCCGCGTTTTATATGTTCACTAGTCCATTTTAAATGCCTTGTAATATTTGAATTATTAGTTCATATTAAATAATAGAGTTAACAAATGTTAACAAAGAGATTTTTATTGTAAACTGTTCATTTTAGTTCATGTAACTGGTCATTATTTTTTATTTATCATTTTCAATCATATTTTTTATTCAATGCTTTAGTAGTATTATTTTATTTAGAAGTATTTTTTATTTTTAGCTCATATTTGGTAATGTTAACAAATGGAAATTTACTGTGAAATTGTTCATTTTAGTTAATGTAACTAAATGAACGACACCATTTATTTATTTTTATTCGTTTATTTTCTAAAATGTTATTGTCAATTTTAATGGTTTAAAATTAAATTTACTGGTAGTTAACATGTTAACCAATATAGTTAACTAATGGAATCTTAATGTGTAGTTAACTGTTTACTTTGTTTAACTGGTCATCATTTATTTTAATTGATTTAATTTCATTATTTTTAATGACATTTTCATGTTCACTACTTTATTTTAAATAGTCCTGTGATGTAACAAATTATATTTTTAATGATTTTTTTTTCAGATATTCTCTCATTCTCTTTCTCTATATATATTTTATATATTTATTAACCCAGTGGTTCCCAAACTGGGGGGCGCGGAGTTATGATAAGGGGGGCGCGGCAATGCTAGTGTACAGTCGGCCGATTTTTATATATATATTCGAAAGAAACAACGGCACTGCCCGGCAGTATTCAGCGCGCACCGTTCAATATTCCGCTCTATGAATGTGCGTTCCGTTGAGCTGCTCACGGCCCATATGAATGCTCCACTCGTGTACCGCTTATGCTCAACGGAAAAGCAAAGTCCGCTCAAATAACGCGCCGACAGAAAATGTCAATGTATACTTGTTACTGTTTGCAATAGCGTCGCATAATGTGCTGTAACATGCTGTAGTACAACGCTGGTAAAATGACGTACCCTCTCGTGACGGTATGCTGTGCTTACATGCTCGGATAATAATAGCTTTTTAGGACTATACATTATTTTGATAATTAGTCCAACAAAGTTTTAATCTAATATCTAATTCCGTTTCATAGAACTGAATAAAAAATAATATATTGAGATTAATATTCGTATATTTTCTGTCCAATTTTATTGTTACTTTCAATAAACGTGGTTATTTTATTGGCTTGTGATTATTTTTTTATTCAGTATCATTAAAATTACTGAGTTAAATTAAAAAGTCTTACAAAATGACTATATTATTTAATAAAATAATAAATAATTATTACAAAGCAGTTTCAGTTTCGGACAAGCATTTTCATTTCGGTACATCCCTAGATTTTTATGTAAAAAGAAACGTTTTTAGGGTGATACAAGACCCCACTGTGAAATTATCTTGCTTATTATACGGCTACTTGCCACATGTACATAATTTAACACAAAATATGAGTTTCATCATATTTTATTACCTCAAGACGACTCGCAGTACCCGCTGCAGCTGTCTGTTATCAGTTGTAATTTTTGTCGTAAAATAACAGACCACTAGGTGGTGCAATTGATATCAGAAATGAGAACTGCGGTTTGCCGAGTAAAATTATGAATAAATGACGCATAGTAGTTCTGATCTAAGCATGGACAAGTTTTTGAAAAGACAACAAGTGCCAGGTAAACGTAGATAGATGGTAGATGAGGTAGATGATGAATCTACTTCAGAGATCGCAACTAGAGATAAAGAGGTAAAAATATTAGAAAATTAAGAAAATCTGTTTAAAAAACAATGAATGCTGTTATAGTAAAAAATAAAAAAACAGTACATAGTAAAGCTGCATGCTTTACTTTTAATGTTTCTACTCTAAAAGTGACTAGTTCCTTGTTTAGTTTTTTTTTTCAGTAAATTGTCACACACTGAATTATAATAAGTGTAATAATTATTACGTTTCAAATAATTCCTTCTGAAATTGTGTTTATGTTTATGTGTAAATGAAGGGGGTGGGGGGGCTTGAATTTTTTTTATTCTGCAAAAGGGGGGCCCGGCAGAAAAAGTTTGGGAACCACTGTATTAACCCAACAAATTATATATGAAAAAAAAAGGAATAAAAGAAAATAAAAAAAAACTGTCTCCACATCTGAACTCACAGGATATTTGTCGAGTATGTCGACGAGCAGAGCGTCTCCAAAGATCGTCCTGCAGTAGTTGGCCATCTTCTCCTGCTGCTTCACTCTGAAACAAACGCATGAGCTCATTTATATCATATCATGTAAATATCAGCATCAACCTGCTGTACGAGGAGCAAAATGTGTTCATTAGTCAATTGAAAGTTAAGAATGTGTCTTACGAATCAACGTGGTTCTCAAACGAAAGGACGACAGGATACTTGGATGTTTTGAAGGCACTCTCAGCAATTGCTTCAATCACATCCTGTCAAATAAAATAACATTTTTAACGACATTTTCTTATTTTCCCTTGTGGACGTAATCATACTGAATTTGCACTTGCAATGTACTTCAAATCATATGAGTATATATGAACAAAAACCTGCAGATAATATAATATTAATGAAATAAAATGTCAAATTAGACTATTTTAAAGTACATTTTAAATAATTATGTTAATACTTTTTAAAAAATAATTTTAATAATTTAAAATGTTTTAATTAACAATAACTAGGATGAATACATTCTATTTATTTAATTTAATTTTAATTTAATTAAATGTATTTTATGTGGATATTTTTATTTTATTATTTTTGTCATTAGCTATTTTTTTTAAATGTATATATAGTTTAAATTAATATTACATTATAGTTTTTATTAATATTTTGAAGATGTTTTTATTATTAGATTTTTCATTTTTATTTTAATTTCAGTTAAAGTTTTACTAAATTTATTGTGCATTTTTGTGATTTTTTTAGTTAAGGTTTTTAAATGTTTATATAGTTTTTTAAAAGTATATTATATTATTATTATAGTTTTTATTAATATTTTATATACTAGTTTTATATGTAGAATTTCCATGTTTATTTTAATTTTGTAATGAGACAAAAGATTTTAAGCATAAATCTAATATAACTTAGTGATGTTTCTGCTGAATAAGAATAAAACAATAAATAGATCAAGACAATAAACCTAAAAAAAAAATATTAATGTAAGATTTCTTAAAAACGTAAATAAATAAAAGCTACTTTAAAATAGTAAATTAAATAAATAATACTAAAATAACATTGCATCTCAGATAAATTCATCATACGTTTAGATATTTGTCATTAGTTATGTTTTTTTTAAATGTGTATATAGTTTTAAAAATATTATAGTTTTTATTAATATTTTGAAGTTGTTTTTATTTTTAGATTTTCCTTTTTTATTTTAATTAAATGAATATGAATATAAAATAAATATGTAAATAAATAAATAAATATTTAAATAAGTAAATGTTTATACATTTATTTATGCTTTCAATAATTAAATTATGCATTTAACGATTTATTTATATATTTCAACATTTATTTAATTATTTAATTTTGAGTAATTTGGCCCTCCATTTTATTTTATTTTATTTTATTCAAATTAGATGTTTTTATTTTAAATTTTTTACATTTTAAATAATTTTGAATAATATTTTGTCATGCTTTATACAAGCTGACTAACACACTAAATCACATTTTTCGTCTTTAAAAATACATCTAAATATGTACTTGCATTTAAATGATTGCATTTAATACAAATAATACAGTATAATACTATAAATAAATGATATTAAATAATACAAATAATATTATAATACAGTTAACTTGAAACTAACACGCAATTAAGTGCACAAAAACATTACATTCAGTTCACACTTATTCTTTTAAAGAATATAATTTTTGAAATAAATACTCTTTTACAAGTACACTCAAGTGTGCTTCTTCTTCTTCTTCTTTTTTTTTTTACCAGACTATTTATACACATCTGGGTATTTATGTTTGGATTTAGTTGAGGTGAAGTTTTTACAAGAGCTGCTCTTGATTTTCACATTTAGCTTGTACTGATTATAATGAGCCTCCACTGTGCATCCCATAATCACAGCGAGAGCGAAGGGTCTGATCGGAGGAACCGACCTTGAAGAGAATCTCGGTTGTCATGGTGAAGCCGTGGGTGATGATTGGCTCTTCATCCGGCGGTTTGCCCTTCCAGCAGTCGAGCTCCAGACAGCGGCACCCGGCGAGGAGACACTGGCGGTACATCTCAGGAGACGACACTCCCGTCAGCTGCCCCGCTGCACACAACATCCACTTTATTGTGCTTTATCTATTTATTTATCAAAAAAAACAATTCTATCTGCTCAAGAAGTGTTAAAGCCAGGACCAGAGGTAGTTAAACTATATTTTAGGTGGGCATAAGACCCTGTTCATTGATCTGAACGATCAGTCCAGTGATTTCTTTTCCTTACCTGTGAGATAGGTGTTGTGGGAGGATTTGACAAAGTAATGTGTGATTGGTTGGGTCATATCATGACTCTGGGCCAGTTTGTCCAGTTTCACCACTGACGTTTCAGATCCCATCAGGTAAAACATCAAACCATCTGGAGAAATCTGACCTACAGCAGCAAAACATAATCAAAGTAACCAAATATACAGTCACACAAGATCAAAAATACTGTTTTTTTTATTTACAGAGCTCATCTGATGTGATTGACTTTTGTGATACATTTATTACAGGTTGATACTTCACGATATACTGTATTATATAGTTTTTATTAATTAATGTTAATAAAATCTCTCATTGAGATTCTTATATTATGTTATATTATATTATATTATAGTTTTTTAAAATATTATTGAAATAATATTTAATTATTTTTGTCATTAGTTATGTTTTAAAAATGTATATACAGTTTTAATTAATACTACATTAGAGTTTTTATTAATATTTTGAAGTTGCTTTTATTTTTAGATTTTCTATTTTTATTTTAATTTCAGTTAAAGTTTTACTAAATTTATTGTGTTTTTGTCATTTTTTTAGTTATGGTTTAAATAAATGTATTTATTTTAAAAATTTATTTAAATCTAGTTTATTTAATTAATATTATATTATATTATTATAATATTATATTATAGTTTTTATTTGTATTGTATTTATTATTGTATTATTTTAAACATAAATTTAATATAATTTAATGACGTTTCTGCTTAATAAGAATAACATTTTCACCAATGGGCCAAGACAATAGACATAATAATAATCATATATTTTATATTATTTTATTTTTATTTTATTTTAAAGCATGAATGCATCTGTTGCCAGAAGATCAAGAGAATAAATATAAAAAAATATTGTTAATGTAAGATATATTAAAAACTTAAAAAATACTAAAAACTGAAATAAAAAATAAGGTTAAGTACTAAAATTACAAAAATAAAATTAAAGCTATAGAAATGTAAAAAATAAAAAATAAAAACTTGAAAAACTGACAAAAGTACTTAAAATCAAACAAAAAAAATAAATAAATAATAAAAAAAAGTAAAAGCTAATTAAATACGTAAACTAAATAAACAATATTAAAATAACACTGCATCTCAGATAAATTCATCTTACATGTTTAAATATTTTTTGATAATTAAATTGTCGAAAACTCACCGCGGCTGGCGTTGGATGAGCTCGGCTCATATTTCTCTATGAGATTCTTCACCTGATCGGGTCTCACGGGTGGAAACAGCTCCTCATTGAGACGGGAATCTCGCTGTTTCTCGTTCAGGAACTTGGCCAGCATCTCCTTCGTCATGAAACCCTTTCCTTTGGTGCTATGGAGATCATAATTAAACACTGATTAATGATCATGAACTCATGGATGTGTCAAATGAACAAAAGGAGTGCATTCACTCACAAGGATGTGAAGATTTCATTGATTTCAGGTCTGGGACACAGATTCAGTATGAAGGTCTTATACGCTGCTTCAGTGAACACGTCAGTCTTAATGGTGTCAAACTAACAACACAAGACAACTGATGGTTAAATACTGCATGAACACACTCATATACAAACATAACATAAACACAGATACACACACCTTTCCCTTCGGGAGATTTGCTGCAGACAGAGCAGCTTCCACCCTTTTCTTGTCTGCTGGAAACATCTTAAAGATACTGAGACGAAAGAATGAGATCATTATGGGAAGATCTCACATGTAATATTAGTCTGATATAAGAAGTATTACTTTAATATGCAACAATAAACCAATTAGCATATTTTCCTAAGAGAAACTTGCATCCAATTTATGCTCACCGAGGTGGCATTTATTTGATCAAAAATACAGAAAAAATAACAAAAATATGAAATATTATTAGTATCCAGAATAGCTGTTTTCTATGTGAATATGATGTAAATTGTAATTTATTTCTGCAATCAAAGCTGAATTTTCAGCATCATTACTCCAGCTTTCAGTGTCACATGATCCTTCAGAAATCATTCTAATATGCTGATTTGCTACTCAAAACACATTTCTGATTATTATCGGTGTTTGTTTTTTAAAAAAGATTTTTTCTTACTTTTTAACAGGGATTTTTCCATCTTTGTTGGTTTGCAATGAGAGGCGGACATACCTATAAAGAAAACAGAAACAAGAAAAACATCAGAAGTCTATTGGGAATATAAATCAATATTTGTCTTGTCATGACTAGTCTGAAATTGACGGCACAAATCCTCACAATTTCTCCAGAAAGACCTGTCTGCAGGCGTTTGCTCTCATTGTGTTATATGCTATAGCCAGGATGTCATCAGCCCACATCTGTGTCAGAAACAAACAAGGTTAGATTAGAGAAAAATGATCAATTAATCCTCTGTAGTGAATGGGTGCCGTCAGAATGACGGATGAGAGTCCAAACTGCTGATAAAAGCATCACAAGTAATCCACAACACTCCAGTCCATCAGTTAACATCTTGAGAAACCAAAAGCTGAAACAAATCCATTACAAATCCATGGACTCTCATTCTGACGGCACCCATTCACATCCATTGGTAAGCAAATAATGTAATGCATTTCTCCAAATCTGATGAAGAAACAAACTCATCTACATCTCAGATGGCTTCAGAGTGAGTAAGATCTCAGCAAATGTTCATTTTGGGATGAACTATTGTTTTAATACTTACAAACAATAGTGCTGCTTGGCTAACAAACCCAGCCTGCATTTATTTCAGTTAGATGTGTTTATGCATTCAGCCACAAGAGGGCGTATGATGAGCCTCAGTGCTTTGAGGCACACAGAAATAACACCGATGTGCACTGCAGCTTATTAGTGACAGGATATTAAAATCATAAACTCATAAACCCCATTTCCGAACCACAAAGACCAGCGGCTGCTTTGAATGGAACATTAGTCCTGATATATGTGTGACTGCAGTCATTCAACACTCCAGAGACACACAGATCATTAAGAGTGCATTATCTATCTATCCATCTATCTATGAATGGATGGACAGATAGACAGATGAACAGACGGCTAGACAGATGGACAGACAGATGGACAGATAGATAGACAGACAGACAGACAGACAGACAGACAGATAGTTGGACACTTGGACTGTTGGACAAGTGGATAGATGGATGGACATAGATAGATAGATAGACAGACGGATAGACAGACAGACAGTTGGACAGTTGGACAAATGGATAGACGGATGGACAGATAGATAGAGGATATCTATCTATCTATCTTTCTATCTATCTATCCGTCTATCCATGCATCTATCCATCTATCTGTCTATCTATCCGTCTATCTATCTATCTGTCTATCTATCCATCTATCTATCTGTCTGTCTGTCCGTTTATCCGTCTGTCTGTCTATCTATCTGCCATCTGTCCATCTGTCTAGCTGTCTATTCATCTGTCTTTCTGTCTGTCTATCCATCTATCGCTCTATCATTCTGTCTGTTTATAGACAGATGGACAGTTGGACAAATGGATAGACGGATGGACAGATAGATAGATAGATAGATAGATAGATAGATAGATAGAGGATATCTATCTATCTATCTATCTATCTATCCGTCTATCCATGCATCTATCCATCTATCTATCTATCTGTCTGTCTGTCTGTCTGTCTGTCTATCTATCTATCTATCTGTCTGTCTGTCCGTCCATCTGTCTAGCCGTCTGTCCATGTGTCTATAAGTCTATCTATCCATGTCTATCCGTCTATCTATCTATCTATCTATCTATCTATCTGTCTATCTATCTGTCTGTCTGTCTGTCTGTTTATCCGTCTGTCTGTCTGTCTATCTATCTGCCATCTGTCCATCCGTCTAGCTGTCTATTCATCTGTCTTTCTGTCTTTATCGCTCTATCATTCTGTCTGTTTATAGACAGATGGACAGTTGGACAAATGGATAGATGGATAGACAGATAGATAGATAGATATAGATAGATAGATGATATCTATTCATCTATCTATCTATCTATCTATCTCTGTCTGTCTGTCTGTTGGTCTGTCTATCTATCTATCTATCTATCTGTCTATCTATCTATCTATCCGTACGTCCGTCTGTCCGTCCGTCCGTCTAGCCGTCTATCCATGTGTCTATAAGTCTATCTATCCATGTCTATCCGTCTGTCTGTCTGTCTATCTATCTATCTATCTGTCTGTCTGTCCGTTTATCCGTCTGTCTGTCTAGCCATCTATCCATGTGTCTATAAGTCTATCTATCCATGTCTATCTGTCTATCTATCTGTCTGTCTGTCCGTTTATCCGTCTGTCTGTCTGTCTGTCTATCTATCTGTCCATCCATCTAGCTAGTTCTATTCATCTGTCTTTCTGTCTATCTATCCATCTATCGCTCTATCATTCTGTCTGTCTGTTTATAGACAGATGGACAGTTGGACAAATGGATAGACGGATCGACAGACAGATAGATAGATAGATAGATAGATGATATCTATTTATCTGTCCATCTGTCTATCCATTTATCTGTCTGTCTGTCTATCTATCTGTCCATCCGTCTATTCATCTGTCTTTCTGTCTATCTATCCATCTATCGCTCTATCATTCTGTCTGTTTATAGATGTAAAATGTATTGAAGTATATGATTATAGTTTAAATAAACACATTTATGAAGGATGATACCTGAGCCACTTCTTTAGCAGCAAAGAAGTTGTGATATGTGAGGTTGACGGTGTCGGGCCCCGTCACGATGGTCAGCGCTTTGGCCAGATGATGACTGTCAGGAAAATCCATGTTGAAGACATTACGAACCTTTGGATGCTAAAAGAGGAAGTAAATTACCTGACAATATGAAAAGTACATGGACATTTGTGACACTTCAGAAATCGACCATCAAAATATGAAAGCAAGTGACGTTTAGGAGGGGAAAGCTCTAGAAACATTAAACATCTCATCCATGACGTCTGCTTTCCATACATGACCCATCAACAAGAACAACCCAGACCGGCAAACAAATCCAGCTTCATGCAAATGTGCATGAAGGGGAGAAATGCGAGGTCAACAGCTGTGTGTGTGTGTGTGTGTGTGTGTGAAGTAACAAAGAAAATCACTGTATCATTAATATATTGATGTATCAAATCTAACATCTTGTTTATGTTTCTAACAGTATTTTATGTGAATGTCAGAAATGTTCCTCAATTTTAGGTTGCTTTAAATAAAGCATCTGTTAAATACATAAATGTAAATGTACAAACAAAGAAGAAGAGAGAAGGATGATCAGAAATAATGAGTATTTTCAAATGTCAGTAGGTGATGTGGTTCTCTAATGTGAGCATGAGGTGACTGTGGTTGATGTGATTGCTGTGTAAGTGGATGTTTCTGCTCAACGCTGCAGTTTGCAAGGCAAATTCACACAAATACTCAGATGCAACAATGAACTCAAACGCAAAGGTCAGCACGTCTGTTTAGTCATGAATAAAACCAAGTTATGCAACAAAAAACACATTATGTAACATAGATAGGGCACATACTTTAGGGAGTTTGGCATATTTTCCAGATCTTGTGTCTCTGATGGTGGCAATATCCAAAAACTCAGTTTCCTGCAGGACAGAGAGACACAGGATGTGACGTCACAAATAGAGCACAGAACAGGAAATGGAATTTATGTAGCTTAAACAGTAGAGCATGATGTTAGCAATGCTAAGGTTATGGGTTCGATTTCTAGAGAATGCATGAACTGATCAAATACATACTTTCAAGTTTAAAGAAAAGCATCTGCTTATGCGTAAATGTAATGGATGAGAAGGAAACAGAAAATGCTTAAAGAATATTATTCTAAAAATAAATAAATAAATAAATAAATCAAACATTATTTCACAATAATTGCATCACAATGTAATTACCTTATTTTTATTATTAACTAAAACTAAAATGTAAAACTAAAACTATTACAAATCAATTTTGTTAATTTAAATGAAGCTAAAATATTACTTTAAAAAAATAATAATAAAAAATAAATAAATAAAGTGGAAATTGGAAATGGTGCCTTGGTTTAAGTTAAAGTATTAAAATTATTAAAACTAAAACTATAAAACTGAAATAAAAAAATAAACCATATTATGTTAAAACAAACAAACAAACAAACAAACAAACAAACAAATATTAAAAAGTTAAAACTGGAAATTAGAAATGAGGCCTTGGTTTAAATGAAAGTATTAAAATTATTAAAACTATAAAACTGAAATAAAAAAAATGAACTATATTATATTAACCAAACAAACAAATAAATATTTATAAATAAACAATTAAAATGAAAACTGAAAATATGAAAATAAAAGCTCATTCAAATATAAATAAAACAACAAAAGATTTTAATAATAAAAGATTTTATGCTTAAAATAAAATGATTACTCCATGTGATTTTTGGCCTTGGTGTGACAAAAACGACAAAAACAAATTAATAAAAATTTTGCCTTAGCAACTAAATGACATAAAATATGTTTAAGTTGATATACACACACAATAAGATTTGATTTTGTGCCTGGATGTGTACTGACCCAAAAATTGTTTAAGGTAAAGGAGTGATTATATAAACCTTATATAAAAGTGAACTGAATCTTTATATCCACATAATGTTCATAAGTGAAGCTGATGTTTATGAGCTCAGTGTGTCTGAATGTACATTATGCTGTCAGATCAGAGCATGTTCATATCCAGCAACCCAGAATTTTCTCTGCCCACAGAAGAAGCTGAAAGAGATCTGAGATCTGACACACTGCAAACCTTCATCAGCACAAATCAATATTCACTCACATATCACACACACACACACAAACACAGATGTGGGACGCCTGCAGCGCTTATGAATATTATGTTTGGATGATGCCACTCTCATAACAGGCAGGGCTTTGCAAAATGAATCTAATGTATTAAAATGTAAAATATATACATAATCGTTACATTACCAAATTATGATATTCTTGGCTATTAGAGGAAAATCACTTCCCAACGGCAATCATAATGGAACAGCAGATATTGGTTGTGGTTTTGAGATTGTGGTTAAATTAAATAAAATATAACAAAACTTTTCAGCTATTGCCAAGAGAATAACTGTATGTTTTCCTTTAGTTACACTTTAAATACTAAAATATCAAACTAAATGCAATAAAATTAAATAAATGTAAAAAATTATTTTACTAATAAATAAATAAATAAATAAATAAATAAATAAATATTTATTTCAAAAATGGCAAACTGTGTTTCGGACACTGTACTATGGCAAAACTGCATTAAAATACATTTTAAAAACTAAAAACATTTATTAATTATTTTAAAAATTATTTAAAAATGAATAAATTAATATTTACTTTAAAAATATGGAAAACGGTGTTCTGGACAGTGTACTACTGCAATAAAATTAAATGTAAACATTATTTTACAAATTATTTTAAAATTCTTTAAAAAAAAAAAAAAAATAAATAAAATATATATATATATATATATATAAATAAATAAATAAATGGCAAATGGTGTTTTGGACACCGTACTAAAAATTGTAAAAAAATATATAAAAAAATATTTAAATAAATAAATAAATAAATATTTATTTATTTATTTTAAAAACGGAAAATTGTGTTTTGGACACTGTACTATGGTAAAACTGCATTAAAATAAAATTTAAAAACTAAATAATATTTTAAAATTATTTTAAAAATTATTTAAAAATAAATAAATACATTTTTATTTGAAAAAAATGGCAAATGGTGTTCTGGACACTGTACTATAATAAAACTGCAATACAATTAAATGTAAACATTATTTTACAAATTATTTTAAAAAAATATTAATAATAATAAAAATAAATAAATAATTTAAAAAATGGCAAATGGTGTTTTGGACACTGTACTATGGTAAAACTGCATTTTCTGGACTTGTACCATAGTAGTATGACGGTGCTCTGTGAAGTACCATGTAAAACCTGTGGTACATAAATATGGTAATCATGCTGTATCATGGTAAATGTCAAAATACTTTTTTGTGAATGAAAGTGGAATTTCAGGTTAATTATTTAGTATATTTTTGGTCGAGCTGACAAATAAAGAATAGATTGCATACAAATCTTTAATACATGTAAACCAAAATCGTGTTTCCTTCGTGGAAGCAGCAGAAAAACAGTCAAACCCCTATCTTACCTTGCTCTGATTGATCCAGTACAGGTAAAATCCTTTCGGGTCCATCTTCATGGTGACCGGTGTTGTTTTCTTGGAGTCCTGTCAAGAGTTTTGTATTATAAAACTATAAAATATATCTCAACATGATGCAAATGAAGAATATAAACATTAGAAATAAACACAAATCTGATTGGTGAAGAGGCCTATTTTCATTAAACACTGACAAATATTCTCAAAACTCATAATAACAGTGTTTTTACATCAACAAATGTGATCATTTTCAGCATCAGGACCAGAAGCACCTCTTGTGCAGTCAAATATGAATCCATGAACTAATATTGACTAGAATCTGATGTGTTTATGCGAGTCCTAAATATGATTCCATCCACTTACTTCTTTCCATTTTGTGAACCTGTCTCCTTTCACCAGATAGTCTTTAACATCAGGTTCCTGAAGTGTGTAGCGGTTTCGATTCATTTTGGACAGATCACCACAGCTTCAGTCCTGAACTCATTGTCCCCAGTGAGAATGAAAGACTTTGGGGAAACTCGGCTAAAATGAGCCGGCAGGACGTCCAGCCTTCGATATGCATTGCAAATGAGCGACGAGAGCGGCCCGGACCCACCCTGCTCAGGTTTACACGATTGATGTGTGCTAGCATGTCAAAAATCAAATAATATAGCAGCATAAGAATCCAGAACTGATTTAAGGAGGAGTGAAAACATATATTTGGGCCTGAATTAAGGCGAAACGATTAAATGTAAATGTTACGTATTTGAATTGCATTTGAATTTCCATCCGTTTGGATTACACACTTAACGTAAACAAACTAATACGTCTGTGATGCATATTTGTCAGTCATACATAAATGAAACTGGTCAGATTTCTGCATCGAAAATAATCAAGCCATCATTTATTATTAACTATTTGCATCTATTTGTAATCATTTTTTCATAATGCATTTATTCAAATGGTTTAGAATCACCATAGATCAGTTCATTGTAAAAACAATTATTTCAATTAATAAATAAATATTGTTTTGAATTTAATTAAATCATTAAATTACATTCAGTTTAATAATTCAATTAAACTTAATTATTACATTAAAATTTCTTCAGTTAAATTTGTTACATTTGTTCATTCAAACTGTTTGGAATCAGCATACATCAATTCATTGTAAAAACAACAATAAATTAAATTAATAAATAAATATTGAATTAAAATAAATTAAATAATTAAATTCAACTTTATTATTAAATTTAAATTTGTTCCATTTTAAAATATGAACTTAATTAAAATATGGAATAGACAATATTCACTTACCTAGATTAAAACAAGTTGGATTTATTAATGATAAATATGATATCACTGGTTACTGTGTGTTTAAATCGCATTTAATTTATTAATACGATTACAGAAATCGTACCTTTTTCATTTATGTTTGACTAACAAATATGCATTATATGTAACTCAAATGCATAATCTTAAATTAATATTAAGATAATGAAACTATGTTTTAACAACATTTTGATGACATTAAAAATTATTTCTGAATGTTCAAATGTTTTAAAAATATTTTTTCTTTGTTATTCGAATGTTAAAGGAACATTCCATTTTAGAATTTTCTAACTATTACGAGAATGTTACGTTTGAATGTTCTCGGAATGCTACATTTAAAGAATGTATATATGATGTTTCCATGGTAACATTTTGAAAACATTCTGAGAACTCTGAACCAACATTTCATCAATGTACTGAAACGTTCGTTCCTAACTTTGCCAGAATGTTCTGAAAACATATTTGATTATTAAGTGACAAGCACCAAATTTCACCTGAGCGAACAAGGTTTGACATTATTAATGATGCATAGTTAGAATATGTAAATATTAGCATGGCTCTCGTTGACAGGTTTCTGAAGGGTCTGACACGCACCAAGATGTATAAAAAATTAATTACTATATTAATTCATAAAGCCAAAAGTGAAAAATTTGAGTTCATTCAGCTGCTTAGTTCGAGTAAAATCAGCATGAAGAGATGAATGTGGCGTAGACTGAGCAGAATGACCAAGACTGCGGTTCAGAATGAAGTTCATGTCATTTGGCTAATAGTCAAATATGAGCTGACACATGTAAATCATCATGGAGCACATTAACATGGGGCTGTTCCCAAAACTACAGACACACAATTTACATTCACAACCCTGCATGTGGAGGAGTGTTTCATTTGGCAAATACATCACAAAGATCAAGTACATATTATATTAAAAGGGGAACTGTGTTCATTAATATTTTATTTTTATGCGGCTAATGTTAGAGACAGTCTGTGATCTCATAGAACATTAAATGTCTCACAGAAATAATGTCACACACAAGCACACACACATTTATATAGCTAGATACTGATGTGACATACTGTAGACCTGAATTGCGTTAAAATAAAGTTCAAAAAATAAAATATAATAAAAATATACAAAAAGGTTAACACACACACATATATATATATATATATATATATATATTCTTTTTTTTAAACATTTTATTGCATATATAAGCATATCTCTATTGTCCTAAAAGACAAAAAATATTTAATTCAAATTCCACGTTTATTAAAAAACTTCAAAGCCCAACAAAGAAACTTTTTTACTTTTTTGAATAAATGAATAAATTGAATTAATTATTTAATTTTTAAAATATTTTATTATCTACATTATATTATTTATTTTTTATTATATGTATTTTAGTATTTAATTTTAGTATTTATATATATTAAAATATAAATACAATTTTAGATTATCCACTTTACACACACACATATGACCTTAAAAAAAAATAATAATAATAAAATAAAATAATAGTGAAATCAATAGTATAATTCATGCTTATAATATAATTTATAATATATTGCTTTAGTAGTAAGCTTTAGCTACATAAAAAAATACATACACACATCAGTTCAGATTTATAAAATAGTGGTAATTCCCACTGGCAAAATGTCAAGCAATTTCTGATAATCATAAATACTGTGATAAACCAACATATGTTTGGTTTAGGTATGATCATGCACCTTTAGGAAGATGTTCGTTATGTAATCCAGTCTGCTTTCAGCCCTCATGACCTCTGTCTCACAGTGGCTCGGTGAGGTGAACCAGACCATCAGTGCTGGACGGCAGTGATTGGCTCTTACCGGCCAGCCAATCAGAGCAGGACATCGTGATGCAGGATTCCAAACTCTAAATCTGATTGGCTCCTGCAGGAGCAGCACTTCCAGGTGCTGTGGTGTCAGTCAGGTCCTGTGTCATCAGAGGACAGACGAGCATCCAGCAACCCCTGCAGGAGAATCATCTGTTCCAGTGTCACTCCCAGATGCTTAATTACTGACAGAAGGGGTCAGAGCATTGTTAAAGAGGTCAGAGTGGTCAACTACTATTAAAAACAAATGATTATGTATGTTTGGGCCACATCAGTGAAGATGCTTTGCAACTTTATATTTAATCAAAATACATTCACATTCATTGCAAATGTTTATTCAATTTGCTTTTATCTAAAATGAGGGGAAAAGTACAAAAACATGAAAAAACATTAAAAATACAGTCAGAATGCATAATGCAGGAGATTATTTGAAAATGCAGGAGATTATTTGAAATGGATCTATAAATTATGTAAATAAAAGAAGCAGCAGAAACCTTCCTTATTTCATATCAAACATTCATTGCACATTTTGGAATGATTCATCATTTATCAAAAGCTCTAGTGGTAACATTTATGAGAGCGTAATGATCTAGATTGATATTATATATTAAATATTATGTGTGTGTGTGTGTGTTTCTTAACCGAATTAAAGCAGTATATATTGGAGCTATATAATATGCATATATATATAGAATTTTTTCAGTGTTTGCGCTTGCATATAGTTTGTGTTCTGATAGATTCATCCAAAACAAAATCTGGTAATTTATAGTAAATAACATTATGCATTATACTGCTTAACAGATCATTAATTGATCTACATTTAAAAAGAAAAATCATTATTAATACTTTGAATTACATATTTAATCATTTATCAGATAAACTGGATTTGGATTTTATCTAAAATGATAATATTTTTATTTTTTTCATAATATTATTATTTATCAGTAATAAATATAGGCCTGAGATATGATGTGTTCTAATTCATTCAGTTAAAAAAAAACATATTTAATCATTCAGTAGATGCTAATAATAATATATATTTAATATATTATTTTATAATATAAATAACATTAAATGCATATATGCGTTTATGTATGCATGTATAAATTCTAATTTATAAATAACATTACACTAATAAGAGAAAATTTGCCATTTTTTTTAACGTGTTTATGACTGTAATTTGAATTATTGCATTCAAATTGATGGTTAGATGTTTTTTTTTTTTTACTTAAAAACAGTTAACAGTGTTATTTTAGTAGGCCATAGAAATTCTATTATTAATTTTAAATCAATTTTTTAAATAATTTTAATTTTTTTAAATTCCTTGTTTTTAGTGTTGTAATTATTTGTTCATTATTTTAATTCCTTTTATATGTAAAGCACTTTGAATTACCATTTTGTATGAAATGAGCTATATAAATAAACTGCCTATTGTAGTTTCTAATATTTTGAATCGTTTTGTTTATTTTTCGTTTTTATTTTACTTTTAGTTAAAGTTTTAGTAATTTTGCCATGCAATTTTGATATTTTAGTAGTTTTTGCTTTTTAAATATAGTTTTTATTTTAATATTTTTTGTTTCAGTTATTTTAGCTCAATAAGTTAAAATAAGTCAAAATTTTACTTTACTTTAAGCTTATGTTAATTTCACTTCAAGTAATGACAATGTTTTTAAAAGATTTTAATTTTTTGTTTCAATTTTAGTTTTAAATAACTATAACAACCCTATAATAATCTTTACCAAAAATGTTTTTGTAAAAGCTGTATTTTTTTTTTTTTTTACATAAAGCTATCTAAATGCACATCATATCTGTTAAGCATTATATAATATTCTTTCAAATGCATTTTGATAATAGTGATCATAAAGTGTTACCAGCTCTTGAATGAACTGATGAGCATCATCATGTTGGTGTTTTTGCTCTCTTCAGTCTCCGCTGGTCCTTTAAGAGTCTCCTCCTCCTCCTCTCCTATATTTTTAGCTGATGAAGCCTCTTCTTCAGTTGAATAACACACACACACACACACACACACACACACACGCACGCGCACGCACACAGACGCAAACGCAGATGTGTGTACAGTATGATCCGTCTCATCATTTTCAACCCTCTCTAATCCATCCCATGATATTTGGATCAGAAACATCTCAGCCTTCGGGGAAAAAAAGCAGCGCTGGATGCTGGAAAAAACACCAGAAGCATCAGCACCACCACCATCCACATCCACAGCGAGCCGCAACATGATCCGGATGGATTTTTGAGACATTTCGAGCGCCATGGATGAACGCGACTCGATCTAACCAGCGCGTAAAAGAGCCTCAACATCCTTCAAAACGGACGGGGTCGTGGAGCATCGAGGGAAAACCCGGGCCAATCGGGACCGAGACTACATGCCCAACATGGAGAGGGGCAAGCCAGCCACCTACACGGGCGACAAGAAGGCAAAGATGGCTGCAAAGACCAATAAGAAGTGGGTAAGACTGGCCACCGTGTTCGCCTATGTTCTATCCGTGTCTCTAGCCGCGATCATCCTGGCCATCTACTACAGCCTCATATGGTCGCCAAACAAGCCCAACAACAACAACAACACCAACACCACCACCACCACCACCACCACCACCACCACGCAGCCACCGCCATCCCCATCCCCACCACCGCCACCGGGACGGACAGCAACAGCACGCAGGAGACTCCGATCCACATTAACGCAACCGGCACCAACGCGACTCTGGAGCGCACGGCCAGATCCGCGGATCTCTACACATACATCCCCAGCGACATCTCAGACAGCCAGCCTGCAGCAAAAACACAGTCTTCCCGGAGAGAGCAGACCCTCGCCGGGGGAGACGCGGAGCGTGAGGACGACTCTAGACAAACTCACTCAAATAACCGGCACAGAAAAACCTAATCTTGGCTTTGGAGACTTGGAAACGTTGCTGCTGGTTCACAGGCCGGACACCGACGCATATATAGCCTAGCAGAGGCTCCGATAGTGTTTAACCCTTCATATATAACCTATTTTGTTTCGCCTTAATACTCGGCATCTCCATATTTTGGGACCGCGCGCTCACTGAATTGTATAGGAAACATTCATCCGAAGCGAAGACTGACTGTTGCGCTCAATGCCTTGATTCGATTTTCGAACAGCCATTTTTTGGGGGGTTGGGAGGGGGACAAGCTTTTAAAAATAACAACTCTAAAAGCTTGCATGAATTTCAACTTAAACCTGTTAACCAATTTAATCAGGATTCTTATGTTAGAGGAACCTGTGTCGATGCTCAGGTATGTGCAAATATCCATGTAAATGTATTGTTTAGTAATGTATATAACATGCTCTGGAAACTTTTAGCATCCCTAGATCATTTTTACAACAGATAATGTACCATAGGTGTAGAACACATCACCGTAATGGTAAATAAACAACCTACGATTACAAAAACTTCATTTCTTTCATTGCACAATAAGGGGTTAAAAGGAAAGATGCACTTGTGTTATATAAGCCAATCTGGGCAGCACATCAATCACTTTGACTAGATTAAAAACAAGCTGGCGAGGTAACGAAATTACGCTCTAGTTAAGGTGAGCGCACTCTTTAATCCTGTATTAACCCATAATCACATATTAAGATGTGCAAAACACGTTAAATGGTCAGAACAGGGTCATTTCTCAGACTTTCGCAGAAACACATTTTCACTCTCATCAGCGTCTTGTGGCCTTGTAGTGACCCTCATCTGTCTTATTTGTCATCGCTGGTCTCTAACTGTTTGCTAGTGAGTCACATCGTCATCCATGCATGTTTAGTAGTGCTAAACTCTACTCTGAAGTCAAAAGCAGGAATTACACAATCCTGCTCTATTTTCAGCAGTGACTCTTTGACCTGTTACAGCACAAGCTGGAAAATATCTGGGAGAAATTTGTGCACGGAAACTGGAACACGGAGATACAAAATAGCATTTATGCTGCACATTTGTGACTCTGGAGCACTAAACCAGTCTTGAGTAGCGGGTGTTTGTAGAAATAGCCAACAATACGTTGTACGGGTCAAAATGATTGATTTTTCTTTTATGCCAAAAATCATTAGGATATTAAGATCATGTTACATGAAAACATCTTGTACATTTCCTACCATGAATATATCAAAACTTAATTTTCGATTCGTAAAGATGCATTGCTAAGAACTTCATTTGGACAACTTTTAAGGTGACTTTCTCAGTATTTAGATTTTTATGCACCCTCAGATTTCAGATTTTTAACAGACCATTAATTGCAAAATATTGTCCTTTCATAACAAATCATGCATCAATAGAAAACTTATTTATCCTGACGTATAAATCTCAATTTCCAAAAAAATGGACCCTTATGACTGGTTTTGTGGTCCAGGGTCAACACCTTGGCATTTAATTTGAACACGCAATGCTAAAATATTTTTATATTTTTACTGAGTCGATATGCAAAAAAAAGTCCACTTTCAGTGCTAAAACATGGACTTAAATGCTGAAAGAAAACACTAATTTTTTTGATGCAATGGTGTAACTACACTTTAAATGTGTTTGTGCTATTAAGCAGCCACTTCCTGTAAACAAGATGTTTTGATTTGCCCTGTGACTGATTGATTCATCAGCTGCGGGTACAAATCAATTATAAAAACGTCACTTTGTGCACTTCAAGTGCACAAAACCCCTTTGAGAATCAATTATTCAAGGTGTTTACCAAGTCAGTCCTCACTAGTGCTGATAGTCACGTGATCAAACCTAAGTAATGAAGTTGAACGTGTGCATCATCCCGCTGGACTCTAAAACGAGTGAAAAATCCCACTTGAGCCACATATAGAGACTGAGAGATGTCATTTTTACCTAAAAACATTCTTAGCAACTACCAATTAGCTTCACTGTCAGTGTGTTTTGCGTGAACAAATTTCTTTTAAACAAAAAGTAACATTTCTTGCACGTCTGAATTGCAAGGTTTTATTGGATTTCAAAAGAGCATCTTAAATGAAAATTAAGCAAATATGCATAACATAAATCATAAGCATATGCAGTGCTGGGTGGTAGCTATTGATTACAGATTACATTTAAACTCATTTTAGGTTGTGTAATCCGAGGTTTTTTTAATTACTTAAAGATTTCTTTTTACCTAACTTGTTTTAAATATACCATTCATAATTAATAATACATTTCAGTTCAAATATTTGTTTCATACAGTGTTTTTCACCCACATTCAGAAGCATGGATCGGAAAGTTATTTACATGATATTTACATTGCTATTCAATATTGTGAATATAGTCAAAACTAAAAGGTATGATATCCTCCTGACTACACTGTAAAAAACAATTTGTTGAGTCAGCTTAAAATAATTTGTTATTATATTAAGTGACAACTTAGATATTTGAGTTGAATCAACTTAAAATTTTAAGGCAGCTGGGTTACCCATCTGTTAAGTTTAGCAAACACAAATATCTAAGTTGTTACTTAGTACAACTTAACATTTCAAGTTGACTAAACTTATTTTAGTTGACTGAACTTAAAATTTTAAGGCAGCAGGGTAACAAATTATTTTAAGCTGACTCAACAAATTGTGTTTTTTTATTTTTGTAGAGGTAGAGGACATTCGTTTTTAGCGATTTCTCTGAGACTTTACATTTACACCGCAAAAACACAGTAATATGCAAATTAGATACAGTTTATAGATACATTGTTTATAATGGGAAAACCCATTCATGGCCATTTTACACACATTTTGCATAAAGGAAAGTGGTATATCAAATTATTCTGTTCTATGTTTCATAACATAATTAAGAATCATCTTTATATAAAGTTTGGTATCCAATTTTTTATTTGATTTGTGATTAAAACAAAACGTTTTTGCCTTTTTATATCTATTCATGTCATCAATGTCATTTTTCAAAAATTTTCATTTTTCTGATGCTCTAAACAATGTAATGACATGAAAAAAATATAATATTTATTATTTAATATTTAATATTTACTGCCATTGTGTGAATGTGTAATCATGTAATCCATAAAAAAGAAACTTTAATCTGATTATGTGCAATTTTAAATGTAATTTAATCTAATTAAAAATACTTAATTTTTGTAATCTGATTACCTAATCCAGATGACATGTAATCAGTTACTACCCAGCACTGCGCGTAGGATTTATATACAGTGCCGGGTAATAACTGATTACATGTCATCTGGATTAGGTAATCAGATTACAAAAATTAAGTATTAGTTTTAAATGCTTATAATCAGATTACAATTACTTTTTATGGATTACACATCATTCTGATCTAAAATTTTAACTTGAAATCCCCTAGAGATTTAGTTAATGTTCACACACATTTAACAACACATTTGCATGTTATACTACTGAAGAATCATTTTTGTTTTAAATGCATTTGTTTTGTTTTTTTTTTTCAAAAAAGTATAAACGTTTGTTTTTTTTAATTGTCCTGATTGAATAAAGCAATAAGTAATTCTCTTTAAACCACAGCTTTGCTTTAAAATATTTGGTTCAAATAATGTGTTATAATATTAATAAAAACATTCTTCCACCAAAAAAATGTAGTTCCTTAGAAACGGTTGTGGTTACAACAATGTGGTTGCCAAGCAACACACAGACGTAAACAAAGGTGTATGTTTGTAGAGTAATTTACAATAGCTTAGAACACGGCTCAGCCAATCAGAATCAAGGACCGGAATTATGCGTTTTAAAATTTGCATTTAATCAACTCACTTATTTGTGGACCACAAAACCAGTCATGAGGGTCATTTTTTAAAAAAAATTGAGATTTATACATCATCTGGAAGCTGAATTCATTGATGTATGCATGTTATGATAGGACAATATTTGGCCGAGATATAACTATTTGAAAATCTGGAATCTAAGGGTGCAAAAAATTCAAAATATTGAGAAAATCACCCTTGAATGAAGTTTTTATCAATGCATATTACTAATCAAAAATTAAGTTTTGATTTATTTACGGTAGGAAATTTACAAAATATCTTTTCATTTAATATCCTAATGATTTTTGGCATAAAAGAAAAATCTATAATATTGACCCATAATGTATTGTTGGCTATTGCTACAAATATTCCCGTGCTACTTAAGACTGGTTTTGTGGTCCAGGGTCACACAGAATTGAATCATGGTTGTTGTTGCATGCAAGTTAAATCAGTGGTTCTGAAATGGTCAGTCTAATCAATGGTAAATGCAATTAATAAGGCACAATTAATAAAAATCTTGCATAGCTGGATAGCCAAATAAATGTTAAAATTAGAAAACACCTCCCATATCGTTTGCTGGTCAAAAGTCATGTGTCCAGTCAAATTGTATGACTTTAAATTCAATATTAATACAATTGTTTGTTCCATGTGTTAGTTCTTGGGTTGATTACGCATTCATAAAATTGTTCTTAATATTGCATATTTGGCTCAAGCGGTTCATGCCAATATTAATAAACCCCAAGTTTGAATTTTTGATGCTTTTGCATGATAATGTTGCTGAAATTTGCATCCTGAAGCGCAAGCATTTGAGCAGCACTGAGTACAGTAAACGCTGCTGTTTGAAAGAGAGTGCAGGATTACGTTGTGGGTTTGTAATGGGCTTTTCAAATATCATCAGTCATAGCGGACGGAAATGCATTATTAATCAAGCTGAAGAGTGCTGTAAGCCAGCCCGTACAGCCCATCACCGGTTCCTGACCCTGATTTCCCATCAGCACTGATGGGCGTCTGCAGCGTCTGACTTCACAGCTGCAGGTGCTCATGATATAATCGAATGTGTGCCGAGAGACCTGGGAGCCATTTTCCACTGCACTGCAGCACATTCACTGTCAGGAGACGAGGAAAGACTCGCGGCAGGACCGGGACAAATCTGCACTTATTTCTGGCATTCAAACTGAGAGGTTTCTGCGAGCCTTTTTGTCCCATTTATGGAATAACTGATGGTTAGAAGCACTACAGGCTTTTTATAGGCCTGATGCTCCCTTCTAGTCTTGATTTTACCATAAAAAGGTTAATAATAAAGGTTAACACTGCAATTATGTTAAAGAGCTTAAGATGTGTCAGTGCTGAAACCCTCAGTATATATATATATATATATATATAAACTACATTTATGGTCATTTAAATGTTAATATTAATAAAACAAAATCTTAACAGTCCTATATATTAAAATTTAATTATTAGAAAATAACAGGAATTAGTCTAAAATTAAAACAAATTATGTTTAATAATAAAAAAAATATGTTGTAATATATTATTATAATAATATATTATTTATATATTATTTAATAGAATGAATATAATGTTCTAAATAAAATGTATCTTCATTTAAATTTTATTTTAAAAACGTCTTACTGATCCTAAAAAAGGCTCAATATTACATATTAAAATTACATTTGTAATTAAATTTAAAAAATGTAAATAATCAAAATTAAAAAACATCACATATATATATATATATATATATATATATATTATCATATTGTATCTTAAATATATATTATTTAATAGACTGAATATAATGTTATATATAAAAATTTATGCTTACTTAAATATTAATCTAAAAAAGAAAATCTCAATGATCCTAAAAATTGTCAATTTTATATATTAAAATTACATTTTTGATGTCATTTTTAAATCTATAAAAAACTATATATGTATATATATATATATATATGTGTATATATATATATATACATATATATATATACATACACATACATATATATATATATATATATAAACTCTTTATAATATTATAAACCAAATTTATAGTCATTTAAAAGTTAATATTAACATATTAACAAAGAAAAATCTTAATGGTTGTAGAATTTGATATATTAAAATTACATTTTTAACATAATTATTAAAAATACAAAAGAAATTATTTAATTTGTAAAAATTCAAATAAAAAATAAAAAATACACAATTATAAAACATTATACACACACACAAACACACATTAAAAAATACAATAATAAACCTAATAAAAATAATACAAAATTATAAAAAATATATACATAGACCACTATATACACACACATTTGTTGCTAAATTCAAACAATTTTACAAATTTTAATATTATTACCTATATAATAAAAATGGTTCTCCTATGGCTCCATTTATTTATTAAAATATTTTAAAATTAAAATAAATATAAATGAAAAATACAAAATGACCAAAAAAAAAAAAAACTAAACAAAAAAAACACAAGATTTCTTGCTAAATTTGAACATAATTTATGCTCATTTAATATATAAATTTTGCTCATTTATATATATATTTAAATACATCAAATCTTAATGGTCCTAAAAATATTGAATTACTTTAAACTTAAACTAAAAAAACTAAATAAAATAATTTAAACTATATTTTATGCATACTACATTTTATTTATATTACTCTTAATCCTCTTAAAACTATAAACAAAGTAAGCAAATGATTAATAAATAATTACTATCAATGTGGAAGCCATTAGTGTGACTAACACCAAGATTCAGTGCTTGTGCTGTGATTTATCTTCAGTTTGCTTCTTACTGACTATACCAGTGCTCATGGGGTGATTTTTCAGATATTTTCTCGAATGTATTTGCTTCTTTCACTACACACGAGTATAAATTTTGAGTAAACACAAGCAATTGAAAGTACCTTCATCTATAATCCAGAGCACGACGATCATAAATCATGTGAGTCATGTGAGCGTCCCGCTAAAGGTCCCCACGGATAATGCCGTCCCTGAGCGCGCCTGCTGGAAAAGGGTAATTAAAAGAGTAACAGAAGACAAAGCCCTGTTTGAAGAGAACAGGGAGTGATTTCCAGAGCAACCGGCCGATGGGAGGCTTTTAAAAATAATAAGACACTAATCCCAAAAGATCCCGCTTCTTCAAAACAACATGACTTATTTTATTAGTATTTGTTGCACAATTGACATCGCTGTAGACGTGAGTTTCGCATTTACTACGCAAACGGTCCCAGCAATGATTGTTTTAGCACATCCAAATAGACTAAAGGAGTAAATCGACTTAATTAAATAAATAAATAATTAATTAGTGGATGTGTGATAAACTCCGCCTCCTTGAAGGGATCAGGTGAGAGAAGCAGGTCAAAACAAATAATTATAATAATAGTGGAGAGCTGGAATCAAGACAACTTACCTGAAATATCAGTGTGTGTATGTATGTATGTATATATATATATATATATATATATATATATATATACACACATACATACATACACACACATACATACATACACACAGATTTGTCAATATTTAAAAAAAATCTTATTGGTCTTAGGCTCAAATTGAATGCATATTCACATACTAAAAATAATACAAATATAAAATTAAAAAAATTATAAAAATCATAGTAATAATAGTATTATTGCACTTTATTTAGTTAACTTTTAAAATAAAATAATAAAATAATGAATGAAGTGTGCTAATATGATCCTTAAAAATAAAAAGAGTATTAAATAAAAACACAATTATATATATTATAAATATACATTCATTATTTATTTATTTATTATATTAAAACCTAATATCAGCAAGCTTTTATTTTGGCAGGTTGCCAAATATACATAATTTTCATTACTTTTTTTGTATGAAGTTTCAACATTTTCAAACATAAAATCAATTATTTTGGTGGGTTGCCAAATATACATAAATTGTATTACTTTGGCAACCCGCGAAAATAAAAGCATGTTGATTGTAGGTTTGAAAATGTTAAAAATTCATACAAAAAAAGTTTAAATTTTTTACAACTTTTTTTTTGTATGAATTTTTAACATTTTTAAACCTACAATCAGCATGCTTTTATTTTCGTGGGTTGCCAAATATACATTAATTTCATTAATTAATTAATTTACTTATTATTATTTATTTATGTATTTATTTATTTTACTTTTTTTTCATGACTTTTCAACATTTTCAAACCTAAAATCAGCAAGCTTTTATTTTGGCAGGTTGCCAAATATACATTTCTTTCATCACTTTTTTTTTTTTACTTTTTTTGTATGAGTTTTCAACATTTTCAAACCCGAAATCAGCACGCTTTCATTTTTGCAGTTTGCCAAATATACATTAATTTCATTACTTTATTTTTTTATTTTTTATTTTTGTATAAATTTTCAACATTTTCAAACCTAAAATCAGCATGCTTTCATTTTGATGGGTTGCCAAATACACATTAATTTCATTACTTTTTTTATACCTTTAATATGCATTTAATTTTTACTGGTAGCTACTGTTGTTGGCATAAATGCATAAATAAGATCCATCGTAGGTATAATTTTAGTGCATTTTAATAATTTGTGAAGTGAAATCAGTGCGGGCATCACAGTACAGGGTTGGTAAAAGTTTTTAATGCTTATTATTCATATTTAACATTCATTTCAAAACCAAATGAACACAAAATAATTAAGTGACCATATAAAAATCAACCCTTAGTCACTAAAAACATCAAACCCTTAAGTGTATTCTTCAAACCGTAACTTTGTCCAACTCATCTGGACTCAGAAATACTGAAGATGAACATCAGTGCGATGAGAATTCATTACCATTTACAATCAAACAATTAACAATTGAGTGCCAAACTAGCAGAAAACCTGCTTTAAATCGACCGCCCAGTATCCAAAACACGTTCATGTGGTAAACATTCTGCAGTCTTTTGTAAAACAAAATAATTTAGACCTTAATAGTCCGATTTTGAATCAAACAGCAAAACCAAACGAATGGTTTTGATACTTTTTCAGTTCATTCGTACAAAATAAAGTGCTAATTAACATACTTGAACGATCCTTATGAACTATGCACGTAAAACCCCACGACACCTGTGCTTATAAAGAATATGATATGGCAACCGAGAGGCTTCTGTCAGATATACAGTATGTGAGTTATGATGAAGAGTACTAGACTAGGTTAGTCAGTTAGTGTGCTGGTTAAGTCTACATGCACACGTGTCTATGGGTTTGTTCCACTAAACTTCATGAAGTTACACATTCAAGTCGTTTGTAGTGCTTTTAGACTGACATCCCACCAAACCAACAAAGATCCCTCAAAAACCACCGGACCTTTGGGTTTGGTGGCTCAGAAAAAGGTTAACTGTGCGTTGAAGCGTTAACAATCTTTAACCTACGAGAAGATAAACTAAGCAGAACAATCACAACCAGTGTATTCAACGTTCAGCATCCAATAAAACGACACGATGCTCAAACGCTCCCAAATATACTCCAAACACAGAAGCTTATAGAGAAACTCTGAGTAATGACTCAGACGGGAGCGAATCAGTCAGAAACATAAGCAAATGATATTTTCGTTCTTCTGTTTGTTTTGGTTTTAGTGCATGACGTTTCGCTCCGGATGTGAGTGACATCTTTTCCCATCTAAACCACTTTCCCATTCTCTCTGGCCTGGAAAAAAAAAGAGAAAATATTTGCATGACATCAATATGTTAATATATGTATTTATTTATATAAAATCTGCATTTTTTTAATATTGTGTTATACCTTTTTTATTATTGATTTAATGAAGTGAGCATACATAGTAATATTTTAAGTTGAGTTTAAATTCAAATTAATATTACAATTTTTCTTAAATATTTTACACTATTTACAGTGAAATAAGACAATAGTAATTTTTAGTTATTAAGTAATTATTATTACAGTAAATTATAAAAGTAAAAGATATATATATATATAATATATATATATATATATATATATATATATATCTTTTACTTTTATAATTTTTTTTTTTAGGTGTAAATTATTTATTTAAATCAGCAAGCATCCATAGTAATTTTGTAATTTAAACTTAAATTTAAATAAATATTATATAATTTTTTCTTAAATATTTCACACATTATTTGCAGTAAAATATTACAATAGTAATTTTTAGATATTAAGTAATTATATATTATTATTATTATTATTATTATTATTAGCAGACTACACGTATATAGCACGCATACAATTATTATACCTTAAATTTCTTAAAATACTTTTTATTTTTTAGTGACATAATACAGTAGTACTATTTCTTATTTTTCCTTTAATGATTTAGTAATTTGTATATTTTTATTTGGTAATAATAATAATTGTTTTTATTGTTAGATTTTTCTAGATAATAAAAACCTTAATTCTTCAAGCATTTAATGTAGGCCTGTCATAAATATTATTATTGTAATTTTAGCAAGCATACACAGTCATTTTTTAATTTTAGCTTATATTTAAATAAATACTATATAATTTTTCTTAAATATTTTACACATTATTTACAGTAAAATATGACAATAGTAAGTATATATATATTGTTTATTATTATTCACAGGCATACAATAAATGCTTGAAGAATTAAGGTTTTTATTATAAAAAAAATAACAATATAAGTAATTGTTAAAATTGCATTTATAATTTGTAATTTTAGATGTAAAGTATTGATTTAATGTAGCAAACATTATTTTTAGTTTAAATTTATATAAATACTATATAATCTTTCCTAAATATTTTACAAATTATTTACAGTGAAATATCACAATAGTAATTTTTAGATATTAAGTAATGATATTATTATTATTATTATTATTATTAGCAGACTATACTTATATAGCACACCTAAAACTAACCAATCTTAAATTTCTTAAATACTTTTTATTTTATAGTGAAATAATACAATAGTACCATTTGTTTTTTAAATTAAATTAAAACAATTGTTTATATTGTTAGATTGTTTTTCTATAATAAAAACCTTAATTCTTCAAGCATTCAATGTAGGCCTGTCATAAATGTTATTATTGCAATTTTAGGTGTAAAATAAAACCATATTATTTTTTCCTAAACACTTTTTTTACAGTCAAATATTACAAAAGTAATATTTCTTATTTTTATTTGGTCATTTTTATATGTTAATTTAGTTTTATATTTTAATTTTATTTAGTAATTATAACCATTATAATTATTATTTTATAGCCATATAATCACAAACTGCAGTCCTACAAATAAGCACATCAAGTTGGAATTTTCTTTCAAATGCATTTTTAGTTGCAATTTTATCAGAAAAATTGCAATTTGAATTTTCCCCCCAAATCGTGCAGCCCTAGATCATTGTAAAAAAGGTCAGAGATGGACTGCAGTGTTGCATTTAAACACTTTAAAACTGATGTAAGCGTGCTCTTTACTTCGTAGGACGGGTAAGTGGCCTGGTTACATATATAGTGCTGCTTTCTAGGGTATTTCTGAAGCACTTCAGCTGGATAATGGAGTTTCAGTGGGCCGCTAAATCCTGTGAGGTGGGACACTTCAAATCTGCAAGTCAGATGAGGCTTTAATGCAGCACACTCACCATATCAGCGCTGGTGCTGTGGTCGGGGAGAGATTCGCCCGGCTCCAGATTCAGGACAGACAGACTCGAGTCCATCAGCTCTTCTGCCAGAGAGAGACACACACACACACACACACACCACAGTAAAAACACATGAACGCACAAACCCCAAAAACCTGCAGTGCATCACATTTGAGTATATAATACAGTACATTAGTGCTGCCCACTTTTATATTTGATTGTGCAAATGTATTCATAAAAATTAAGCACATTTTATATCTCAAATTTTATGAAACTTCATTAAAACATCTAGAAGTTACCCCAAAAATTATGAATAAGACAGAATTTGAAGCCTATATTTAAGGCCATTAATATCTTTTATTGCAACATTATTTCTATAAAAAATAAGCACATTTTAATCCCAAACTTGATCATTTTTAAGTGAATTTTAGGAAAACATGTCCAGGAGTTATCCCAAAAATTATTGTAAAAACAATATATAAGACAGAATTTGAAGCCTATATTTAGGATTATTAATAAATTATATTGTGCAAATATGTTCATAAAAATTAACCACATTTTTATCTTAAAATTACTGAAATTTCATTAAAACACATCCAGAAGTTACCCCAAAAATCTGAATAAAAATATGATGAACAAGACTGAATTTGAAGCCTATATTTAAGACTATTAATATATTTTATTGCAACATTATTTCTATAATAATTAAGCACATTTTAATACCAAACTTGATCATTTTGAGGTAATTTTAGGAAAACATGTCCAGAAGTTATTCCAAAAAATTAAGTAAAAAATATATATAAATAAGAAAAAATATATATAAATTTGAAGCCTATATTTGGGACTATTAATATATATTGTGCAAATATATTCATAAAAATTAACCACACTTGTATCTAAAATTTTATGATTTTATGAAAAAAAAAAAAATCTGAAAAAAGTGCAGCTGGATCCAGAACTAAAACTAAAATCATTAAAAACAATTAAAATGAAACGGGGAAAAAAAAGTTACTGGAAATAAATGTTACCTAAATGTTACCTGAAATAAAATAGTTTTTTTTCATCTACCAACATCTCTCATTTTTGTTTAGTTTAACCTCACTTACTAAAAAAAAAAATAAAAAAAAACCTGAAGTAAAAATTAATAAAAACTACAGACATTTATAAAAACAAATAATACACACAAATAAATTACTAAAACTACAAAATTAAAATAAAAAGGAAAATATCAAAATAAAAAATAACTCAAAATCTTAATAAAAACTATAATTCTATCTAAATAAACTAAATAAAATTTATTTATTTATTTTTTAATGATAATAGCAAAAAAGTATTTGAAAATCCAACAAAAAGACAAAGATTAAAAACTGAACTTAACGGCTTTAATGAGGGAAAGAACCACAATCCCCTGAAGTATTGCAAATGACACAATCAATTTAAAAACTAAAAAAAATTAAGTTGTTGATTATATCTAGAAATTATATATTTTAAGTTTATAACAAAATATGCATATATAAATATACAACTATTTATGCATTTTGACAGCATAGTGAGACTTGATGAGTGGTGCTTCAGGGCAGTGGGCGGAGCTTTTTGTCTCAATTTGCTGTCAGCGACTCTCTGATTGGAGGAATTTCCTGTACAGCATCATGGGTAATGTAGTTTATCACCAGAAAGTCTGCTTTTAAACATGATTCATTTAAAAGCAAGCTAAAATAATGCAGTCTGACGGCTTCAACAAAAGCATATACCAATAGTCACCAAACTCAGAGCTCACAGTAATTCTATCTTTAAAGGTTTTTATGTATAACCGATGTTCTCGTACCGTTTCCTCTGTTAGAGCAGCTCTTGGTGTGTTCGACAGGTTGGTTCTCGTCCGGTTCTGCTGATATACGAACATCTCCGGGTTTGGGACACGACGCTTCGCCGGCTTCAGTTGCACTTCCTTCAGAAACCGGATTCAGTTTCTCCACGTGGTTTTCCTGCTTCGGAAAGGCCGGTTTTATCTCTTCCGGGACACATTCGCTGTCGTCTCGCGCCAGTGTTCGTCTGTCGTCTTCTACAGGGCCGTTCTTGACCCGTGAAGGTGTTTCTGTGTCGTTTTTGTTGTGGTTCTCAGAAAAGCGGACCTTCTTCTCTATGGCCTTGGGAGCGGGCAGCTCTGAATGAGACTTTTCTATAGAAACGGATCCATTCTGGTCCGCCGTCCCGTTAGAGGTCATTACACCGGTTGTTTTCAATGAGTCTTCGGATCCACCTGGCTTTGTGTTTTCAATGTCAGTCTCTGGATTGACGTTCTCCGCCTCAGGAGCGCAAAGAGCGTCAAGTTCCTCTAAAAACTCCTGCAAACTGCTCTCTGGATACACCTAGCCGAAATCAACCAACAGGTATATATAGTATAAGAAAGGGCTACAAAATACTAAAAACACTTTACTAAAAACTTGAATGGATTTGAGTGAATTTCATGAAAAATATCCAGACATTACCCTAAAAATCTAAATAAAAATTGACAAATAAGACAGAATTTAAAGCCTATACTTAGAACTACTAATATACTATATTGTGCTAATATATTAATAAAAATTAAGCACATTTTTATCTTAAATTTTAGGAAACGTCATTAAAAAACATCCAGAAGTTACCCCAAAAATCTGAATAAAAATGATAAACAAGACTAAATTTGAAGCCTATATTTAAGACTAATAATATATTTCATTGCAATATTATTTTTTATCAAAATTAAGCACATTTTAATCCCAAACTTGATCATTTTTGAGTGAATTTCAGGAAAACATGTCCAAAGTCGCCCCAAAAATCAAGTTAAAAAAACTATAAGACTATCAAATACGAATTTGAAGCGTATATTTAGGACTATTAATATATTATATCGCGCAAATATAGTCATAAACTTTCATCGCAAATTTTATGAAACTTCATGAAAACTAGTTCAGACATTACCCCAAAAATCTGAATAAAACTTATAATTAAGAAAACTGGAAGTTAATATTAGAAATAATATTATATTATTAATATTAAATATTAATATTATTTAAAATTATTTTAAGTTATTTTCATAAAAAATAAGCAAATTTTCACGCAAAAATTAATTGTAAAAATGTCCAGAAGTTAGCCCCAAAAATCTAATTAAAAATAATAAATAAGACAGAATTTAAAACCTACATGTAGGACTATTAATATATTTTATTGTGAAATTATTTTCAGAAAAAATAAGCACATTTTCATCCCAAATTTGCTCATTTTTGAGTGAATGTCATGAAAACATGTCCAAAAGTTAACCCAAAAATCTAAATAAAAAAATATAACTAAGAATTTAAAGTCTATGTTCAGAAATAATATTATATTTTATGAAATTTAATAAAAAAAATAAGCACATTTTCATCCAAAAATTGATTGTTTCTGAGTGAATTTAATGAAAACGAGTCTAGAAGTTAGCCCAAAAAATCAAATCAAAATAATAAATAAGACAGAATCTGAAACCCATATCTAGGACTATTAATATATTTTATAGTTAAATTATTTTCAGAAAAATATATAATTTTTGAGTGAAATGTCATGAAAACGTGTCCAGAAGTAACCCCAAAAAACTACATAAAAATATAAATTATAAATTTAAAAAAAAAAATAAAAAAAAAAGAAAAGCACATTTTAATCCCAAACTTGATGATTTTTGAGTGAATTTTAGGAAAAAATGATTAGAAGTTAGCCCCAAAAATCTAAATAAAAATAATAAATAGGACAGAATCTGAAACCCATATCTAGGACTATTAATATATTATATAGTGAAATTATTTTCATAAAAATAAGCACATTTTCATCCCAAATTTGATCATTTTTGAGTGAACGTCATGAAAACGTGTCCAGAAGTAACCCCAAAAAACTAAATAAAAAATATAGATTATAAATTATAAATATTCATAAAAAAAATGTTAATCCCAAACTTAATGATTTTTGAGTGAATTTTAGGAAAAAATGTTCGAAAGTTAGGCCCAAAAATCCAAATAAAAATAATAAATAAGACAGAATAGGAAACCCATATCTAGGACTATTAATATATTGTATTGTGAAAATATTTTCAGAAAAAATACGCACATTTTCATCCCAAATTTGATCATTTTTGAGTGAATGTCATGAAAACGTGTCCAGAAGTAACCCCAAAAAACTAAATAAAAATATAAATTATAAATTAAAAAAAAAAAAAAAAATTAAGCACATTTTAATCCCAAACTTGACCATTTTTGAGTGAATTTTAGGAAAAAATGATTAGAAGTTAGCCCCAAAAATCTAAATAAAAATAATAAATAGGACAGAATCTGAAACCAACATCTAGGACTATTAATATATTATATAGTGAAGTTATTTTCATAAAAATAAGCACATTTTTATCACAAATTTGATCATTTTTGAGTGAATGTCATGAAAACGTGTCCAGAAGTAACCCCAAAAAACTAAATAAAAATATAAATTATAAATTAAAAAAATAAATAAAAAAAATTAAGCACATTTTAATCCCAAACTTGATGATTTTTGAGTGAATTTTAGGAAAAAATGTTCAGAAGTTAGGCCCAAAAATCCAAATAAAAATAATAAATAAGACAGACTCTAAAAAAAACCATATCTAGGACTATTAATATATTTTATAGTATAGAAGTGAAATGTTTATAGAGTGAAATGTCATGAAAACATGTTCAGAAGTTAACCCAAAAATCAAAATAAAAAATGATAAATGATTCAGAATTTAAAGTCTGCATTTAGGGCTATTAACACGTTTTATTTTGAAATTATTTTCAAGCACATTTTCATCCCAAATTCTCATGACTGTAGTAGCAGTAATAATAAAAATCACCTGCAAATGCTCCTCCTGTTCTTTAGCGTCCCACCTACGACAGCAAAATGAAGAAACAATTTGCTTATAATCTTAATTATGCTTTTAAAGCAATTCCTTGTTATAATACAGCAAATGGACATTTTCTCATTAAATGTAATAATTGTTTATTTATATTAAATGACATTATTTATAATATCTTTTAATAAAAGAATTGAATAATATCTTTATCCTCAATAATAGTATCATAACATCTTAGACTACAAAACATTATTTGTGCTTTTTAAACCGTTACTGTGTTTAATGAGTAAATGAACGTCCATTTACTGTATAATACGGAACTGCTTTGAACTCATAATAAGATTTAAAAAGTCGAATTATAAGACGTCATGTGATCAGATGCATTTGTGGTTGAACGTTAATGGCAGTGGAAATGAACAAAACCATAAATCGCTTTGAAACACATTTCCCATCATCCTCTGAGTGGGGGGTGAATGTATGACATAATGGATTTGAGGTGAAATATGACAGGATGTTACAGTAAACGGTTCAGCACATTAACAAACAGCAGTTTGAGGACAGTTTACCTCCTCGCTCGACCCGTCAATCTGTCTTTACCCTTCGCTTTACTGCCCACCACTGGAACACACTTCCCCTTTCTCTCTGACGCCTGCTGTCGACCTACAAAAACACAAACAAATCAACACACGATGCAGAATATGAGTTCAACCACATGATTATCAGTTTATAATCTTAATTACTATGGTAAGAGTCTTGAATATTGTTAATCACACAGTGCCACTGTGACTACAGGAGATCATTTCATATTTTTATATGAGCCTTTTGAAGATTAACTTAATATTTCTCATATCTAATTGAAAATTTTAATATTTATTATTTTAATTTAAAACTTTTATATTTAATTAATTTATAATTAATATACAATTCAATATTTTATGTGTCCTATGAAAACTGAGCTTTAATTCTAATTTAATATTTATATAATTACTTTTTATATACAATATCATATTTTACACAAGCTTCTGATGAAAACTAAAAATTGTACATTTTCATTTAATTTATAACTTTAAAATATATTTTTTTAATTTTATATTTAATCAAATTAGTTTTAGACAATTTAATATTTGTATAAGTTTCAAATTCCTCATTTTTATATAAGCTTTTCGAAGTTCAACTTAATATTTCTTATATCTAATTTAACATTTTTATTATTTATTATTTTTAATTTAATACTTTATATTTAATGAAATTATAATGTATACATAATAAGCGTCCAATGAAAACTGAGCATTAATTCTAATTTAATATTTATATGATTACTTTTAATATACAATGTAATATTTTTATACAAGCTTCCAATGAAAATGTACATTTTTTAATTTATTTAATTTTTTAAAATACATTTTTATATTTATTAAAATTAGTTAATGTATAATTTAATATTTTTATAGGCTTCCAATTTCTTGTATTTTATATAAACTTTTTGAAGTTTATCTTTTTCTTATATCTAATTTAAAATTGTAATTATTTATAATTTTAAATGTAATACTTTTATATTTAATTAAATTATGATTTATTTATAAATCAATATTTTTATATAAGCTTCCAATGAAAACCGAGCTTTAATTCTAATTTAATATTTATACGATTACTTTTAATATACAATGCAATATTTTTATACAAGCTTCCAATGAAAAGTAAACTTTTTAGTTTTCATTTTATTTATTTAAAATAAATAAATAAATAAATAAATGTTTATACTTATTACATTTGTTTTAGACATAATTTAGTCTGATACAAAAATGAGCTATAATTTAGAATTCATATTTTTAAAATATTCAATATGTTTAAATGTAATATTTTCAGATTTAATTACAGAATTTAAATTTTTTATATAATCTTTGGAAATTGAACTTGAATGTTGAATAAAATATAACCCTTAAAACTTTAGTTACATAGTTGAAAAAAACTATTAAATAAAAAAATATATAAAAATGTAAAAACTAATTACAATTAAAATTATTTATCTATATCTATATCTATATATATATGAATATTCATTGTTTATGCTATTGCACAGAAAGAACTGTTAGAATTCATATTTTATTGATTGACTGATTTTCTTTTCCCCATGTTTAATTTCTAATGTCTATTCACTTTTGATTACATATTTGATCATACAAGCGTTAAATGTACTGCTAATTAAGGTTTGGATGGTCTAATTTGATCAAATGTAGTCAAAACATTCAAAAGGTTTGAGAACAGCTCATTTTATATCATACAACCAGTTTTCAGGCCAAATGACCAAGAGCTTCAGGTTTTACGCACCTCTCGATTCTTCTGATCTCTGATTTCCTCTTCTGTTGTTTCGACCTCCTGTAATCAAATGTAATAAACATAGAAGATACAGGATTACACACAGAAAACACAAATGATAAATGATAATGATGCATTTCAATCTCAGATTTGAAAATGATTAAAACTGCATTTCATTGCTCACCTCTATTTGATGTTCCTCCGTGTTCTTTTTCAGAGAACCTACAAATAAAACATTGGAAAACACACGCAGACACACAACTAAACATCAACACTCAATACACACTGACAATATCAACAATACACGAGCAGATGAGCAAGATGAGAAACCATGCAAATCCAGCTCAATCTGTCAGTTAGCTTACAGATGCATGAGCATTAGTGCCAACACAGACTGGTTTATGCCGGTTATAGGTGCAGATTAAGCTGCTTTACCAGATACATTTACAGCTACCAGTTAGATCTTTAGAGTGAAGCCAGATCAGCAAGAAAGTACTGTTGGTTAAACTGGTTAAGGAGCTGATAAACATCCAAAACAAAACATGCTGGTCACCATGCAAGCTATTTTTTTCCAAATGCATCACTGAATGTTTCATTTAATTATCTGTGAAATCCTTAAAGACTAAATTGGAAACTCAAGATTTTGCTGTAATACTGGTTGTGCAAAACTTTTATTATTGACTTTTTATTATTATTAAATTTAAATCGATCTGTATTTGCCCTTGTTGGAAAATCATACAGAAAAAGCTACTAGAAAAGCAAATGTGTATGTGTATATATATAAAATAAAATACAATTTATATATATCTATCTATCTATATATATATATATATATATATATATATGTGTGTGTGTGTGTGTGTGTGTATATATATATGTTTTTTTTTCATCAAATTGTAAATAAGATATTTTATTTTTAAAAATGTATTTTTTTATATATATATATATATATATATATATATATATATATATATATATATATATATATATATATAAATATAATTACAATTTAAATTAAATTTTAATTTTAAATAAAAATCATATACATGTACAAAATATAAAATATAAATTAAAATATATTTCTAACTATGTATAAAATGTTTTGAAAATATGTATCATTAAAGATATAAATACATACTTAATCAAATTATAATTATACACACACATAATTAAATTGTAAATAAGATATATTTTAATTTAAAATGCATTTTTTCCATATAATAATTTATTAATATATATAAATAACATTATGTAAAATTATAATTTAAACGAAATATTAATTTTAAATATTAATTTAAAAAAAAATTACATTAACAAAATATAAATATAAAATATATTTTTTTCTAACTTCATTAAATATATATTTTCTAAACCAAATTATAAGTTTTAATTACACATGCACACACACAATTAAATTGTAAATAAGATATATTTTTATTTAAATTTTAATTTAAAATGAAATTATTTTTTCCATATAATTATTTATTGAATATATAAAATTACAAATTATAATTTAAATTAAATTTTAATTTTAAATAAAACAAATTAAAATTTACAAAATATAAAATATAAATATAAAATAATTTTTTTCTAACTTCATTATATATATATATATATATATATATATATATATATATATATATATATAAATAAATCAAATTATACATTTTAATTATACACACACACACACACACACACAAATTAAATAGTAAATAAGATATTATAAATTTAAATTTAAAATAAAATATGAAATTATTTTTTTCCATATAATTATACATTTTTTAAAAATGCATATATAAAATGTATAACATTTTTAAAATATATTTAAAAAAAACATTAAAAGTGATCAGGCAGAATGGTTTTCAGCAATCTGTTACTACAGTGCGATTTTAGATGCCTCATTTTCTTTATGTAAAATATATATATATATATATATATATATTTTTTTTTTTTTTTAATTATAATCTTTTCTCTCTTGATTTTGGAGTGAAATATGAAATTTTTTTGTGAGATTTACCCAAACATCACTTGAATACAGGCATGATATTAGTCTGAATCATTGTGACATGATTGTTATGCTCTCTTGAACTGTACGTTCAGTGTTCGAGTGTTTTTCTATCTTCTACCTCCCACGAAACGATCGGCCCTCAAGCGTCTCGCGGCCCTGAACGATCTCTAGTGCTTGCAAACCGTCCCAAATAAGGCAAGGCATTCAAAGCACCCTAAAAATAACCCCCTTTCCCGTCCACTCAATAGTGCTCACAGGGGGAAGATTATTTATTCCACAGGAACCCATCTGAAACGCTGAAGACTTCCAGACACTTGTTATCGTTTGGCCTGGAGTCTTGTTTGTGGTTCTGCATGTTCAGGTTTGCTGTGGGCGACGTTACTGACGGCATCTCTGCATCCTCATGTACAGAAAACAAAGATGATGCAGTTTAATGGTCCTTTATGCTAACAAAACCCTGTGATTTAATTACAAACTGAAGGTTTTCTTAAGGTACTTTCAATGATAAAACATTTTCACACATCTCAGTTCAGGTAAGTCATTGGTAGTTAAACACTCATCTGTTTGTCTGTCAACTTCTGCCTCGACCAATCATATGAGTTTAGGGCGGAGCTAACTATTATTATTCAAATCCCCTTAGAGAAATGACACACATATACTGTAATTAATCAGTGAATAATCACATTACAGCATTCAAAACTCATTTTACTTTTGTAATATAATATTTGATTATTTAAAATATTTATAAAAAATAAAATATTTAAGGTTTAAGGATATTTAAGGAGGTGAAAAATTTCATGTTTCCTTTTTAATCTTTTCTGACATCTGTTGATGATATAGTTACAGTTTAATAATCAAAACGATCAAGAATCAACTGAATTCACACAAATTCAACAATTTAATTATTGATTGAAATTTTAAAAGTAATATTGCCTTATGAAAATTTGTATTTTATCAAAAACTCTGTTTTGTCCATTTCAATTTTCATGTATTTTGTGTATTTTATGATTTAATACAATTGTATTATCAACATATAAATGGACAAAACAACAATTTAATATATAATAATTTATATAATTTTATATATTTTTATAAATTATATATATATATATATATATATATATATATATACACACACACAGAATTAAAAATTATAATGTAAATTACATTTTGATTTCCAATTTAAAAAACATTTTACAAAATATAAATAAAAATTTAAAATTTACAAAATATAAATAAAAAATATATATAAATATATTTGCAGTCAAATTATAACATTTAATTATACACACACACACACACACACACACACACACACACATTAAATTAAATGTAAATAAGATATATCTTAATTCAAATTGTAATTTAAAATGATTTTGTTCATATATATGTGTATATATATATATATATATATATATATAAAATTAAATGAATGAAATGTATGAATGGATAAAACAACAATTTATTATAAAATAATTTATTTAATACATTTATTTGATATTTATTTTATTTTGATATTTGTTTATTTATTTTAATATTTATATAATATATAATATTTTTAAATTAATATTTTTAAAAAGTAATAAAAAAATTTCAGGCAAGTAAAGTGCGGCACAACAAAGGGTTAAAATGTAAAACTTTTTTAAAATGTGAAAAATTGTGTGATATTCCTTAAAAATATATGATTTTAATAAACTGTAGTAGGTATTATTATTATAGAAGTTAATTCTACTGTACAACAGTAATATATTTCTGTCATAATTTCTTCAAGTTAAACCAAACTTTATTTTGTAGTTTTGCTTTACTTTGATTTTCTTTCTATTTGACAACAGTTTTATCAAATAAAATCAAATTATAGGAACTTATTGGAGTGAGTTATTACATTTTGATGAAAAAACTTAGCTTTTCATTTCTTTATTATAATGTGACTAATGTGACTCACAATATATGAGGAGGAGCAAGGATTAATAAATTAAACCAAGTCAATTTTAATTTTACATTGACTTTAACCATGTTATGTTATGAATAGTAATAGCTTTAGCAGCACTGATTAAATGCTTTATGTTATTTATCAAAAAGTTTAGACTGTCCATTTATAAAAGCATATATGGTTTAAAAACATTTACAAACACTTGTAACTTTCCTCAAAAACAATGTGTATCCCTATTTTTTCCTGAATACTGTATAAAACATTTATAAAAATCAACAAAAAGCTTTTAAATCTCAATCTCATTTATAATTGCACTGAATTTCTGCCACAAACACAGGACAAAGACTATACGGCGTTTCCAGAATGACCTTTAATTCTAATAATCCACATCATCAGCTCATCGTTTAGTGCTGTTTGATTCAATTCCTTAAATTAAAGTCATCCGCATCTCATGAGCTCACAGAACAGAGATATTTGACCCTAAATACCACTCGCTTTTACAAGAGACGTAATTCATACACCAAATCCAAAACAACTTCATCTTTTGACAAGTCAGTGTTATTTCTATTCTATTTTCCACTCCCGTTCTTCTGGATTAGCTCATGTTTAATTGAACAGCAGCAGAAGCTGAACGCTGATACGAGATTTGGCAAGACGTCTTGAGCAGTTTGACATCTACAAAACTTTTATAGTCATCAGAGCATAAACAAGGACCTTTTATAACCTCTATGACATTAAACTGGAGTCCAGCTCAATGATGTGTGCAGATGAAATGTCAAAGATCATTTATGAATCCTACTGCGTTTTGCTTCCAAAACATTTGTCGGATTGAGACATTTACGTCAGATCTGAATGCGAGTTTGAAGCAGACCGTGCATCGCTACGCTTCCCAAAGTTGGTGCTTCAATTTCATAATTATTATTGTAATATTACTGCTGCAAATTTAGACAATAACAGGGAAATTGCTATTGGCAAGATTTTAATGGAATATCGCATAAAACATTTGCAAATAAAGCAGTGTTTCCACCACATGATAACAAAATAGCCACTTCCTGGTTTAAATGATCAATAATAAAAATGGAAGATGCAGTAGTAGACACTTTTGAAAAATATTTGAGAATAAGAAATTTTGATCCATCAGTTTTAACTAACAAACTTAATGTGATACATATTTGTCAGTCAAACATAAATGAAACAGGTCAGATTTCTGTAATAATACTAATAAACTGAATGCATTTTTTAAATGCACAATGTTTATATATTTGTTTCAAAGTTTTTTAACTAACCGAATATTGCTTGCTCTACAGCTAGTCATATTTAACTAGTTTCATGCTGTTCATTGTCATTTAGTTTATGCTAATTCAAAGCAATTTGAATAAATGCATTTCAAAATTATGATTATTTAAATAAAATCTAATAAATTAACTATTTGCATCTAT